>JBBPBS010000799.1:254125-308472 GCA_037974835.1 Cicer judaicum | reverse complement strand
GTCTTAATCTTGTCCAATTAGAGTTTTTAACCAATCTTGTGCATCCAATAAGTGTTTTTGTGTCATTGGATGAACATTTAGGTCATTTTCGTCTTCCAAACTCTTAATCTTGTACAATTAGGGTTTTTGACCGATCTTGTAGATCCAATAGGTGTTTTGTGTCATTGAATGAACACTTAGGTCATTTTCGTCCTCCATAGGCTTATTCTTGTCCAATTAGGGTTTTTAACCAATCTTGTGCATCCAATAGGCGTGTTTGTGTCATTGGATGAACCTTTAGATCATTTTCGTCCTCCATAGGCTTATTCTTGTACATCCAATAGGTGTGTTTGTTTCATTGGATGAACATTTAGATCATTTTCGTCCTCCATAGGCTTATTCTTGTGCAATTAGGGTTTTTAACCAATCTTGGGCATCCAATAGGCGTGTTCGTGTCATTGAATGAACATTTAGGTCATTTTCGTCCTCCATAGGCTTATTCTTGTCCAATTACGATTTTTAACCTATCTTGTGTATGGAATAAGTTCGTTTGTGTCATTGGATGAACATTTAGGTCATTTTCGTCCTCCCTAGGCTTATTCTTGTCCAAATAGGGTTTTTAACCGATCTTGTGCATCGAATAAGTTCGTTTGAGTCATTGGATGAACATTTAGGTCATTTTCCTCTTCCCTAGGCTAATTCTTGTCCAATTAGGGTTTTTAATCAATCTTGGGCGTCCAATAGATGTTTTTCCGTCATTAGATGAACATTTAGGTCATTTTCGTCCTCCCTAGGCTTATTCTTCTCCTATTAGGGTTTTTAACCAATCTTGTGCATCGAATAAGTACGTTTGTGCATCCAATAGGCGTGTTTGTGTCATTGGATGAACATTCAGGTCATTTTCGTCCTTCATAGGCTTATTCTTGTCCAATTAGAGTTTTTAACCAATCTTGTGCATCCAATAGGCGTGTTTGTGTCATTGGATGAACATTCAGGTCATTTTCGTCCTCCATAGGGTTATTCTTGTCCAATTAGGGTTTTTAACCAATCTTGTGCATCCAATAGGCGTGTTCGTGTCATTGAATGAACATTTAGGTCATTTTTGTCCTCCCTAGGCTTAATCTTGTCCAGATAGGGTTTTTAGCAATCTTGTGCATCTAATAGGTGTGTTTGTGTCATTAGATGAACATTTAGGTCATTTTCGTCCTCCCTAGGCTTATTCTTCTCCAATTAGGGTTTTTAACCAATCTTGTGCATCCAATAGATGTGTTTGTGTCATTCAATGAATATTTAGGACATTTCTGTCCTCCGTAGGCTTATTCTTGTCCAATTAGGGTTTTTAACCAATCTTGTGCATCCAATAGGTATGTTTGTGTCATTGGATGAACATTTAGGTCTTTGTCGTCCTCGCTAGGCTTATTCTTGTCCAATAAGGGTTTTTAACCAATCTTGTGCATCGAATAAGATCGTTTGTGTCATTGGATGAACATTTAGCTGATATTCGTCCTCCTATGTCTTATTCTTGTCCAATTAGAGTTTTTAACCAATCTTGTGCATCCAATAGGTGTTTTTGTGTCATTGGATGAACATTTAGGTCATTTTCGTCTTCCCAACTATTAATCTTGTGCATCCAATAGATGTGTTTGTGTCATTCAATGAACATTTAGGTCATTTCCGTCCTCCAAAGTCTTAATCTCGTCCAATTACGATTTTTACCCAATCTCGTGCATCCAATAGGTGTGTTTTTGTCATTGGATGAACATTTAGGTTATTTTTGTCCTCCCTAGGCTAATTCTTGTCCAATTAGGGTTTTTAACCAATCTTGTGCTTCAAATAGGTGTGTTTTTTTTATTAGATGAACATTTAGGTCATTTTCGTCCTCTCTAGGTTTATTCTTGTCCAATTAAGGTTTTTAACCAATCTTGTACATCGAATAAGTTCGTTTGTCTCATTGGATGAACATTTAGGTCATTGTCGACTTCCCTAGAGTTAATCTTGTCCAATTAGGGTTTTTAACCAATCTTGTGCATCCATTTGGTGTGTTTTTGTCAATGGATGAACATTTAGGTCATTTTCGTCCTCCAAAGTCTTAATCTTGTCCAATTAGAGTTTTTAACCAATCTTGTGCATCCAATAAGTGTTTTTGTGTCATTGGATGAACATTTAGGTCATTTTCGTCTTCCAAACTCTTAATCTTGTACAATTAGGGTTTTTGACCGATCTTGTAGATCCAATAGGTGTTTTGTGTCATTGAATGAACACTTAGGTCATTTTCGTCCTCCATAGGCTTATTCTTGTCCAATTACGATTTTTAACCTATCTTGTGTATGGAATAAGTTCGTTTTTGTCATTGGATGAACATTTAGGTCATTTTCGACCTCCCTAGGCTTATTCTTGTCCAAATAGGGTTTTATACCGATCTTGTGCATCCAATAGGTGTGTTTGTGTCATTGGATGAACATTTAGGTTATTGTCGTCCTCCCTAGGCTTATTCTTGTCCAATTATGGTTTTTAACCAATCTTGTGCATCGAATAAGTTCGTTTGTGTCATTGGATGAACATTTAGGTCATTGTCGTCTTCCCTAAGTTTAATCTTGTCCAATTAGGGTTTTTAACCTATGTTATGCATCCATTAGGCGTGTTTGTGTCAATGGATGAACATTTAGGTCATTTTCGTCCTCCCAAGTCTAAATCTTGCAAAATTAGGGATTTTAACCAATCTTGTGCATCCAATAGGTGTGTTTGTGTCATTGGATGAACATTTAGGTCATTGTCGTCCTCTCTAGGCTTATTCTTGTCCAATTAGGGTTATTAACCAATCTTGTGCATCGAATAAGTTCGTTTGTGTCATTGGATGAACATTTAGGTTATTTTCGTCCTCCATAGGCTTTGTCCAATTAGGGTTTTTAACCAATCTTGTGCATCCAATAGGCGTGTTTGTGTCATTGGATGAACATTTAGGTCATTTTCGTCCTCCATAGGCTTATTCTTGACCAATTAGGGTTTTTAACCAATCTTGGGCATCCGATAGGCGTGTTCGTGTCATTGAATGAACATTTAGGTCATTTTCGTCCTCCCTAGGCTTATTCTTGTCTAATTAAGGTTTTTAACCAATCTTGTGCATCCAATAGGCGTGTTCGTGTCATTGAATGATTATTTATGTCATTTTTGTCCTCCTTAGGCTTAATCTTGTCCAGTTAGGGTTTTTAGCAATCTTGTGCATCCAATAGGCGTTTTCGTGTCATTGAATGAATATTAATGTCATTTTTGTCCTCCCTAGGCTTAATCTTGTCCAGTTAGGGTTTTTAGCAATCTTGTGCATCTAATAGGTGTGTTTGTGTCATCGGATGAACATTTAGGTCATTTTTTTCATCAAAAGTCTTACTCTTGTCTAATTAAGGTTTTTAACCAATCTTGTGCATCAAATAGGCGTGTTTGTGTCATTAGATGAACATTTAGGTCATTGGCGTCCTCCCTAGGCTTATTCTTGTCCAATTAGGGTTTTTAACCAATCTTATGCATCTAATAGGCGTGTTCGTGTCATTGGATGAACATTTAGGTCATTTTCGTCCTCCATAGGCTTATTCTTGTCCAATTACAGTTTTTAACCAATCTTGTGCACAGAATAAGTTCGTTTGTGTCATGGGATGCTCATTTAGGTCATTTTCGTCCACCCAAGGCTTAATCATGTCCAATTAGGGTTTTTAACAATCTTGTGCATCAAATAATTGTGTTTGTGTCATTGGATGAACAATTAGGTCGTTTTTGTCCTCCAAAGTCTTAATCTTGTCCAATTAGAGTTTTTAACCAATCTTGTCCATCCAATAGGTGTTTTTGTGTCATTGGATGAACATTTAGGTCATTTTCGTCATCCATAGGCTTATTCTTGTCCAATTAGTGTTTTTAACCAATCTTGTGCATCCAAAAGGCGTGTTTGTGTCATTGAATGAAGATTTACGTCATTTTCGTCCTCCCTAGGCTTATTCTTGTCCAATTAGGGTTTTTAACCAATCTTGGGCATCCAATAGGCGTGTTCGTGTCATTGAATGAACATTTAGGTCATTTTCGTCCTCTATAGACTTATTCTTGTCCAATTACGATTTTTTACCAATCTTGTGTATGGAATAAGTTCGTTTGTGTCATTGGATGAACATTTAGGTCATTTTCGTTGTCCCTAGGCTAATTCTTGTCCAATTAGGGTTTTTAATTAATCTTGTGCATCCAATAGGTGTGTTTGTATCATTGGATGAACATGTAGGTCATTGTCGTCCTCCCTAGGCATATTCTTGTTCAATTAGGGTTTTTAACCAATCTTATGCATCCATTAGGTGTGTTTGTGTCAATGGATGAATATTTAGGTCATTTTCGTCCTCCCAAGCCTAAATTTTGAGAAATTAGGGATTTTAACCAATCTTGTGCATCCAATAGGTTTGTTTGTGTCATTGGATGAACATTTAGGTCATTGTTGTCCTCTCTAGGCTTATTCTTTTCCAATTAGGGTTTTTAACCAATCTTGTGCATCGAATAAATTCGTTTGTGTCATTGGATGAACATTTAGGTCATTTTCGTCATCCATAGGCTTATTCTTGTCCAATTAGGGTTTTTAACCAATCTTGTGCATCCAATAGGCGTGTTTGTGTCATTGGATGAACATTTAGGTCATTTTCGTCCTCCATAGGCTTATTCTTGACCAATTAGGGTTTTTAACCAATCTTGGGCATCCAATAGGCGTGTTCGTGTCAGTGAATGATCATTTAGGTCATTTTCGTCCTCCCTAGGCTTATTCTTGTCTAATTAAGGTTTTTAACCAATCTTGTGCATCCAATAGGCGTGTTCGTGTCATTGAATGAATATTAATGTCATTTTTGTCCTCCCTAGACTTAATCTTGTCCAGTTAGGGTTTTTAGCAATCTTGTGCATCTAATAGGTGTGTTTGTGTCATCGGATGAACATTTAGGTCATTTTTTTCATCCAAAGTCTTACTCTTGTCCAATTATGGTTTTTAACCAATCTTGTGCATCCAATAGATGTGTTTGGGTCATTCAATGAATATTTAGGACATTTCCGTCCTCCATAGGCTTATTCTTGTCCAATTAGGGTTTTTAACCAATCTTGTGCATCCAATAGGCGTGTTTGTGTCATTGGATGAACATTTAGGTCATTTTCGTCCTCCATAGGTTTATTCTTGACCAATTAGGGTTTTTAACCAATCTTGGGCATCCGATAGGCGTGTTCGTGTCATTGAATGAACATTTAGGTCATTTTCATCCTCCCTAGGCTTATTCTTGTCTAATTAAGGTTTTTAACCAATCTTGTGCATCCAATAGGCGTGTTCGTGGCATTGGATGAACATTTAGGTCATTTTTGTCCTCCATAGGCTTATTCTTTTCCAATTACGGTTTTTAATCAATCTTGTGCACGGAATAAGTTCGTTTGTGTCATTGGATTAACAATTAGGTCATTTTTGTCCTCCAAAGTCTTAATCTTGTCAAATTAGAGTTTTTAACCAATCTTGTGTATCCAATAGGTGTTTTTGTGTCATTGGATGAACATTTAGGTCATTTTTGTCATCCATTGGCTTATTCTTGTCCAATTAGGGTTTTTAACCAATCTTGTGCATCCAAAAGGCGTGTTTGTGTCATTGGATGAACATTTACATCATTTTCGTCCTCCCTAGGCTTATCCTTGTCCAATTAGGGTTTTTAACCAATCTTGGGCATCCAATAGGCGTGTTCGTGTCATTGAATGAACATTTAGGTCATTTTCGTCCTCCATATGCTTATTCTTGTCCAATTACGATTTTTAACCAATCTTGTGTATGGAATAAGTTCGTTTGTGTCATTGGATGAAATTTAGGTCATTTTTGTCCTCCCTAGTCTTACTCTTGTCCAATTAGGATTTTTAACCAATATTGTGCATCAAATAAGTTTGTTTGTGTCATTGGATGAACATTTAGCTCATTTTCGTCCTCCTAAGTCTTAATCTTGTCCAATTAGGGTTTTTAACCAATCTCGTGCGTCAAATAGGTGTGTTTGTGTCATTGGATGAACATTTAGGTCATTTTCGTCCTCCCTAGGCTTAATGTTGTCCAATTAGGGTTTTTAGCCAATCTTGTGCATCCAACAGGTGTGTTTGTGTCAATGGATGAACATTTAGGTCATTTTCGTCCTCCAAAGTCTTAACCTTGTCCAATTAGAGTTTTTATCCAATCTTGTGCATCCAATAGGTGTTTTTGTGTCATTGGATGAACATTTAGGTCATTTTTGTCTTCCAAACTCTTAATCTTGAACAATTAGAGTTTTTATCCGATCTTATGGATCCAATAGGTGTTTTTGTGCCATTGGATGAACATTTAAGTCATTTTCGTCCTCCATATGCTTATTCTTGTCCAATTAGGGTTTTTTACCAATCTTGTGCATCCAATAGGCGTGTTCGTGTCATTGAATGAACATTTAGGTCATTTTTGTCCTCCCTAAGCTTAATCTTGTCCAATTAGAGATTTTAACCAATCTTGTGCATCCAATAGGTGTTTTTGTGTCATTGGATGAACATTTAGGTCATTTTCGTCCTCCCAAGGGTTATTGTTGTCCAATTAGGGTTTTTAACCAATCTTGTGCATCCATTAGGTGTGTTTGTGTCAATGGATGAACATTTAGGTCATTTTCGTCCTCCAAAGTCTTAATCTTGTCCAATTAGAGTTTTTATCCAATCTTGTACATCCAATAGGAGTTTTTGTGTCATTGGATGAACATTTAGGTCAATTTCGTCTTCCAAACTCTTAATCTTGAACAAAATAGGGTTTTTAACCGATCTTATGGATCCAATAGGTGTTTTTGTACCATTGGATGAACATTTAGGTCATTTTCGTCCTCCATAGGCTTATTCTTGTCCAATTAGGATTTTTAACCAATCTTATGCATCCAATAGGTGTGTTTGTGTCATTGGATGAACAATTAGGTCATTTACGTCCTCCCTAGGCTTATTTTGTCCAATTAGGGTTTTTAACCAATCTTGTGCATCCAATAGGTGTTTTTGTGTCATTGAATGAACATTTAGGTCATTTTCGTCCTCCATAGGCTTATTCTTGTCCAATTACGGTTTTTAACCAATCTTGTGCACGGAATAAGTTCGTTTGTGTCATGGGATGATCATTTAGGTCATTTTCGTCCACCCAAGGCTTAATCATGTCCAATTAGGGTTTTTAACAATCTTGTGCATCAAATAATTGTGTTTGTGTCATTGGATGAACAATTAGGTCGTTTTTGTCCTCCAAAGTCTTAATCTTGTCCAATTAGAGTTTTTAACCAATCTTGTGCATCCAATAGGTGTTTTTGTGTCATTGGATGAACATTTAGGTCATTTTCGTCATCCATACACTTATTCTTGTCCAATTAGGGTTTTTAACCAATCTTGTGCATCCAAAAGGCGTGTTTGTGTCATTGGATGAAGATTTACGTCATTTTCGTCCTCCCTAGGCTTATTCTTGTCCAATTAGGGTTTTTAACCAATCTTGGGCATCCAATAGGCGTGTTTGTGTCATTGAATGAACATTTAGGTCATTTTCATCCTCTATAGACTTATTCTTGTCCAATTACGATTTTTAACCAATCTTGTGTATGGAATAAGTTCGTTTGTGTCATTGGATGAACATTTAGGTCATTTTCGTCCTCCCTAGTCTTACTCTTGTCCAATTAGGATTTTTAACCAATCTTGTGCATCAAATAAGTTCGTTTGTGTCATTGGATGAACATTTAGCTCATTTTCGTCCTCCTAAGTCTTAATCTTGTCCAATTAGGGTTTTTAACCAATCTCGTGCATCAAATAGGTGTGTTTGTGTCATTGGATGAACATTTAGGTCATTTTCGTCCTCCCTAGGCTAATTCTTGTCCAATTAGGGTTTTTAACCAGTCTTGTGCATCCAGTAGGCGTGTTTCTGTCATTGGATGAACATTTAGGTCATTTTCGTCTTCCCTAGGCTTATTCCTGTCCATTTAAGGTTTTTAACCAATCTTGTGCATCCAATAGGCGTGTTCGTGTCATGGAATGAACATTTAGGTCATTTTTGTCCTCCCTAGGCTTAATCTTGTCCAATTAGGGTTTTTAGCAATCTTGTGCATCTAATAGGTGTTTTTGTGTCATTGGATGAACATTTAGGTCATTCTCGTCCTCCCTAGGCTTATTGTTGTCCAATTAGGGTTTTTAACCAATCTTGTGCGTCCATTAGGTGTGTTTGTGTCAATGGATGAACATTTAGGTTATTTTCGTCCTCCAAAATCTTAATCTTGTCCAATTAGAGTTTTTAACCAATTTTCTGCATCCAATAGGTGTTTTTGTGTCATTGAATGAACATTTAGGTCATTTTCGTCCTCCATAGGCTTATTCTTGTCCAATTACGGTTTTTAACCAATCTTGTGCATGGAATAAGTTTGTTTGTGTTATTGGATGAACATTTAGGTCATTTTCGTCATTCCTAGGCTTAATCATGTCCAATTAGGGTTTTTTCACAATCTTGTGCATCAAATAAGTGTGTTTGTGTCATTGGATGAACAATTAGGTCATCTTTGTCCTCCAAAGTCTTAATCTTGTACAATTATGGTTTTTAACCAATCTTGTGCATCCAATAGATGTTTTTGTGTCATTGGATGAAAATTTAGGTAATTTTCGTCCTCCCTAGGCTTATTCTTGTCCAATTATGGTTTTTAACCAATCTTGTGCATCCAATAGGTGTGTTTGTGTCATTGGATGAACATTTAGGTCATTTTCGTCCTCCATAGGCTTATTCTTGTCCAATTATAGTTTTTAACCAATCTTGTGCAAGGAATAAGTTCGTTTGTGTCATTGGATGAACATTTAGGTCATTTTCGTACTCCTTAGGCATAATCATGTCCAATTTGGGTTTTTAACAATCTTGTGCATCAAATAAGTGTGTTTGTGTCATTGGATGAATAATAAGGTCATTTTCGTCCTCCCTAGGTTAATTCTTGCCCAATTAGGTGTGTTTTTATCATTAGATGAACATTTAGGTCATTTTCATCCTCCGTAGGCTTATTCTTGTCCAATTCGGGTTTTTAACCAATCTTGTGCATCAAATAAGTTCGTTTGTGTCATTGGATGAACATTTAGGTCATTGTCGTCCTCCCTAAACTTAATCTTGTCCAATTAGGGTTTTTAACCAATCTTGGGCATCTATTAGGTCTGTTTGTGTCAATGGATGAACATTTAGGTCATTTTCGTCCTCCAAAGTCTTAATCTTGTCCAATTAGAGTTTTTAAACAATCTCGTGCATCCAATAGGTGTTTTTGTGTCATTGGATGAACATTTAGGTCATTTTCGTCTTCCAAACTCTTAATCTTGTCCAATTAGGGTTTTTAACCGATCTTATAGATCCAATAGGGTTTTTTATGTCATTGGATCAACATTTAGGTCATTTTCGTCCTCCATAGGCTTATTCTTGTCCAACTAGGGTTTTTAACCAATCTTGTACATCCAATAGGTGTGTTTGTGTCATTGGATGAACATCTAGGTCATTTTTGTCCTCCCAAGGCTTAATCTTGTCCAATTAGGGTTTTTAGCAATCTTGTGCATGTAATAGGTGTGTTTGTGTCATTAGATGAACATTTAGGTCATTTTTTCATCCAAAGTCTTAATCTTGTCCAATTATGGTTTTTAACCTTTCTTGTGCATCCAATAGGTGTTTTGGTGTCATTGGATGAACACTTAGGTCATTGTCGTCCTCCCTAGACTTAATCTTGTCCAATTAGGGTTTTTAACCAATCTTGTGCATCCATTAGGTGTGTTTGTGTCAATGGATGAACATTTAGGTCATTTTCGTCCACCAAAGTCTTAATCTGGTCCAATTAGAGTTTTTAACCAATTTTGTGCATCCAATAGGTGTTTTTGTGTCATTGCATGAACATTTAGGTCATTTTCGTACTCCATAGACTTATTCTTATCCAATTATGGTTTTTAACCAATCTTGTGCATGGAATAAGTTTGCTTGTGTTATTGGATCAACATTTAGGTCATTTTCGTCCTCCATAGGCTTATTCTTGTCCAATTAGGGTTTTTAACCAATGTTATGCATCCAATAGGTGTGTTTGTGTCATTGGATGAACATTTTGGTCATTTTCGTCCTCCCTAGGCTTATTCTTGTCCAATTAACGTTTTTATCCAATCTTGTGCATCCAATAGGCGTGTTCGTGTCATTGAATGATCATTTAGGTCATTTTCGACCTCCCTAGGCTTATTCTTTTCCAATTAGGGTTTATAACCAATCTTGGGCATCCAATAGGCGTGTTTCTGTCATTGAATGAACATTGAGGTCATTTTCGTCCTCCATAGGCTTATTCTCGTCCCATTACGATTTTTAACCAATCTTGTGCATGTAATAAGTTTGTTTGTGTCATTGGATGAACATTTAGGTCATTTTCGTCCTCCCTGTGCTTATGCTTGTCCAATTAGGGTTTTTAATCAATCTTGTGCATCCAATAGGTGTGTTCGTGTCATTGAATGATCATTTAGGTCGTTTTCGTCCTCCATAGGCTTATTCTTGTCTTATTACGGTTTTTAACCGATCTTGTGCATGGAATAAGTTTGTTTGTGTCATTGGATGAACATTTAGGTCATTTTCGAACTCCCTACGGTTAATCATGTCCAATTAGGGTTTTCAACCAATCTTGTGCATCCATTAGGTGTGTTTGTGTCAATGGATGAACATTTAGGTCATTTTCGTCCTCCAAAGTCTTAATCTTGTCCAGTTAGAGTTTTTAACCAATTTTCTGTATCCAATAGGTGTTTTTGTGTCATTGAATGAACATTTAGGTATTTTTTTTCCTCCATTGAATGAACATTATTCTTGTCCAATTAGGGTTTTTAACCAATCTTGGGCATCTATTAGGTCTGTTTGTGTCAATGGATGAACATTTAGGTCATTTTCGTCCTCCAATGTCTTAATCTTGTCCAATTAGAGTTTTTTAACAATCTCGTGCATCCAATAGGTGTTTTTGTGTCATTGGATGAACATTTAGGTCATTTTCGTCATCCAAACTCTTAATCTTGTCCAATTAGGGTTTTTAACGGATCTTATGGATCCAATAGGTGTTTTTGTGTCTTTGGATCAACATTTAGGTAATTTTCGTCGTCCATAGGCTTATTGTTGTCCAATTAGGGTTTTTAACCAATCTTGTGAATCCTATAGGTGTGTTTGTGTCATTGGATGAACATTTAGGTCATTTTCGTCCTCCCTTGGCTTATTCTTGTCCAATTAAGGTTTTTAACCAATCTTGTGCATCCAATAGGAGTGTTTGTGTCATTGAACAAACATTTAGGTCATTTTTGTCCTCCCTTGGCTTAATCTTGTCCAATTAGGGTTTTTAGCAATCTTGTGCATCCAATAGGTGTGTTTGTGTCAGTGGATGAACATTTAGGTCATTTTTTTAACCAATCTTGTGCATCCAATAGGTGTTTTTGTGTCATTGGATGAACATTTAGGTCATTTCCGTTCTCCATAGGCTAATTCTTGTCCAATTACGGTTTTTAACCAATCTTGTGCCAAGCATAAGTTCGTTTGTGTCTTTGGATGAACAATTAGGTCATTTTCGTCCTCCCTAGGCTTAATCTTGTCCAATTAGGGTTTTTAACAATCTTGTGCATCAAATAAGTGTGTTTTTGTGTCATTAGATGTACATTTAGGTCATTTTTGTCCTCCATTGGCTTATTCTTGTCCAATTAAGATTTTTAACCAATCTTGTGCATCCAAAAGCTGTGTTTGTGTCATTGGATGAACGTTAAGGTCATTTTCGTCCTCCCTAGCCTAATTCTTGTCCAATTAGGGTTTTAACCAAGCTTGTTCATCCAAAAAGTGTGTTCGTGTCATTGAATGAAAATTTAGGTCATTTTTGTAGTCCCTAGGCTAATTCTTGTCCAATTAGGGTTTTTAACAAATCTTGTGCATCCAATAGGTGTGTTCGTGTCATTCAAGAACATTTAGGTCATTTTCGTCCTCCATAGGCTTATTCTCGTCCAATTAGGGTTTTTAACCAATCTTGTGCATCCAATAGCTATGTTTGTGTCATTGGATGAACATTTACGTCATTTTCGTCCTTCCTAGACTAATTCATGTCCAATTAGGGTTTTTAACCAATCTTGTGCTTCCAATAGTTGTGTTTGTGTCATTACATGAACATTTAGGTCATTTTCGTCCATTCTTGGCTTATTCTTGTCCAATTAGGGTTTTTAACCAATCGAGTGCATCGAATAAGTTCTTTTGTGTCATTGGATGAACATTTAGGTCATTGTCATCCTCCCTAGGCTTAATCTTGTTCAATTAGGGTTTTTAACCAATATGGTGCATCCAATAGGTGTGTTTGTGTCATTGGATGAACATTTAGGTCATTTTCGTCCTCCCTAGGCTTATTCTTGTCCTATTAGGGCTTTTAACCAATCTTGTGCATCGAATAAGTTCGATTGTTACAACGGATGAACATTTAGCTCATTTTCGTCCTTCTAAGTCTTAATCTTGTCCAATTAGGGTTTTTATCCAATCTCGTGCATCCAATAGGTGTGTTTGTGTCATTGGATGAACACTAAGGTCATTTTCGTCCTCCCTAGGCTATGTCTTGGCCAATTAGGGTTTTTAACCAATCTTGTACATCGAATAAGTTCGTTTGTGTCATTGGATGAACATTTAGGTCATTGTTGTCCTCTCTAGACTTAATCTTGTCCAATTAGGGTTTTTAACCAATCTTGTGCATCCATTTGGTGTGTGTGTGTCAATGGATGAACATTTAGGTCATTTTTTTAACCAATCTTGTGCTTCAAATAGGTGTGTTTTTTTTATTAGATGAACATTTAGGTCATTTTCGTCCTCTCTAGGTTTATTCTTGTCCAATTAAGGTTTTTAACCAATCTTGTACATCGAATAAGTTCGTTTGTCTCATTGGATGAACATTTAGGTCATTGTCGACTTCCCTAGAGTTAATCTTGTCCAATTAGGGTTTTTAACCAATCTTGTGCATCCATTTGGTGTGTTTGTGTCAATGGATGAACATTTAGGTCATTTTCGTCCTCCAAAGTCTTATTCTGGTCCAATTAGAGTTTTTAACCAATCTTGTGCATCCAATAAGTGTTTTTGTGTCATTGGATGAACATTGAGGTCATTTTCGTCTTCCAAACTCTTAATCTTGTACAATTAGGGTTTTTGACCGATCTTGTAGATCCAATAGGTGTTTTGTGTTATTGGATAAACATTTAGGTCATTTTCGTCCTCCATAGGCTTATTCTTGTCCAATTAGGGTTTTTAACCAATCTTGGGCATCCAATAGGCGTGTTCGTGTCATTGAATGAACATTTAGGTCATTTTCGTCCTCCATAGGCTTATTCTTGTCCAAATAGGGTTTTTAACCGATCTTGTGCATCGAGTAAGTTCGTTTGAGTCATTGGATGAACATTTAGGTCATTTTCGTCTTCCCTATGCTAATTCTTGTCCAATTAGGGTTTTTAACCAATCTTGGGCTTCCAATAGGTGTTTTTTCGTCATTAGATGAACATTTAGGTCATTTTCGTCCTCCCTAGGCTTATTCTTCTCCAATTAGGGTTTTTAACCAATCTTGTGCATCGAATAAGTACGTTTGTGCATCCAATAGGTGTGTTTGTGTCATTGGATGAACATTCAGGTCATTTTCGTCCTTTCTTGGCTTATTCTTGTCCAATTAGGGTTTTTAACCAATCGTGTGCATCGAATAAGTTCTTTTGTGTCATTGGATGAACATTTAGGTCATTGTCATCCTCCCTAGGCTTAATCTTGTTCAATTAGGGTTTTTAACCAATATGGTGCATCCAATAGGTGTGTTTGTGTCATTGGATGAACATTTAGGTCATTTCCGTCCTTCCCTAGGCTTATTCTTGTCCTATTAGGGCTTTTAACCAATCTTGTGCATCGAATAAGTTCGGTTGTTACAATGGATGAACATTTAGCTCATTTTCGTCCTCCTAAGTCTTAATCTTGTCCAATTAGGGTTTTTAACCAATCTCGTGCATCCAATAGGTGTGTTTGTGTCATTGGATGAACACTAAGGTCATTTTCGTCCTCCCTAGGCTAAGTCTTGGCCAATTAGCGTTTTTAACCAATCTTGTACATCGAATAAGTTCGTTTGTGTCATTGGATGAACATTTAGGTCATTGTTGTCCTCCCTAGACTTAATCTTGTCCAATTAGGGTTTTTAACCAATCTTGTGCATCCATTTGGTGTGTTTGTGTCAATGGATGAACATTTAGGTCATTTTCGTCCTCCAAAGTCTTAATCTTGTACAATTAGTGTTTTTAACCAATCTTTTGCATCCAATAGGTGTTTTTGTGTCAATGGATGAACATTTAGGTAATTTCCGTCCTCCTTAGGCTTATTCTTCTCTAATTAAGGTTTTTAACCAATGTTGTGCATCCAATAGGCGTGTTCGTGTCATTGAATGATTATTTATGTCATTTTTGTCCTTCCTAGGCTTAATCTTGTGCATCTAATAGGTGTGTTTGTGTGACTGGATGAACATTTAGGTCATTTTTTTCATCCAAAGTCTTAATCTTGTCCAATTATAGTTTTTAACCAATCTTGTGCATCCAATAGATGTGTTTGTGTCATTCAATGAATATTTAGGCTTATTCTTGTCCAATTAAGGTTTTTAACCAATCTTGTGCATCGAATAAGTTCTTTTGTGTCATTGGATCAACATTTAGGTCATTGTCATCCTCCCTAGGCTTAATCTTGTTCAATTTGTGTTTTTAACCAATGTTGTGCATCCAATAGGTGTGTTTGTGTCATTGGATGAACATTTAGGTCATTTTCTTCCTCCCAAGTCTTAATCTTGTCCAATTAGGGTTCTTAACCAATATAGTGCATCCAATAGGTATGTTTGTGTCATTGGATGAACATTTAGGTCTTTGTCGTCCTCCCTAGGCTTATTCTTGTGCATCGAATAAGTTCGTTGGTGCATTGGATGAACATTTAGCTCATATTCGTCCTCCTAAGTCTTAATCTTGTCCAATTAGAGTTTTTAACCAATCTTGTGCATCCAATAGGTGTTTTTGTGTCATTGGATGAACATTTAGGTCATTTTCGTCTTCCCAACTCTTAATCTTTTGTATCCAATAGATGTGTTTGTGTCATTCAATGAACATTTACGTCATTTCCGTCTTCCATAGGCTTATTCTTGTCCAATTAGGGTTTTTATCCAATCTTGTGCATCCATTAGGTGTGTTTGTGTCAATGGATGAACATGTAGGTCATTTTAGTCCTCCAAAGTCTTAATCTGGTCCAATTAGGGTTTTTAACCAATCTCGTGCATCCAATAGGTGCGTTTGTGTCATTGGATGAACATTTAGGTTATTTTTGTCCTCCATAGACTAATTCTTGTCCAATTAGGGTTTTTAACCAATCTTGTGCTTCCAATAGGTGTCTTTTTTTTATTAGATGAACATTTAGGTCATTTTCTTCCTCTCTAGGCTAATTCTTGTCCAACTAGGTTTTTTAACCAGTCTTGTACATCGAATAAGTTCGTTTGTGTCATTGGATGAACATTTAGGTCATTATCGTCCTCCCTAGACTTAATCTTGTCCAATTAGGGTTTTTAACCAATCTTGTGCATCCATTAGGTGTGTTTGTTTCAATGGATGAACATTAAGGTCATTGTCGTCCTCCCTAGACTTAATCTTGTCCAATTAGGGTTTTTAACCAATCTTGTGCATCCATTAGGTGTGTTTGTGTCAATGGATGAACATTTAGGTCATTTTCGTCCTCCAAAGTCTTAATCTGGTCCAATTAGAGTTTTTAACCAATCTTGGGCATCCAATAAGTGTTTTTGTGTCATTGGATGAACATTCAGGTCATTTGTGTCATTGTATCTACATGTAGGTCATTTTCGTCCTCCATAGGCTTATTCTTATCCAATGAGGGTTTTTAACCAATCTTGTACATCCAATAGGTGTGTTTGTTTCATTGGATGAACATTCAGGTCATTTTCGTCCTCCATAGGCTTATTCTTGTCCAATTAGGGTTTTTAACCAATCTTGTGCATCCAATAGGCGTGTTTGTGTCATTGGATGAACCTTTAGATCATTTTCGTCCTCCATAGGCTTATTCTTGTACATCCAATAGGTGTGTTTGTTTCATTGGATGAACATTTAGATCATTTTCGTCCTCCCTAGGCTAATTCTTGTCCAATTAGGGTTTTTAACCAATCCTGTGCTTCAAATAGGTGTGCTTTTTTTATTAGATGAACATTTAGGTCATTTTCGTCCTCCATAGGCTTATTCTTGTCCAATTAGGGTTTTTAACCAATCTTGTGCATCCAATAGGCGTGTTTGTGTCATTGGATGAACCTTTAGATCATTTTCGTCCTCCATAGGCTTATTCTTGTACATCCAATAGGTGTGTTTGTTTCATTGGATGAACATTTAGATCATTTTCGTCCTCCATAGGCTTATTCTTGTCCAATTAGGGTTTTTAACCAATCTTGGGCATCCAATAGGCGTGTTCGTGTCATTGAATGAACATTTAGGTCATTTTCGTCCTCCATAGGCTTATTCTTGTCCAATTACGATTTTTAACCTATCTTGCGTATGGAATAAGTTCGTTTGTGTCATTGGATGAACATTTAGGTCATTTTCGTCCTCCCTAGGCTTATTCTTGTCCAAATAGGGTTTTTAACCGATCTTGTGCATCGAATAAGTTCGTTTGAGTCATTGGATGAACATTTAGGTCAATTTCGTCTTCCCTAGGCTAATTCTTGTCCAATTAGGGTTTTTAACCAATCTTGGGCTTCCAATAGGTGTTTTTTCGTCATTAGATGAACATTTAGGTCATTTTCGTCCTCCCTAGGCTTATTCTTCTCCTATTAGGGTTTTTAACCAATCTTGTGCATCGAATAAGTACGTTTGTGCATCCAATAGGCGTGTTTGTGTCATTGGATGAACATTCAGGTCATTTTCGTCCTTCATAGGCTTATTCTTGTCCAATTAGGGTTTTTAACCAATCTTGTGCATCCAATAGGCGTGTTTGTGTCATTGGATGAACATTCAGGTCATTTTCGTCCTCCATAGGGTTATTCTTGTCCAATTAGGGTTTTTAACCAATCTTGTGCATCCAATAGGCGTGTTCGTGTCATTGAATGAACATTTAGGTCATTTTTGTCCTCCCTAGGCTTAATCTTTACCAGATAGGGTTTTTAGCAATCTTGTGCATCTAATAGGTGTGTTTGTGTCATTAGATGAACATTTAGGTCATTTTCGTCCTCCCTAGGCTTATTCTTCTCCAATTAGGGTTTTTAACCAATCTTGTGCATCCAATAGATGTGTTTGTGTCATTCAATGCATATTTAGGACATTTCTGTCCTCCGTAGGCTTATTCTTGTCCAATTAGGGATTTTAACCAATCTTGTGCATCCAATAGGTATGTTTGTGTCATTGGATGAACATTTAGGTCTTTGTCGTCCTCCCTAGGCTTATTCTTGTCCAATAAGGGTTTTTAACCAATCTTGTGCATCGAATAAGATCGTTTGTGTCATTGGATGAACATTTAGCTGATATTCGTCCTCCTATGTCTTAATCTTGTCCAATTAGAGTTTTTAACCAATCTTGTGCATCCAAT
Source organism: Cicer judaicum (assembly GCA_037974835.1). Lineage (NCBI taxonomy): Eukaryota > Viridiplantae > Streptophyta > Magnoliopsida > Fabales > Fabaceae > Cicer > Cicer judaicum. The sequence goes on along the minus strand of JBBPBS010000799.1, from coordinate 290,858 downwards.
AGGTGTCTTTGTGTCATTGGATGAACATTTAGGTCATTTTCGTCTTCCCAACTCTTAATCTTGTGCATCCAATAGATGTGTTTGTGTCATTCAATGAACATTTAGGTCATTTCCGTCCTCCAAAGTCTTAATCTCGTCCAATTACGATTTTTACCCAATCTCGTGCATCCAATAGGTGTGTTTTTGTCATTGGATGAACATTTAGGTTATTTTTGTCCTCCCTAGGCTAATTCTTGTCCAATTAGGGTTTTTAACCAATCTTGTGCTTCAAATAGGTGTGTTTTTTTTATTAGATGAACATTTAGGTCATTTTCGTCCTCTCTAGGTTTATTCTTGTCCAATTAAGGTTTTTAACCAATCTTGTACATCGAATAAGTTCGTTTGTCTCATTGGATGAACATTTAGGTCATTGTCGACTTCCCTAGAGTTAATCTTGTCCAATTAGGGTTTTTAACCAATCTTGTGCATCCATTTGGTGTGTTTGTGTCAATGGATGAACATTTAGGTCATTTTCGTCCTCCAAAGTCTTAATCTTGTCCAATTAGAGTTTTTAACCAATCTTGTGCATCCAATAGGTGTTTTGTGTTATTGGATCAACATTTAGGTCATTTTCGTCCTCCATAGGCTTATTCTTGTCCAATTAGTGTTTTTAGCCAATCTTGTGCATCCAATAAGCGTGTTTGTGTCATTGGATGAACATTTAGATGATTTTCGTCCTCTATAGTCTTATTCTTGTCCAATTAGGGTTTTTAACCAATCTTGGGCATCCCATAGGCGTGTTCGTGTCATTGAATGAACATTTAGGTCATTTTCGTCCTCCATAGGCTTATTCTTGTCCAATTACGATTTTTAACCTATCTTGTGTACGGAATAAGTTCGTTTGTGTCATTGGATGAACATTTAGGTCATTTTCGACCTCCCTAGGCTTATTCTTGTCCAAATAGGGTTTTTAACCGATCTTGTGCATTCAATAGGTGTGTTTGTGTCAGTGGATGAACATTTAGGTTATTGTCGTCCTCCCTAGGCTTATTCTTGTCCAATTATGGTTTTTAACCAATCTTGTGCATCGAATAAGTTCGTTTGTGTCATTGGATGAACATTTAGGTCATTGTCGTCCTCCCTAAGTTTAATCTTGTCCAATTAGGGTTTTTAACCTATGTTATGCATCCATTAGGCGTGTTTGTGTCAATGGATGAACATTTAGGTCATTTTTGTCCTCCCAAGTCTAAATCTTGCAAAATTAGGGATTTTAACCAATCTTGTGCATCCAATAGGTGTGTTTGTGTCATTGGATGAACATTTAGGTCATTGTCGTCCTCTCTAGGCTTATTCTTGTCCAATTAGGGTTATTAACCAATCTTGTGCATCGAATAAGTTCGTTTGTGTCATTGGATGAACATTTAGGTTATTTTCGTCATCCATAGGCTTTGTCCAATTAGGGTTTTTAACCAATCTTGTGCATCCAATAGGCGTGTTTGTGTCATTGGATGAACGTTTAGGTCATTTTCGTCCTCCATAGGCTTATTCTTGACCAATTAGGGTTTTTAACCAATCTTGGGCATCCGATTGGCGTGTTCGTGTCATTGAATGAACATTTAGGTCATTTTCGTCCTCGCTAGGCTTATTCTTGTCTAATTAAGGTTTTTAACCAATCTTGTGCATCCAATAGGCGTGTTCGTGTCATTGAATGATTATTTATGTCATTTTTGTCCTCCCTAGGCTTAATCTTGTCCAGTTAGGGTTTTTAGCAATCTTGTACATCTAATAGGTGTGTTTGTGTCATTGGATGAACATTTAGGTCATTTTTTTCATCCAAAGTCTTATTCTTGTCCAATTATGGTTTTTAACCAATCTTGTGCATCCAATAGATGTGTGTGTGTCATTCAATGAATATTTAGGACATTTCCGTCCTCCATAGGCTTATTCTTGTCCAAATAGGGTTTTTAACCAATCTTGTGCATCCAATAGGTATGTTTGTGTCATTGGATGAACATTTAGGTCTTTGTCGTCCTCCCTGGGCTTATTCTTGTCCAATAAGGGTTTTTAACGAATCTTGTGCATCGAATAAGATCGTTTGTGTCATTGGATGAAAATTTAGCTCATATTCGTCCTCCTATGTCTTAATCTTGTCCAATTAGAGTTTTTAACCAATGTTGTGCATTCAATTGGTGTTTTGGTGCCATTGGATGAACCTTTAGGTCATTTTCGTCTTCCCAACTCTTAATCTTGTGCATCCAATAGATGTGTTTGTGTCATTCAATGAACATTTAGGTCATTTCCGTCCTCCATAGGCTTATTCTTGTCCAATTAGGGTTTTTAACCAATCTTGTGCATCCATTAGGTGTGTTTGTGTCAATGGATGAACATGTAGGTCATTTTCGTCCTCCAAAGTCTTATTCTGGTCCAATTAGGGTTTTGAACCAATCTCGTGCATCCAATTGGTGTGTTTGTGTCATTGGATGAACATTTAGGTCATTTTGTCCTCCCTAGGCTAATTCTTGTCCAATTAGGGTTTTTAACCAATCCTGTGCTTCAAATAGGTGTGCTTTTTTTATTAGATGAACATTTAGGTCATTTTCGTCCTCTCTAGGTTTATTCTTGTCCAATTAGGGTTTTTAACCAATCTTGTATATCGAATAAGTTCGTTTGTGTCATTGGATGAACATTTAGGTCATTGTCGACCTCCCTAGAGTTAATCTTGTCCAATTAGGGTTTTTAACCAATCTTGTGCATCCGTTAGGTGTGTTTGTGTCAATGGATGAACATTTAGGTCATTTTCGTCCTCCAAAGTCTTAATCTTGTCCAATTAGAGTTTTTAACCAATCTTGTGCATCCAATAGCAGTGTTTGTGTCATTGGATGAACATTTAGGTCATTTTCTTCTTCCAAACTCTTAATCCTGTCCAATTAGCGTTTTTAACCAATCTTGTGCATCGAATAAGTTCGTTTCTGTCATTGGATGAACATTTAGGTCATTTTCGTCCTCCATAAGCTTATTCTTGTCCAATTAGGGTTTTTAACCAATCTTGGGCATCCAATAGGCGTGTTCGTGTCATTGAATGAACATTTAGGTCATTTTCGTCCTCCCTAGGCTTATTCTTGTCCAATTAGGGTTTTTAATCAATCATGTGCATCCAATAGATGTGTGTGTGTCATTCAATGAATATTTAGGACATTTCCGTCCTCCATAGGCTTATTCTTGTCCAATTAGGGTTTTTAACCAATCTTGTGCATCCAATAGGTTTGTTTGTGTCATTGGATGAACATTTAGGTCATTGTCGTCCTCCCTAGGCTTATTCTTGTCCAATTAGGGTTTTTAACCAATCTTGTGCATCGAATAAGTTCGTTTGTGTCATTGGATGAACATTTAGGTCATTGTCGTCCTCCCTAAGCATAATCTTGTCCAATTAGGGTTTTTAACCAATCTTATGCATCCATTAGGTGTGTTTGTGTCAATGGATGAACATCTAGGTCATTTTCGTCCTCCCAAGTCTAAATCTTGCCAAATTAAAGTTTTTAACCAATCTTGTGCATCCAATAGGTGTGTTTGTGTTATTGGATGAACATTTAGGTCATTGTCGTCCTCGCTAGGCTTATTCTTGTCCATTTAGTGTTTTTAACCAATCTTGTGCATCGAATAAGTTCGTTTGTGTCATTGGACAAACATTTAGGTCATTTTCGTCATCCATAGGCTTATTCTTGTCCAATTAGGATTTTAAACCAATCTTGTGTATGGAATAAGTTCGTTTGTGTCATTGGATGAACATTTAGGTCATTTTCGTTGTCCCTAGGCTTATTCTTGTCCAATTAGGGTTTTTAATTAATCTTGTGCATCCAATAGGTGTGTTTGTATCATTGGATGAACATGTAGGTCATTGTCGTCCTCCCTAGGCATATTCTTGTTCAATTAGGGTTTTTAATCAATCTTGTGCATCCAATAGGTGTGTTTGTGTAATTGGATGAACATTTAGGTCATTGTCGTCCTCCCTAGGCTTCTTCTTGTCCAATTATGGTTTTTAACCAATCTTGTGCATCGAATAAGTTCGTTTGTGTTATTGGATGAACATTTAGGTCATTGTCGTCCTCCCTAAGTTTAATCTTGTCCAATTAGGGTTTTTAACCAATCTTATGCATCCATTAGGTGTGTTTGTGTCAATGGATGAATATTTAGGTCATTTTCGTCCTCCCAAGTCTAAATCTTGCAAAATTAGGGATTTTAACCAATCTTGTGCATCCAATAGGTTTGTTTGTGTCATTGGATGAACATTTAGGTCATTGTTGTCCTCTCTAGGCTTATTCTTTTCCAATTAGGGTTTTTAACCAATCTTGTGCATCGAATAAATTCGTTTGTGTCATTGGATGAACATTTAGGTCATTTTCGTCATCCATAGGCTTATTCTTGTCCAATTAGGGTTTTTAACCAATCTTGTGCATCCAATAGGCGTGTTTGTGTCATTGGATGAACATTTAGGTCATTTTCGTCCTCCATAGGCTTATTCTTGACCAATTAGGGTTTTTAACCAATCTTGGGCATCCAATAGGCGTGTTCGTGTCAGTGAATGATCATTTAGGTCATTTTCGTCCTCCCTAGGCTTATTCTTGTCTAATTAAGGTTTTTAACAAATCTTGTGCATCCAATAGGCGTGTTCGTGTCATTGAATGAATATTAATGTCATTTTTGTCCTCCCTAGGCTTAATCTTGTCCAGTTAGGGTTTTTAGCAATCTTGTGCATCTAATAGGTGTGTTTGTGTCATCGGATGAACATTTAGGTCATTTTTTTCATCCAAAGTCTTACTCTTGTCCAATTATGGTTTTTAACCAATCTTGTGCATCCAATAGATGTGTTTGTGTCATTCAATGAATATTTAGGACATTTCCGTCCTCCATAGGCTTATTCTTGTCCAATTGGGGTTTTTAACCAATCTTGTGCATCCAATAGGCGTGTTTGTGTCATTGGATGAACATTTAGGTCATTTTCGTCCTCCATAGGCTTATTCTTGACCAATTAGGGTTTTTAACCAATCTTGGGCATCCGATAGGCGTGTTCGTGTCATTGAATGAACATTTAGGTCATTTTCATCCTCCCTAGGCTTATTCTTGTCTAATTATGGTTTTTAACCAATCTTGTGCATCCAATAGGCGTGTTCGTGGCATTGGATGAACATTTAGGTCATTTTTGTCCTCCCTAGGCTTAATCTTGTCCAATTAGGGTTTTTAGCAATCTTGTGCATCAAATAATTGTGTTTGTGTCATTGGATGAACAATTAGGTCGTTTTTGTCCACCCAAGGCTTAATCTTGTCCAATTAGGGTTTTTAACAACCTTGTGCATCAAATAATTGTGTTTGTGTCATTGGATGAACAATTAGGTCGTTTTTGTCCTCCAAAGTCTTAATCTTGTCCAATGTGAGTTTTTAACCAATCTTGTGCACGGAATAAGTTCGTTTGTGTCATGGGATGATCATTTAGGTCATTTTCGTCCACCCAAGGCTTAATCTTGTCCAATTAGGGTTTTTAACAACCTTGTGCATCAAATAATTGTGTTTGTGTCATTGGATGAACAATTAGGTCGTTTTTGTCCTCCAAAGTCTTAATCTTGTCCAATGTGAGTTTTTAACCAATCTTGTGCATCCAATAGGTGTTTTTGTGTCATTGGATGAACATTTAGGTCATTTTCGTCATCCATAGGCTTATTCTTCTCCAATTAGGGTTTTTAACCAATCTTGTGCATCCAAAAGGCGTGTTTGTGTCATTGGATGAAGATTTACGTCATTTTCGTCCTCCCTAGGCTTATTCTTGTCCAATTAGGGTTTTTAACCAATCTTGGGCATCCAATAGGTGTGTTTGTGTCAATGGATGAACATTTAGGTCATTTTCGTCCTCCAAAGTCTTAATCTTGTCCAATTAGTGTTTTTAACCAATCTTGTGCACGGAATAAGTTCGTTTGTGTCATGGGATGATCATTTAGGTCATTTTCGTCCACCCAAGGCTTAATCTTGTCCAATTAGGGTTTTTAACAACCTTGTGCATCAAATAATTGTGTTTGTGTCATTGGATGAACAATTAGGTCGTTTTTGTCCTCCAAAGTCTTAATCTTGTCCAATGTGAGTTTTTAACCAATCTTGTGCATCCAATAGGTGTTTTTGTGTCATTGGATGAACATTTAGGTCATTTTCGTCATCCATAGGCTTATTCTTCTCCAATTAGGGTTTTTAACCAATCTTGTGCATCCAAAAGGCGTGTTTGTGTCATTGGATGAAGATTTACGTCATTTTCGTCCTCCCTAGGCTTATTCTTGTCCAATTAGGGTTTTTAACCAATCTTGGGCATCCAATAGGCGTGTTCGTGTCATTGAATGAACATTTAGGTCATTTTCGTCCTCTATAGACTTATTCTTGTCCAATTACGATTTTTAACCAATCTTGTGTATGGAATAAGTTCGTTTGTGTCATTGGATGAACATTTAGGTCATTTTCGTCCTCCCTAGTCTTACTCTTGTCCAATTAGGATTTTTAACCAATCTTGTGCATCAAATAAGTTCGTTTGTGTCATTGGATGAACATTTAGCTCATTTTCGTCCTCCTAAGTCTTAATCTTGTCCAATTAGGGTTTTTAACCAATCTCGTGCATCAAATAGGTGTGTTTGTGTCATTGGATGAACATTTAGGTCATTTTCGTCCTCCCTAGGCTAATTCTTGTCCAATTAGGGTTTTTAACCAGTCTTGTGCATCCAGTAGGCGTGTTTCTGTCATTGGATGAACATTTAGGTCATTTTCGTCTTCCCTAGGCTTATTCCTGTCCATTTAAGGTTTTTAACCAATCTTGTGCATCCAATAGGCGTGTTCGTGTCATGGAATGAACATTTAGGTCATTTTTGTCCTCCCTAGGCTTAATCTTGTCCAATTAGGGTTTTTAGCAATCTTGTGCATCTAATAGGTGTTTTTGTGTCATTGGATGAACATTTAGGTCATTCTCGTCCTCCCTAGGCTTATTGTTGTCCAATTAGGGTTTTTAACCAATCTTGTGCGTCCGTTAGGTGTGTTTGTGTCAATGGATGAACATTTAGGTTATTTTCGTCCTCCAAAATCTTAATCTTGTCCAATTAGAGTTTTTAACCAATTTTCTGCATCCAATAGGTGTTTTTGTGTCATTGAATGAACATTTAGGTCATTTTCGTCCTCCATAGGCTTATTCTTGTCCAATTACGGTTTTTAACCAATCTTGTGCATGGAATAAGTTTGTTTGTGTTATTGGATGAACATTTAGGTCATTTTCGTCATCCCTAGGCTTAATCATGTCCAATTAGGGTTTTTTCACAATCTTGTGCATCAAATAAGTGTGTTTGTGTCATTGGATGAACAATTAGGTCATCTTTGTCCTCCAAAGTCTTAATCTTGTACAATTATGGTTTTTAACCAATCTTGTGCATCCAATAGATGTTTTTGTGTCATTGGATGAAAATTTAGGTAATTTTCGTCCTCCCTAGGCTTATTCTTGTCCAATTATGGTTTTTAACCAATTCTTTGCATCCAATAGGTGTGTTTGTGTCATTGGATGAACATTTAGGTCATTTTCATCCTCCCTAGGCTTATTCTTGTCCAATTAAGGTTTTTATCCAATCTTGTGCATCCAATAGGCGTGTTCGTGTCATTGAATGATCATTTAGGTCATTTTCGTCCTCCACAGGCTTATTCTTGTCCAATTATGGTTTTTAACCAATCTTGTGAATGGAATAAGTTTGTTTGTGTCATTGGATGAACATTTAGGTCATTTTCGTCCTCCCTAGGCTTAATCTTGTCCAATTAGGGTTTTTAACCAATCTTGTGCATCCATTAGGTGTGTTTGTGTCAATGGATGAACATTTAGGTCATTTTCGTCCTCCAAAGTCTTAATCTTGTCCAATTAGTGTTTTTAACCAATCTTGTGCTTCCAATAGGTGTTTTTGTGCATTAGATGAACATTTTGGGCATTTTCGTCTTCCAAACTCTTAATCTTGAACAATTAGGGTTTTTAACCGATCTTATGGATCAAATAGGTGTTTTTGTGTCATTGGATCAACATTGAGGTCATTTTCGTCCTCCATAGGCTTATTCTTGCCCAATTAGGGTTTTTAACCAATCTTGTGCATCCAATAAGTGTGTTTGTGTCATTGGATGAACATTTAGGTCATTTTCGTCCTCCCTAGGCTTATTCTTGTCCAATTAAGGTTTTTATCCAATCTTGTGCATCAAATAGGCATGTTTGTGTCATTGGATGAACATTTAGGTCATTTTCGTCCTCCCTATGCTTATTCTTGTCCAATTAGGGTTTTTTACCAATCTTGTGCATCCAATAGGCGTGTTCGTGTCATTGAATGAACATTTAGGTCATTTTCGTCCTCCATAGGCTTATTCTTGTCCAATTATAGTTTTTAACCAATCTTGTGCAAGGAATAAGTTCGTTTGTGTCATTGGATGAACATTTAGGTCATTTTCGTACTCCTTAGGCATAATCATGTCCAATTTGGGTTTTTAACAATCTTGTGCATCAAATAAGTGTGTTTGTGTCATTGGATGAATAATAAGGTCATTTTCGTCCTCCCTAGGTTAATTCTTGCCCAATTAGGTTTGTTTTTATCATTAGATGAACATTTAGGTCATTTTCATCCTCCGTAGGCTTATTCTTGTCCAATTCGGGTTTTTAACCAATCTTGTGCATCAAATAAGTTCGTTTGTGTCATTGGATGAAAATTTAGGTCATTGTTGTCCTCCCTAAACTTAATCTTGTGCATGGAATAAGTTCGTTTTTGTCATTGGATGAACATTTAGGTCATTTTCGTCCTCCCTAGGCTTATTCTTCTCCAATTAGGGTTTTTAACCAATCTTGGGCATCTATTAGGTCTGTTTGTGTCAATGGATGAACATTTAGGTCATTTTCGTCCTCCAAAGTCTTAATCTTGTCCAATTAGAGTTTTTAAACAATCTCGTGCATCCAATAGGTGTTTTTGTGTCATTGGATGAACATTTAGGTCATTTTCGTCTTCCAAACTCTTAATCTTGTCCAATTAGGGTTTTTAACCGATCTTATAGATCCAATAGGGTTTTTTATGTCATTGGATCAACATTTAGGTCATTTTCGTCCTCCATAGGCTTATTCTTGTCCAACTAGGGTTTTTAACCAATCTTGTACATCCAATAGGTGTGTTTGTGTCATTGGATGAACATTTAGGTCATTTTTGTCCTCCCTAGGCTTAATCTTGTCCAATTAGGGTTTTTAGCAATCTTGTGCATGTAATAGGTGTGTTTGTGTCATTAGATGAACATTTAGGTCATTTTTTCATCCAAAGTCTTAATCTTGTCCAATTATGGTTTTTAACCTTTCTTGTGCATCCAATAGGTGTTTTGGTGACATTGGATGAACACTTAGGTCATTGTGGTCCTCCCTAGACTTAATCTTGTCCAATTAGGGTTTTTAACCAATCTTGTGCATCCATTAGGTGTGTTTGTGTCAATGGATGAACATTTAGGTCATTTTCGTCCACCAAAGTCTTAATCTTGTCCAATTAGAGTTTTTAACCAATTTTGTGCATCCAATAGGTGTTTTTGAGTCATTGGATGAACATTTAGGTCATTTTCGTCCTCCATAGACTTATTCTTATCCAATTATGGTTTTTAACCAATCTTGTGCATGGAATAAGTTTGTTTGTGTTATTGGATCAACATTTAGGTCATTTTCGTCCTCCATAGGCTTATTCTTGTCCAATTAGGGTTTTTAACCAATGTTATGCATCCAATAGGTGTGTTGTGTCATTGGATGAACATTTTGGTCATTTTCGTCCTCCCTAGGCTTATTCTTGTCCAATTAACGTTTTTATCCAATCTTGTGCATCCAATAGGCGTGTTCGTGTCATTGAATGATCATTTAGGTCATTTTCGACCTCCCTAGGCTTATTCTTTTCCAATTAGGGTTTATAACCAATCTTGGGCATCCAATAGGCGTGTTTCTGTCATTGAATGAACATTGAGGTCATTTTCGTCCTCCATAGGCTTATTCTTATCCCATTACGATTTTTAACCAATCTTGTGCATGTAATATGTTCGTTTGTGTCATTGGATGAACATTTAGGTCATTTTCGTCCTCCCTGTGCTTATGCTTGTCCAATTAGGGTTTTTAATCAATCTTTTGCATCCAATAGGTGTGTTCGTGTCATTGAATGATCATTTAGGTCATTTTCGTCCTCCATAGGCTTATTCTTGTCTTATTACGGTTTTTAACCGATCTTGTGCATGGAATAAGTTTGTTTGTGTCATTGGATGAACATTTAGGTCATTTTCGACCTCCCTACGCTTAATCATGTCCAATTAGGGTTTTCAACCAATGTTGTGCATCCATTAGGTGTGTTTGTGTCAATGGATGAACATTTAGGTCATTTTCGTCCTCAAAAGTCTTAATCTTGTCCAATTAGAGTTTTTAACCAATTTTCTGTATCCAATAGGTGTTTTTGTGTCATTGAATGAACATTTAGGTCATTTTTGTCCTCCATAGGCTTATTCTTGTCCAATTAGGGTTTTTAACCAATCTTGGGCATCTATTAGGTCTGTTTGTGTCAATGGATGAACATTTAGGTCATTTTCGTCCTCCAATGTCTTAATCTTGTCCAATTAGAGTTTTTTAACAATCTCGTGCATCCAATAGGTGTTTTTGTGTCATTGGATGAACATTTAGGTCATTTTCGTCTTCCAAACTCTTAATCTTGTCCAATTAGGGTTTTTAACCGATCTTGTACATCCAATAGGTGTGTTTGTGTCATTGGATGAACATTTAGGTCATTTTTGTCCTCCCAAGGCTTAATCTTGTCCAATTAGGGTTTTTAGCAATCTTTTGCATGTAATAGGTGTGTTTGTGTCATTAGATGAACATTTAGGTCATTTTTTCATCCAAAGTCTTAATCTTGTCCAATTATGGTTTTTAACCTTTCTTGTGCATCGAATAGGTGTTTTGGTGTCATTGGATGAACACTTAGGTCATTGTCGTCCTCCCTAGACTTAATCTTGTCCAATTAGGGTTTTTAACCAATCTTGTGCATCCATTAGGTGTGTTTGTGTCAATGGATGAACATTTAGGTCATTTTCGTCCTCCAAAGTCTTAATCTTGTCCAATTAGAGTTTTTAACTAATTTTGTGCATCCAATAGGTGTTTTTGTGTCATTGGATGAACATTTAGGTCATTTTCGTCCTCCCTAGGCTTATTCTTGTCCAATTAAGGTTTTTATCCAATCTTGTGCATCCAATAGGCGTGTTCATGTGATTGAATGATCATTTAGGTCATTTTCGTCCTCCATAGGCTTATTCTTGTCCAATTAGGGTTTTTAACCAATGTTATGCATCCAATAGGTGTGTTTGTGTCATTGGATGAACATTTTGGTCATTTTCGTCCTCCCTAGGCTTATTCTTGTCCAATTAAGGTTTTTATCCAATCTTGTGCATCCAATAGGCGTGTTCGTGTCATTGAATGATCATTTAGGTCATTTTCGACCTCCCTAGGCTTATTCTTGTCCAATTAGGGTTTATAACCAATCTTGGGCATCCAATAGGCGTGTTTCTGTCATTGAATGAACATTGAGGTCATTTTCGTCCTCCATAGGCTTATTCTCGTCCCATTACGATTTTTAACCAATCTTGTGCATGTAATAAGATCGTTTGTGTCATTGGATGAACATTTAGGTCATTTTCGTCCTCCTTGTGCTTATGCTTGTCCAATTAGGGTTTTTAATCAATCTTGTGCATCCAATAGGTGTGTTCGTGTCATTGAATGATCATTTAGGTCATTTTCGTCCTCCATAGGCTTATTCTTGTCTTATTACGGTTTTTAACCGATCTTGTGCATGGAATAAGTTTGTTTGTGTCATTGGATGAACATTTAGGTCATTTTCGACCTCCTTACGCTTAATCATGTCCAATTAGGGTTTTTAACCAATCTTGTGCATCCATTAGTTGTGTTTGTGTCAATGGATGAACATTTAGGTCATTTTTGTCCTCCAAAGTCTTAATCTTGTCCAATTAGAGTTTTTAACCAATTTTCTGTATCCAATAGGTGTTTTTGTGTCATTGAATGAACATTTCGGTCATTTTCGTCCTCCATAGGCTTATTCTTGTCCAATTAGGGTTTTTAACCAATCTTGTGCATCCATTAGGTGTGTTTGTGTCAATGGATGAACATTTAGGTCATTTTCGTCCTCCAAAGTCTTAATCTTGTCCAATTAGAGTTTTTAACCAATTTTCTGTTTCCAATAGGAGTTTTTGTGTCATTGAATAAACATTTAGGTCATTTTCGTCCTCCATAGGCTTATTCTTGTCCAATTACGGTTTTTAACCAATCTTGTGCATGGAATAAGTTCGTTTGTGTCATTGGATGAACATTTAGGTCATTTTCGTCCTCCCTAGGCTTATTCTTGTCCAATTAGGGTTTTTAACCAATCTTGTGCATCCAATAGGTGTGTTTGTGTCATTGGATGAACATTTAGGTCTTTGTCGTCCTCCCTAGGCTTATTCTCGTCCTATTTGGGTTTTTAACCAATCTTGTGCATGGAATAAGTTCGTTTGTGTCATTGGATAAACATTTAAGTCATTTTCGTCCTCCCTAGTCTTAATCTTGTCGAATTAGGGTTTTTAGCAATCTTGTACATCTAATAGGTGTATTTGTGTCATTGGATAAACATTTAGGTCATTTTTTTCCTCCAAAGTCTTAATCTTGTCCAATTAGGGTTTTTAACCAATCTGGTGCATCCAATAGGTGTTTTTCTGTCATTGGATGAACATTTAGGTCATTTTCGTCCTCCCTAGGTTAATTCTTACCCAATCAGGGTTTTTAACCATACTTGTGCCTCCATTAGGTGTGTTTGTGTCAATGGATTAACATTTAGGTCATTTTCGTCCTCCAAAGTCTTAATCTTGTCCAATTAGGGTTTTTAACTAATCTCGTGCATCAAATAGGTGTGTTTGTGTCATTGGGTGAACATTTAGGTCATTTTCGTCCTCCCTAGGCTAATTCTTGTCCAATTAGGGTTTTTAACCAATCTTGTGCATCCAATAGGCGTGTTTGTGTCATTGGATGAACATTTAGGTCATTTTCGTCCTCCCTACGCTTATTCCTGTCCAATTAAGGTTTTAACCAATCTTGTGCATCCAATAGGCTTGTTCGTGTCATTGAATGATGATTTAGGCCAATTAGGGTTTTTTCCTCCCTAGGCTTATTCTTGTCCAATTAGGGTTTTTTGCGATCTTGTTCATCTAATAGGTGTGTTTGTGTCATTGGATGAACATTTAGTTCATTTTTTTCATCCAAAGTCTTAATCTTGTCCAATTATGGTTTTTAACCAATCTTGTGCATCCAATACGTGTTTTTGTGTCATTGGATGAACATTTAGGTCATTTTCGTCCTCCCTAGGCTTATTGTTGTCCTATTAGGGTTTTTAACCAATCTTGTGCATCCATTAGGTGTGTTTGTGTCAATGGATGAACATTTAGGTCATTTTCGTCCTCCAAATTCTTAATCTTGGCCAATTAGGGTTTTTAAGCAATCTTATGCATCCAATAGGTGTGTTTGTGTCATTGGATGAACAATTGGGTCATTTTCGTCTTCCCAAGGCTTATTCTTGTCCAATTAAGGTTTTTAACCAATCTTGTGCATCAAATAGGCGTGTTTGTGTCATTGGATGAACATTTAGGTCATAGGCGTCCTCCCTAGGCTTATTCTTGTCCAATTAGGGTTTTTAATCAATCTTGTGCATCCAATAGGCGTGTTCGTGTCATTGAATGAACATTTGGGTCATTTTAGTCCTCCATAGGCTAATTCTTGTCCAATTAGGGTTTTTAAACAATCTTGTGCATCCAATAAGCGTGTTTGTGTCATTGGATGAACATTTAGGTCATTTTCGTCTTCCAAACTCTTAATCTGGTCCTATTAGGGTGTTTAACCGATCTTATGGATCCAATAGGGTTTTTTATGTCATTGGATCAACATTTAGGTCATTTTCGTCCTCCATAGGCTTATTCTTGTCCAACTAGGGTTTTTAACAAATCTTGTACATCCAATAGGCGTGTTTGTGTCATTGGATGAACATTTTGGTCATTTTCGTCCTCCCTAGGCTTATTCTTGTCCAATTAAGGTTTTTATCCAATCTTGTGCATCCAATAGGCGTGTTCGTGACATTGAATGATCATTTAGGTCATTTTCGTCCTCCCTAGGCTTATTCTTGTCCAATTAGGGTTTATAACCAATCTTGGGCATCCAATAGGCGTGATTCTATCATTGAATGAACATTGGGGTCATTTTCGTCCTCCATAGGCTTATTCTCGTCCCATTACGATTTTTCACCAATCTTGTGCATGTAATAAGTTCGTTTGTGTCATTGGATGGATATTTAGGTCATTTTCGTCCTCCCTATGCTTATGCTTGTCCAATTAGGGTTTTTAATCAATCTTGTGCATCCAATAAGTGTGTTTGTCTCATTGGATGAACATTTAGGTCACTGTCGTCCTCTCTTGGCTTATTGTTGTCCAATTAAGGTTTTTAACCGATCTTGTGCATCGAATAAGTTTGTTTGTGTCATTGGATGAACATTTAGGTCATTTTCGTCCTCCCTATGTTAATTCTTGTCCAATTAGGGTTTTTAACCAATCTTGTGCATCCAATAGGTGTTTTTGTGTCATTGGATGAACAATTAGGTCATTTTCGTCCTCCCTAGGCTTATTGTTGTCCAATTAGGGTTTTTAACCAATCTTGTGCATCCATTAGGTGTGTTTGTGTCAATGTATGAATATTTAGGTCATTTTCGTCCTCCAAAGTCTTAATCTTGTCCAATTAGAGTTTTTAACCAATCTTGTGCATCCAATAGGTGTTTTTGCGTCATTGGATGAATATTTAGGTCATTTTCGTCTTCCAAACTCTTAATCTTGTCCAAATATGGTTTTTAACCGATCTTGTAGATCCAATAGATGTTTTTGTGTCATTGGACCAACATTTAGGTCATTTTCGTCCTCCAAAGGCTAATTCTTGTCCAATTAGGGTTTTTAACCAATCTTATGCATCCAATAGGTGTGTTTGTGTCATTGGATTAACAATTAGGTCATTTTCGTCCTCCCTAGGCTTATTCTTGTCCAATTAGGGTTTTTAACCAATCTTATGCATCCAATAGGTGTGTTTGTGTCATTGGATGAACATTTAGGTCTTTGTCGTCCTCCCTAGGCTTATTCTCGTCCTATTTGGGTTTTTAACCAATCTTGTGCATGGAATAAGTTCTCTTGTGTCATTGGATGAACATTTAAGTCATTTTCGTCCTTCCTAGTCTTAATCTTGTCGAATTAGGGTTTTTAATTAATCTTGTACATCCAATAGGTGTGTTTGTGTCATTGGATGAACATTTAGGTCATTTTTTCATCCAAAGTCTTAATCTTGTCCAATTAGGGTTTTTAACCAATCTTGTGCATCCAATAGGTGTTTTGGTGTCATTGGATGAACACTTAGGTCATTTCCGTCCTCTATAGGCTTATTGTTGTCCAATTACGGTTTTTAACCAATCTTGTGCATCCATTAGGTGTGTTTGTGTCAATGGAAGAAGATTTAGGTCATTTTCGTCCTCCAAAGTCTTAATCGTATCCCATTAGGGTTTTTAACCAATCTCGTGCATCCAATACGTGTGTTTGTGTCATTGGATGAACATTTAGGTCATTTTTGTCCTCCCTAGGCTAATTCTTGTCCAAGTAGAGTTTTTAACCAATCTTGTGCTTCCAATAGGTGTGTTTTCTTTATTAGATGAACATTTAGGTCATTTTCGTCCTATCTTGGGTTTTTCTTGTCCAATTAGGGTTTTTAACCAATCTTGTGCATCTAATAGGGGTGTTTGTGTCATTGGATGAACATTTAGGTCATTTTTTGAACCAAAGTCTTAATCTTGTCCAATTATGGTTTTTAACCAATCTTGTGCATCCAATATGTGTTTTGGTGTCATTGGATGAACACTTAGGTCATTGTCGTCCTCCCTAGACTTAATCTTGTCCAATTAGGGTTTTTAACCAATCTTGTGCATCCATTAGGTGTGTTTGTGTCAATGGATGAACATTTACGTCATTTTCATCCTCCAAAGTCTTAATCTTGTCCAAATAGAGTTTTTAACCAATTTTGTGCATCCAATATGTGTTTTTGTGTCATTGGATGAACATTTAGGTCATTTTCGTCTTCCAAACTCTTAATCTTGTCCAAATATGGTTTTTAACCGATCTTGTGGATCCAATAAGTGTTTTTGTGTCATTGGACCAACATTTAGGTCATTTTCGTCCTCCATAGGCTAATTCTTGTCCAATTAGGGTTTTTAACCAATCTTATGCATCCAATAGGTGTGTTTGTGTCATTGGATTAACAATTAGGTCATTTTCGTCCTCCCTAAGCTTATTCTTGTCCAATTACGGTTTTTAACCAATCTTGTGCATCCAATATATGTGTTTGTGTCATTGGATGAACATTTAGGTCTTTGTCGTCCTCCCTAGGCTTATTCTCGTCTTATTTAGGTTTTTAACCAATCTTGTGCATGGAATATGTTCGTTTGTGTCATTGGATGAACATTTAAGTCATTTTCGTCCTCCCTATTCTTAATCTTGTCGAATTAGGGTTTTTAGCAATCTTGTACATCTAATAGGTGTGTTTGTGTCATTAGATGAACATTTAGGTCATTTTTTTCCTCCAAAGTCTTAATCTTGTCCAATTAGGATTTTTAACCAATCTTGTGCATCCAATAGGGTTGTTTGTATCATTGGATGAAAATTTAGGTCACTTTTGTTCTCCGAAGTCTTAATCTTGTACAATTAGGGTTTTTAACCAATCTTGCCCAATCAGGGTTTTTAACCATACTTGTGCATCCATTAGGTGTGTTTGTGTCAATGGATGAACATTTAGGTCATTTTCGTCCTCAAATGTCTTAATCTTGTCCAATTAGGGTTTTTAACTAATCTCGTGCATCAAATAGGTGTGTTTGTGTCATTGGGTGAGCATTTAGGTCATTTTCGTCCTCCCTACGCTAATTCTTGTCCAATTAGGGTTTTTAACCAATCTTGTGCATCCAATAGGCGTGTTTGTGTCATTGGATGAACATTTAGGTCATTTTCGTCCCCCCTAGACTTATTCCTGTCCAATTAAGGTTTTTAACCAATCTTGTGCATCCAATAGGCTTGTTCGTGTCATTGAATGATGATTTAGGCCATTTTTGTCCTCCCTAGGCTTATTCTTGTCCAATTAGCGTTTTTAGCGATCTTGTGCATCTAATAGGTGTGTTTGTGTCATTGGATGAACATTTAGGTCATTTTTTTCATCCAAAGTCTTAATTTTGTCCAATTATGGTTTTTAACCAATCTTGTGCATCCAATACGTGTTTTTGTGTCATTGGATGAACATTTAGGTCATTTTCGTCCTCCCTAGGCTTATTGTTGTCCAATTAGGGTTTTTAACCAATCTTGTGCATCCATTTGGTGTTTTTGTGTCAATGGATGAACATTTAGGTCATTTTCGTCCTCCAAAGTCTTAATCTTGGCCAATTAGGGTTTTTAACCAATCTTATGCATCCAATAGGTGTGTTTGTGTCATTGGATGAACAATTGGGTCATTTTCGTCCTCCCAAGGCTTATTCTTGTCCAATTAAGGTTTTTAACCAATCTTGTGCATCAAATAGGCGTGTTTGTGTCATCGGATGAACATTTAGGTCATTGGCGTCCTCCCTAGGCTTATTCTTGTCCAATTAGGGTTTTTAACCA
Source organism: Cicer judaicum (assembly GCA_037974835.1). Lineage (NCBI taxonomy): Eukaryota > Viridiplantae > Streptophyta > Magnoliopsida > Fabales > Fabaceae > Cicer > Cicer judaicum. The sequence continues at coordinate 273,080 of JBBPBS010000799.1, read as the reverse complement.
ATCTTGTGCATCCAATAGGCGTGTTCGTGTCATTGAATGAACATTTGGGTCATTTTAGTCCTCCATAGGCTTATTCTTGTCCAATTAGGGTTTTTAAACAATCTTTTGCATCCAATAAGCGTGTTTGTGTCATTGGATGAACATTTAGGTCATTTTCGTCCACCATAGGCTTATTCTTGTCCAATTAGGGTTTTTAACCAATCTTGGGAATCCAATAGGCGTGTTTGTGTCGTTGAATGAATATTTAGGTCATTTTCGTCCTCCATAGGCTTATTCTTGTCCAATTAGGGTCTTTAACCAATCTTGTGCATCGAATAAATTCGTTTGTGTCATTGGACGATTAATTAGGTCATTGTCGTCCTCCCTAAGCTTAATCTTGTCTAATTAGGGTTTTTAATAATTCTTATGCATCCATTAGGTGTGTTTGTGTCAATGGATGAATATTTAGGTCATTTTCGTCCTCCCAAGCCTAAATCTTGCCAAATTATGGTTTTTAACCAATCTTTTGCATCCAATAGGTGTGTTTGTGTCATTGGATGAAAATTTAGGTCATTGTTGCCTCCCTAGGCATATTCTTGTCCAATTAGGGTTTTTAACCAATCTTTGGCATCGAATAAGTTCGTTTGTGTCATTGGATGAACATTTAGCTCATTTTCGTCCTCCTCAGTCTTCATCTCCTCCTATTTGGGTTTTTAACCAATCTTGTGCGTGGAATAAGTTCGTTTGTGTCATTGGTTGAACATTTAAGTCATTTTCTTCCTCTATAGGCTTATTCTTGTCCAATTAGGGTTTTTAACCAATCTTGTGCATCCAATAGGTGTGTTTGTGTCATTGGATGAACATTTAGGTCATTTTCGTCCTCCCTAGGCTTATTGTGGTCCAATTAGGGTTTTTAGCCAATCTTGTGCATCCATTAGGTGTGTTTGTGTCAATGGATGAACATTTAGGTCATTTTCGTCCTCCAAAGTCTTAATCTTGTCCAATTAGAGTTTTTAACCAATCTTGTGCATCCAATAGGTGTTTTTGTGTCATTGGATGAACATTTAGGTCATTTTCGTCTTCCAAATTCTTAATCTTGAACAATTCGGTTTTTAACCAATCTTGTGTCATTGGATGAACAATTAGGTCATTTTTGTCCTCCAAAGTCTTAATCTTGTCCAATTATGGTTTTTAACCAATCTTGTGCATCCAATAGGTGTTTTTGTGTCCTTGGATGAACATTTAGGTCATTTTCGTTGTCCCAAGGCTTATTCTTGTCCAATTAGGGTTTTAAACCAATCTTGTGCATCCAATAGGTGTGTTTGTGTCATTGGATGAAAATTTAGGTCATTTTCGTCCTCCCTAGGCTTATTCTTGTCCAATTAAGGTTTTTATCCAATCTTGTGCATGCAATAGGCGTGTTCGTGTCATTGAATGATCATTTAGGTTATTTTCGTCTTCCAAACTATTAATCATGAACAATTAGGGTTTATAACCAATCTTATGGATCCAATTAGGGTTTTTTACCACTCTTGTGCATCAAATAAGTTCTTTTGTGTCATTGGATGAACATTTAGCTCATTTTCGTCCTCCATAGGCTTAGTCTTGTCCAATTAGGGTTTTTAACCAATCTCGTGCATCCAATAGGTCTGTTTGTGTCATTGGATGAAAAATTACGTCATTTTCGTCCTCTATAGGCTAATTCTTGTTCAGTTAGGGTTTTTAACCAACCTTGTGCATCCAATAGGTGTGTTTGTGTCAATGGATGAACATTAAGGTCATTTTCGTCTTCCCTAGGCTAATTATTGTCACATTAGGGTTTTTAACCAATCTTTTGCATCCAATAGGTGTTTTTGTGTCATCGGAGGAACATTTAGGTCATTTTCGTCCTCCCAAGTCTTAATCTTGTCCAATTAGAGTTTTTAACCAATATTGTGCTTCCAATAGGTGTTTTTGTATCATTAGACGAACATTTAGGTCATTTTCTTCTTCCAAACTCTTAATCTTGTCCAATTAGGGTTTTTAACCGATCTTGTGCATCCAATAGGTGTTTTTGTGTCATTGGATCAACATTTAGGTCATTTTCGTCCTCCATAGGCTTATTCTTGTCCAATTAGGGTTTTTAACTAATCTTGTGCATCCAATAGGTGTGTTTGTGTCATTGGATGAACATTTAGGTCATTTTCGTCCTCCCTAGACTTATTCTTGTCCAATTATCAATTTTAACCAATCTTGTGCATCCAATAGGCGTGTTCCTGTAATGGAATGAACATTTAGGTCATTTTCGTCCTCCCTAGGCTTAATCTTGTCCAATTAGGGTTTTTAACAATCTTGTGCATCTAATAGGTGTGTTTGTATCATTGGAAGAACATTTAGGTCATTTTCGTCCTCCTTAGGCTTATTCTTGTCCAATTAGGGTTTTTAACCAATCTTGTGCGTCCAATAGGTGTGTTTGTGTAATTGGATGAACATTTAGGTCATTTTTGTCCTCCCTCTGCTTATTCTTTTCCAATTAGGGTTTTAACCAATCTTGGGCATCCAATAGGCGTGTTCCTGTAATGGAATGAACATTTAGGTCATTTTCGTCCTCCCTAGGCTAATTCTTGGCCAAATAGGGATTTTAACCAATATTGTGCATCCAATAGATGTGTTTGTGTTATTCAATTTAGGCCATTTTCATCATCCCAAGTCTTTATCTTGTCAAGTTAGCGTTTTTAACCAATCTTTTGCATCCAATAGGTGTTTTTGTGTCATTGGAGGAACATTTAGGTCATTTTCGTCCTCCCAAGTCTTAATCTTGTCGAATTAGAGTTTTTAACCAATATTGTGCTTCCAATAGGTGTTTTTGTGTCATTAGATGAACATTTAGGTCATTTTCTTCTTCCAAACTCTTAATCTTGTCCAATAAGGTGTTTTTAACCGATCTTGTGCATCCAATAGGTGTTTTTGCGTCATTGGATCAACATTTAGGTTTTTTTCATCCTCCATAGGCTTATTCTTGTCCAATTAGGGTTTTTAACCAATCTTGTGCATCCAATAGGTGGGTTTGTGTCATTGGATGAACATTAAGTCATTTTCTTCCTCCCTAGGCTTATTCATGTCCAATTATGGTTTTTAACCAATCTTGTGCATCGAATAGGCGTGTTCGTGTCATTGAATGAACATTTAGGTCATTTTCGTCCTCCATAGGCTTATTCTTGTCCAATTACGGTTTTTAACCAATCTTGTGCATGGAATAAGTTCGTTTGTGTCATTAGATGAACATTTAGGTCATTTTCGTCTTGCCTAGGCTTAATCTTGTCCAATTAGGGTTTTTAACAATCTTGTGCATCTAATAGGTGTGTTTGTATCATTGGAAGAACATTTAGGTCATTTTCGTCCTCCTTAGGCTTATTCTTGTCCAATTAGGGTTTTTAACCAATCTTGTGCGTCCAATAGGTGTGTTTGTGTAATTGGATGAACATTTAGGTCATTTTTGTCCTCCCTCTACTTATTCTTTTCCAATTAGGGTTTTAACCAATCTTAGGCATCCAATAGGCGTGTTCGTGTCATTGAATGAACATTTAGGTCATTTTCTTCCTCCATAGGCTTATTCTACTCCAATTACGGTTTTTAACCAATCTTGTGCATGGAATAAGTTCATTTGTGTCACTTAATGAACCTTTAGGACATTTTCGTCCTCCCTAGGCTTATTCTTGTCCAATTAGGGTTTTTAATCAATCTTGTGCATCCAATAGGTGTGTTTGTGTTATTGGATGAACATTTAGGTGATTGTCGTCTTCCCTAGGCTTATTCTTGTCCAATTAGGGTTTTTAACCACTCTTGTGCATCAAATAAGTTCTTTTGTGTCATTGGATGAACATTTAGCTCATTTTCGTCTTCCTAAGTCTTAGTCTTGTCCACATAGGGTTTTTAACCAATCTCGTGCATCCAATAGGTGTGTTTGTGTCATTGGATGAACATTTACATCATTTTCGTCCTCTATAGGCTATTTCTTGTTCAATTAGGGTTTTCAACCAACCTTGTGCATCCAATAGGTGTGTTTGTGTCAATGGATGAACATTAAGGTCATTTTCATCCTCCCTAGGCTAATTATTGTCACATTAGGGTTTTTAACCAATCTTGTGCATCCAATAGGTGTGTTCGTATCATTCAATGAACATTTAAGTCATTTTCGTCCTCCATAGGCTTAATCTTGTCCAATTAGGGTTTTTAACCAATCTTGTGTCAATGGATGACAATTTAGGCCATTTTCATCATCCCCAGTCTTAATCTTGTCAAATTAGGGTTTTTAACCAATCTTTTACATCCAATAGGTGTTTTTGTGTCATTGGAGGAACATTTAGGTCATTTTCGTCCTCCCAAGTCTTAATCTTGTCCAACTAGAGTTTTTGACCAATATTGTGTTTCCAATAGGTGTGTCTGTTTCATTAGATGAACATTTAGGTCATTTTCTTCTTCCAAACTCTTAATCTTGTCCAATTAGGGTTTTTAATCGATCTTGGGCATCCAATAGGTGTTTTTGTGTCATTGGATCAACATTTAGGTCATTTTCGTCCTCCATAGGCTTATTCTTGTCCAATTAGGGTTTTTAACCAATCTTTTGCATCCATTAGGTGTGTTTCTGTCATTGGATGAACATTTAGGTCATTTTCGTCCTCCATATGCTTATTCTTGTCCAATTAGGGTTTTTAACCAATCTTGTGCATCCAATACGTGTGTTTGTGTCATTGGATGAAAATTTAGGTCATTTTCGTCCTCCCTAGGCTTATTCTTGTCCAATTATGGTTTTTAACCAATCTTGTGCATCCAATAGGCGTGTTCGTGTCATTGAATGAACATTTAGGTCATTTTCGTCCTCCATAGGCTTATTCTTGTCCGATTACGGTTTTTAACCAATCTTGTGCATGGAATAAGTTCGTTTTTGTCATTGGATGAACATTTAGGTCATTTTCGTCCTCCCTAGGCTTATTCTTCTCCAATTAGGGTTTTTAACAATCTTGTGCATCTAATAGGTGTGTTTGTATCGTTGCATGAAAATTTAGGTCATTTTTGTCCTCGAAATACTTAATCTTATCCAATTATGGTTTTTAACCAATCTTGTGTATCCAATAGGTGTTTTTGTGTCAATGGATCAACATTTAGGTCATTTTAGTCCTCCATAGGCTTATTCCTGTCCAACTAGGGTTTTTAACCAGTCTTGTGCATCCAATAGGTGTGTTTGTGTCATTGGATGAACATTTAGGTCATTTTCGTCCTCCCTAAGCTTATTCTTGTCTAATTAGGGTTTTTAACCAATCTTGTGCATCCAATAGGCGTTTTCCTGTCATTGAATGAACATTTAGGTCATTTTCGTCCGCCATAGGTTTATTCTTGTCCAATTACGGTTTTTAACCAATCTTGTGCATGGAATAAGTTCGTTTGTGTCATTGGATGAACATTTAGGTCATTTTCATCCTCCCTAGGCTTAATCTTGTCCAATTAGGGTTTTTAGCAATCTTGTACATCTAATAGGTGTGTTTGTGTCATTGGATGAATAATTAGGACATTTTTTTCCTCCAAAGTCTTAATCTTGTCCAGTTATTGTTTTTAACCAATCCTACGCATCCAATAGGTGTTTTTGTGTCATTGGATAAACATTTAGGTCATTTTCGTCCTCCCTGGGCTAATTCTTGGCCAATTAGGGTTTTTAACCAATCTTGTGCATCCAATAGATGTGTTTGTGTCATTCAATGAACATTTAGGTCATTCCCGTCCTCCATAGGCCTATTCTTGTCCAATAAAGCTTTTTAACCTATCATGTGCATCCAATACGTGTGTTTGTGTCATTGGATGAACATTTAGGTCATTGCCGTCCTCCCTAGGCTTAATCTTGTCCAATTAGGGTTTTTATCCAATCTTGTGCATCCATTACGTGTGTTTGTATCAATGGATGAACATTTAGGTCATTTTCGTCCTCCCAAGTCTTAATCTTGTCAAATTAGGGTTTTTAACCAATATTTTGCATCCAATAGGTGTTTTTGTGTCATTGGATGAACATTTAGGTCATTTTCGTCCTCCCAAGTCTTAATCTTGTCCAATTAGAGTTTTTAACCAATCTTGTGCATCCAATAGGTGTTTTTGTCTCATTGGATGAACATTTAGGTCATTTTCGTCTTCCAAACTCTTAATCTTGTCTAATTAGGGTTTTTAACCGATCTTGTGCATCCAATAGATGTTTTTGTGTCATTGGATCAATATTTAGGTCATTTTCGTCCTCCATTGGCTTATTCTTGTCCAATTAGGGTTTTTAACCAATCATGTGCATCCAATAGGTGTGTTTGTGTCATTGGATGAACATTTAGGTCATTGTCGTCCTCCCTAGGCTTATTCTTGTCCAATTTGGGTTTTTAACCAATCTTGTGCATCGAATAAGTTCGTTTGTTTCATTGGACGAACATTTCGCTCATATTCGTCCTCCTAAGTCTTAATCTTGTCCAATTAGCGTTTTTCTCCAATCTCGCGCATCCAATAGGTGTGTTGGTGTCATTGGATGAACATTTACATCATTTCCGTCCTCCGTAGGCTTTTTCTTTTCCAATTATGGTTTTTAACCAATATTGTGCCTCCAATAGGTGTGTTTCTATCATTAGATGAACATTTAGGTCATTTTCGTCCTCCCTAGGCTTATTCATGTGCAATTAGGGTTTTTAACCAATCTTGTGCATCGAATAAGTTCGTTTGTTTCATTGGATGAACATTTAGGTCATTTTCGTCCTCCCAAGTCTTAATCTTGTCCAATTAGAGTTTTTAACCAATCTTGTGCATCCAATAGGTGTTTTTGTGACATTTGATCAACATTTAGGTCATTTTCGTGCTCCATAGGCTTATTCTGGTCCAATTAGGGGTTTTAACCAATCTTGTGCATTCAATAGGTGTGTTTGTGTCATTGGACGAACATATAGGTCATTTTCGTCCTCCCTAGGCTTATTCTTGTCCAATTAGGGTTTTTAACCAATCTTTTGCCTCCAATAGGCGTGTTCGTGTCATTGAATGAACATTTAGGTCATTTCCGTCCTCTAGAGGCTTATTCTCGTCCAATTACGGTTTTTAACCAATCTTGTGCATGGAATAAGTTCGTTTTTGTCATTGGATGAACATTTAGATCACTTTCGTCCTCCCTAGGCTTAATCTTGTCCAATTAGGGTTTTTAACTACCTTGTGCATCTAATAGGTGTGTTTGTGTCATTGGATGAAAATTTAGGTCATTTTTGTCCTCCAAAGACTTAATCTTATCCAATTATGGTTTTTAACGAATCTTGTGTATCCAATAGGTGTTTTTGTGTCAATGAATCAACATTTAGGTCATTTTCGTCCTCCATAGGCCTATTCTTGTCCAATTAGGGTTTTTAACCAGTCTTGTGCATCCAATAGGTGTGTTTGTGTCATTGGATGAACATTTACGTCATTTTCGTCCTCCCTAGGCTTATTCTTGTCCAATTACGGTTTTTAACCAATCTTGTGCATTCAATAAGTGTGTTTGTGTCATTGGATGAACATATAGGTCATTTTCGTCCTCCCTAGGTTTATCCTTGTCCAATTAGGGTTTTTAACCAATCTTTTGCCTCCAATAGGCGTGTTCGTGTCATTGAATGAACATTTAGGTCATTTTCGTCCTCTAGAGGCTTATTCTCGTCCAATTACGGTTTTTAACCAATCTTGTGCATGTAATAAGTTCGTTTTTGTCATTGGATGAACATTTAGGTCACTTTCGTCCTTCGTAGGCATAATCTTGTTCAATTAGGGTTTTTAACAACCTTGTGCATCTAATAGGTGTGTTTGTGTCATTGGATGAAAATTTAGGTCATTTTTGTCCTCCAAAGACTTAATCTTATCCAATTATGGTTTTTAACCAATCTTGTGTATCCAATAGGTGTGTTTGTGTCAATGGATCAACATTTAGGTCATTTTCGTCCTCCATAGGCCTATTCTTGTCCAATTAGGGTTTTTAACAAGTCTTGTGCATCCAATAGGTGTGTTTGTGTCATTGGATGAACATTTACGTCATTTTCGACCTCCCTAGGCTTATTCTTGTCCAATTAGGGTTTTTAACCAATCTTGTGCATCCAATAGGCGTTTTAGTGTCATTGAATGAACATTTAGGTCATTTTCGTCCTCCATAGGTTTATTCTTGTCCAATTACGGTTTTTAACCAATCTTTTGCATGGAATAAGTTTGTTTGTGTCATTGGATGAACATTTAGGTCATTTTGGTGCTCCGTAGGCTTATTCTTGTCCAATTAGGGTTTTTAATCAATCTTGTGCATCCAATAGGTGTGTTTGTGTCATTGGATGAACGTTTTGGTCATTGTCGTCCTCCCTAGGCTTAATCTTCTCCAATTCGGGTTATTAACCAATCTTGTGCATCGAATAAGTTCGTTTGTCTCGTTGGATGAACATTTAGGTCATTGTCTTCCTCCCTAGGCTTAATCTCTTCCAATTAGGGTTTTTAACCAATTTTGTGCATCCATTAGGCGTGTCTGTGTTAATGGATGAACATTTAGGTCATTTTAGTCCTCCCAAGTCTTAATCTTGTCAAATTAGGGTTCTTAACCAATCTTTTGCATCCATTAGGTGTTTTTGTGTCATTGGATGAACATTTAGGTCATTTTCGACCTACCAAGTCTTAATCTTGTCCAATTAGAGTTTTTAACCAATCTTGTGCATCCAATCGGTGTTTTTGTGTCATTGGATGAACATTTAGGTCATTTTCGCATTCCAAACTCTTAATCTTTTCCAATTAGGGTTTTTAACCGATCTTGTGCATCCAATAGGTGTTTTTGTGCCATTGGATCAACATTTAGGTCATTTTCTTCCTCCATAGGCTTATTCTTGTCCAATTAGGGTTATGAACCAATCTTGTGCATCCAATAGGCGTGTTCATGTCATTGAATGAACATTTAGGTCATTTACGTCCTCCATAGGTTTATTCTTGTCCAATTACTATTTTTAACCAATCTTGTGCATGGAATAAGTTCGTTTTTGTCATTGGATGAACATTTAGGTCACTTTCATCCTCCCTAGGCTTAATCTTGTCCAATTAGGGTTTTTAACAATCTTGTGCATCTAATAGGTGTGTTTGTGTCAATGGATTAACATTTAGGTCATTTTCGTCCTCCCAAGTCTTAATCTTGTCAAATTAGGGTTTTTAACCAATCTTTTGCATCCAATAGGTGTTTTTGTGTCATTTGATGAACATTTAGGTCATTTTCGTCCTCCCAAGTCTTAATCTTGTCCAATTAGAGTTTTTAACCAATCTTGTGCATAAAATAGGTGTTTTTGTGTCATTGGATGAACATTTAGGTCATTTTCGTCTTCCAAACTCTTAATCTTGTCGAATTAGGGTTTCTAACCGATATTGTGCATCCAATAGGTGTTTTTGTGACATTTGATCAACATTTAGGTCATTTTCGTGCTCCATAGGCTTATTCTTGTCCAATTAGGGGTTTTAACCAATCTTGTGCATTCAATAGGTGTGTTTGTGTCATTGGATGAACATATAGGTCATTTTCGTCCTCCCTAGGTTTATTCTTGTCCAATTAGGGTTTTTAACCAATCTTTTGCCTCCAATAGGCGTGTTCGTGTCATTGAATGAACATTTAGGTCATTTTCGTCCTCTAGAGGCTTATTCTCGTCCAATTACGGTTTTTAACCAATCTTGTGCATGGAATAAGTTCGTTTTTGTCATTGGATGAACATTTAGGTCACTTTCGTCCTCCGTAGGCATAATCTTGTTCAATTAGGGTTTTTAACAACCTTGTGCATCTAATAGGTGTGTTTGTGTCATTGGATGAAAATTTAGGTCATTTTTGTCCTCCAAAGACTTAATCTTATCCAATTATGGTTTTTAACCAATCTTGTGTATCCAATAGGTGTGTTTGTGTCAATGGATCAACATTTAGGTCATTTTCGTCCTCTATAGGCCTATTCTTGTCCAATTAGGGTTTTTAACAAGTCTTGTGCATCCAATAGGTGTGTTTGTGTCATTGGATGAACATTTACGTCTTTTTCGACCTCCCTAGGCTTATTCTTGTCCAATTAGGGTTTTTAACCAATCTTGTGCATCCAATAGGCGTTTTAGTGTCATTGAATGAACATTTACGTCATTTTCGTCCTCCATAGGTTTATTCATTTCCAATTACGGTTTTTAACCAATCTTGTGCATGGAATAAGTTTGTTTGTGTCATTGGATGAACATTTAGGTCATTTTCGTGCTCCGTAGGCTTATTCTTGTCCTATTAGGGTTTTTAATCAATCTTGTGCATCCAATAGGTGTGTTTGTGTCATTGGATGAACGTTTTGGTCATTGTCGTCCTCCCTAGGCTTAATCTTCTCCAATTCGGGTTATTAACCAATGTTGTGCATCGAATAAGTTCGTTTGTGTCGTAGGATGAACATTTAGGTCATTGTCTTCCTCCCTAGGCTTAATCTTTTCCAATTAGGGTTTTTAACCAATTTTGTGCATCCATTAGGTGTGTCTGTGTTAATGGATGAACATTTAGGTCATTTTAGTCCTCCCAAATCTTAATCTTGTCAAATTAGGGTTCTTAACCAATCTTTTGCATCCATTAGGTGTTTTTGTGTCATTGGATGAACATTTAGGTCATTTTCGTCCTACCAAGTCTTAATCTTGTCCAATTAGAGTTTTTAACCAATCTTGTGCATCCAATCGGTGTTTTTGTGTCATTGGATGAACATTTAGGTCATTTTCGCATTCCAAACTCCTAATCTTTTCCAATTAGGGTTTTTAACCGATCTTGTGCATCCAATAGGTGTTTTTGTGCCATTGGATCAACATTTAGGTCATTTTCTTCCTCCATAGGCTTATTCTTGTCCAATTAGGGTTATGAAACAATCTTGTGCATCCAATAGGCGAGTTCATGTCATTGAATGAACATTTAGGTCATTTACGTCCTCCATAGGTTTATTCTCGTCCAATTACTATTTTTAACCAATCTTGTGCATGGAATAAGTTCGTTTTTGTCATTGGATGAACATTTAGGTCACTTTCGTCCTCCCTAGGCTTAATCTTGTTCAATTAGGGTTTTTAACAACCTTGTGCATCTAATAGGTCTGTTTGTGTCATTGGATGAAAATTTAGGTCATTTTTGTCCTCCAAAGACTTAATCTTATCCAATTATGGTTTTTAACCAATCTTGTGTATCCAATAGGTGTGTTTGTGTCAATGGATCAACATTTAGGTCATTTTCGTCCTCCATAGGCCTATTCTTGTCCAATTAGGGTTTTTAACAAGTCTTGTGCATCCAATAGGTGTGTTTGTGTCATTGGATGAACATTTACGTCTTTTTCGACCTCCCTAGGCTTATTCTTGTCCAATTAGGGTTTTTAACCAATCTTGTGCATCCAATAGGCGTTTTAGTGTCATTGAATGAACATTTACGTCATTTTCGTCCTCCATAGGTTTATTCATTTCCAATTACGGTTTTTAACCAATCTTGTGCATGGAATAAGTTTGTTTGTGTCATTGGATGAACATTTAGGTCATTTTTGTGCTCCGTAGGCTTATTCTTGTCCTATTAGGGTTTTTAATCAATCTTGTGCATCCAATAGGTGTGTTTGTGTCATTGGATGAACGTTTTGGTCATTGTCGTCCTCCATAGGTTTATTCTCGTCCTCCCTAGGCTTAATCTTGTTCAATTAGGGTTTTTAACAACCTTGTGCATCTAATAGGTGTGTTTGTGTCATTGGATGAAAATTTAGGTCATTTTTGTCCTCCAAAGACTTAATCTTATCCAATTATGGTTTTTAACCAATCTTGTGTATCCAATAGGTGTGTTTGTGTCAATGGATCAACATTTAGGTAATTTTCGTCCTCCATAGGCCTATTCTTGTCCAATTAGGGTTTTTAACAAGTCTTCTGCATCCAATAGGTGTGTTTGTGTCATTGGATGAACATTTAGGTCACTTTCGTCCTCCCTAGGCTTAATCTTGTCCAATTAGGGTTTTTAACAACCTTGTGCATCTAATAGGTGTGTTTGTGTCATTGGATGAAAATTTAGGTCATTTTTGTCCTCCAAAGACTTAATCTTATCCAATTATGGTTTTTAACGAATCTTGTGTATCCAATAGGTGTTTTTGTGTCAATGAATCAACATTTAGGTCATTTTCGTCCTCCATAGGCCTATTCTTGTCCAATTAGGGTTTTTAACCAGTCTTGTGCATCCAATAGGTGTGTTTGTGTCATTGGATGAACATTTACGTCATTTTCGTCCTCCCTAGGCTTATTCTTGTCCAATTACGGTTTTTAACCAATCTTGTGCATTCAATAGGTGTGTTTGTGTCATTGGATGAACATATAGGTCATTTTCGTCCTCCCTAGGTTTATCCTTGTCCAATTAGGGTTTTTAACCAATCTTTTGCCTCCAATAGGCGTGTTCGTGTCATTGAATGAACATTTAGGTCATTTTCGTCCTCTAGAGGCTTATTCTCGTCCAATTACGGTTTTTAACCAATCTTGTGCATGGAATAAGTTCGTTTTTGTCATTGGATGAACATTTAGGTCACTTTCGTCCTTCGTAGGCTTATTCTTGTTCAATTAGGGTTTTTAACAACCTTGTGCATCTAATAGGTGTGTTTGTGTCATTGGATGAAAATTTAGGTCATTTTTGTCCTCCAAAGACTTAATCTTATCCAATTATGGTTTTTAACCAATCTTGTGTATCCAATAGGTGTGTTTGTGTCAATGGATCAACATTTAGGTCATTTTCGTCCTCCATAGGCCTATTCTTGTCCAATTAGGGTTTTTAACAAGTCTTGTGCATCCAATAGGTGTGTTTGTGTCATTGGATGAACATTTACGTCATTTTCGACCTCCCTAGGCTTATTCTTGTCCAATTAGGGTTTTTAACCAATCTTGTGCATCCAATAGGCGTTTTAGTGTCATTGAATGAACATTTAGGTCATTTTCGTCCTCCATAGGTTTATTCTTGTCCAATTACGGTTTTTAACCAATCTTGTGCATGGAATAAGTTTGTTTGTGTCATTGGATGAACATTTAGGGTTTTTAACAATCTTGTGCATCTAATAGGTGTGTTTGTGTCAATGGATTAACATTTAGGTCATTTTCGTCCTCCCAAGTCTTAATCTTGTCAAATTAGGGTTTTTAACCAATCTTTTGCATCCAATAGGTGTTTTTGTGTCATTTGATGAACATTTAGGTCATTTTCGTCCTCCCAAGTCTTAATCTTGTCCAATTAGAGTTTTTAACCAATCTTGTGCATCCAATAGGTGTTTTTGTGTCATTGGATGAACATTTAGGTCATTTTCGTCTTCCAAACTCTTAATCTTGTCGAATTAGGGTTTCTAACCGATATTGTGCATCCAATAGGTGTTTTTGTGACATTTGATCAACATTTAGGTCATTTTCGTGCTCCATAGGCTTATTCATGTCCAATTAGGGGTTTTAACCAATCTTGTGCATTCAATAGGTGTGTTTGTGTCATTGGATAAACATTTACGTCATTTTCGACCTCCTTAGGCTTATTCTTGTCCAATTAGGGTTTTTAACCAATCTTGTGCATCCAATAGGCGTTTTAGTGTCATTGAATGAACATTTACGTCATTTTCGTCCTCCATAGGTTTATTCATTTCCAATTACGGTTTTTAACCAATCTTGTGCATGGAATAAGTTTGTTTGTGTCATTGGATGAACATTTAGGTCATTTTCGTGCTCCGTAGGCTTATTCTTGTCCTATTAGGGTTTTTAATCAATCTTGTGTATCCAATAGGTGTGTTTGTGTCATTGGATGAACGTTTTGGTCATTGTCGTCCTCCCTAGGCTTAATCTTCTCCAATTCGGGTTATTAACCAATCTTGTGCATCGAATAAGTTCGTTTGTGTCGTAGGATGAACATTTAGGTCATTGTCTTCCTCCCTAGGCTTAATCTTTTCCAATTAGGGTTTTTAACCAATTTTGTGCATCCATTAGGTGTGTCTGTGTTAATGGATGAACATTTAGGTCATTTTAGTCCTCCCAAGTCTTAATCTTGTCAAATTAGGGTTCTTAACCAATCTTTTGCATCCATTAGGTGTTTTTGTGTCATTGGATGAACATTTAGGTCATTTTCGTCCTACCAAGTCTTAATCTTGTCCAATTAGAGTTTTTAACCAATCTTGTGCATCCAATCGGTGTTTTTGTGTCATTGGATGAACATTTAGGTCATTTTCGCATTCCAAACTCTTAATCTTTTCCAATTAGGGTTTTTAACCGATCTTGTGCATCCAATAGGTGTTTTTGTGCCATTGGATCAACATTTAGGTCATTTTCTTCCTCCATAGGCTTATTCTTGTCCAATTAGGGTTATTAACCAATCTTGTGCATCCAATAGGCGTGTTCATGTCATTGAATGAACATTTAGGTCATTTACGTCCTCCATAGGTTTATTCTTGTCCAATTACTATTTTTAACCAATCTTGTGCATGGAATAAGTTCGTTTTTGTCATTGGATGAACATTTAGGTCACTTTCGTCCTCCCTAGGCTTAATCTTGTCCAATTAGGGTTATTAACAAATCTTGTGCATCGAATAATTTCGTTTGTGTCGTTGGATGAACATTTAGGTCATTTTCATCGTCTTAAGTCTTAATCTTGTCCAATTAGGGTTTTTGACCGAACTTGTGCATCGAATATGTTCGTTTGAGTCAATGGATGAACATTTATGTCATTTTCGTCCTCCCAAGCCTTAATCTTGTCAAATTAGGGTTTTTAACCAATCTTTTGCATCCAATAGGAGTTTTTGTGTCATTGGATGAACATTTAGGTCATTTTCGTCCTCCTAAGTCTTAATCTTGTCCAATTACGGTTTTTAACCAATCTTGTGCATCCAATAGGTGTTTTTTTGACATTTGATGAACATTTAGGTCATTTTCGTCCTCCATAAGCTTATTCTTGTCCAATTACGGGTGTTAACCAATCTTGTGCATTCAATAGGTGTGTTTGTGTCATTCGATGAACATATAGGTCATTTTCGTCCCCCCTAGGCTTATTCTTGTCCAATTAGGGTTTTTGACCAATCATGTGCCTCCAATAGGCGTGTGCGTGTCATTCATGTCCAATTAGGGTTTTTTACCAATCTTGTGCATCGAATAAGTTCGATTGTGTTGTTGGATGAACATTTATGTCATTGTTGTCCTCCCTAGGATTAATCTTGTCCAATTAGGGTTTTTAACCAATCTTGTGCATCCATAAGGTGTGTTTGTGTCAATGGATGAACATTTAGGTCATTTACGTCCTCCCATGTCTAAAGCTTGTAAAATTAGGGTTTTTAACCAATCTTGTGCATCCAATAGGTGTTTTTGTGTCATTGGATCAACATTTAGGTCATTTTCTTTCTCCATAGGCTTATTCTTGTCCAATTAGGGTTTTTAACCAATCTTGTGCATCCAATAGGTGTGTTTGTGTCATTGGATGAACATTAAGGTCATTTTCGTCCTCCTTAGGCTTATTCTTGTCCAATTAGGGTTTTGAACCAATCTAGTGCATCCAATAGGTGTGTTTGTGTGATTGGATGAACATTTAGCTCATTGTCGTCCTCCCTACGCTTAATCTTGTCCAATTAGGGTTTTTAACCAATCATATGCATCCATTAGGTGTGTTTGTGTCAATGGATGAACATTTAGGTCATTTTCGTCCTCTCAAGTCTAAATCATGTCAAATTAGGGTTTTTAACCAATCTTTTGTTTCCAATAGGATTTTTTGTGTCATTGGATCAATATTTACGTCATTTTCATCCTCCATAGACTTATTCTTGTCCAATTAGGGTTTTTAACCAATCTTGTGCATCCAATAGGTGTTTCTGTGTCATTGGATCAACATTTAGATCATTTTCGTCCTCCATAGGCTTATTCTTGTCTAATTACGGTTATTAGCCAATCATGCGCATCCAATAGGTGTGTTTGTGTCATTGGATGAAGATTTAGGTCATTGTCGTCCTTCGTAGGCTTATTCTTGTCCAATTTGGGTTTTTAACAATCTTGTGGATCGAATTAATTCGTTTGTTTCATTGGATGAACATTTCGCTCATATTGTCCTCCTAAGTCTTAATCCTGTCCAATTAGGGGTTTTCACCAATCTCGTGCATCCAATAGGTGTGTTGGTGTCATTGGATGAACATTTACATCATTTTCGTCCTCCCTAGGCTTTTTCTTTTCCAATTAGGGTTTTTAACCAATCTTGTGCCTCCAATAGGTGTGTTTCTATCATTAGATGAACATTTAGGTCATTTTCGTCCTCCCTAGGCTTATTCATGTCAAATTAGGATTTTTAACCAATCTTGTGCATCAAATAAGGTCGTTTCTGTCGTTGGATGAACATTTATGTAATTGTCGTCCTCTCTTGGATTAATCTTGTCCAATTAGGGTTTTTAACCAATCTTGTGCATCCATTAGGTGTGTTTGTGTCAATGGATGAACATTTAGGTCATTTTCGTCCTCCTAAGTCTTAATCTTGTCCAATTAGAGTTTTTAACCAATCTTGTGCATCCAATAGGTGTTTTTGTGTCATTGGATGATCATTTAGGTCATTTTCGTCTCCCAAACTCTTAATCTTGTCCAATTAGAGTTTTTAACCAATCTTGTGCATTCAATAGGTGATTTTGTGTCATTGGATGATCATTTAGGTCATTTTCGTCTTCCAAACTCTTAATCTTGTCTAATTAGGGTTTTTAACCAATCTTGTGCATCCTATAGGTGTTTTTGTGTCATTGGATGAACATTTAGCTCATTTTCGTCCTCCATAGGCTTATTCTTGTCCAATTAGGGTTTTTAACCAATCTTGTGCATCCAATAAGTGTGTTTGTGTCATTGGATGAACATTTAGGTCATTTTCGTCCTCCCTAGGCTTAATCTTGTCCAATTAGGGATTTTAGCATCTTGTACATCTAATTGGTGTGTTTGTGTCATTGGATGAATATTTAGGTCATTTTTTTCCTCCAAAGTCTTAATCTTGTCCAATTATTGTTTTTAACAAATCTTACACATCCAATAGGTGTTTTTGTGTCATTGGATGAACATTTAGGTCATTTTCGTCCTCCCTAGGCTAATTCTTTGCCAATTAGGGTTTTTAACCAATCTTGTGCATCCAATAGATGTGTTTGTGTCATTCAATGAACATTTAGGTTATTCCCGTCCTCCATAGGCTTATTCTTGTCCAATTAGGGTTTTTAACCAATCATGTGCATCCAATAGCTGTGTTTGTGTCATTGGATGAAGATTTAGGTCATTGTCGTCCTCCCTAAGCTTAATCTCGTCCAATTAGGGTTTTTATCCAATCTTGTGCATCCATTACGTGTGTTTGTATCAATGGATGAACATTTAGGTCACTTTCGTCCTCCCAAGTCTTAATCTTGTCAAATTAGGGTTTTTAACCAATATTTTGCATCCAATAGGTGTTTTTGTGTCATTGGATGAACATTTACATCATTTTCGTCCTCCCTAGGCTTTTTCTTTTCCAATTATGGTTTTTAACCAATCTTGTGCCTCCAATAGGTGTTTTTGTCTAATTGGATGAACATATAGGTCATTTTCGTCTTCCAAACTCTTAATCTTGTCCAATTAGGGTTTTTAACCGATCTTGTATATCGAATAGGTTTTTTTGTGTCATTGGATCAACATTTAGGTCATTTTCGTCCTCCATAGGCTTATTCTTGTCCAACTAGGGTTTTTAACCAATCATGTGCATCCAATAGGTGTGTTTGTGTCATTGGATGAACATTTAGGTCATTGTCGTCCTCCCTAGGCTTATTCTTGTCCAATTTGGGTTTTTAACCAATCTTGTGCATCCAATAGGCGTGTTCATGTCATTGAATGAACATTTAGGTCATTTACGTCCTCCATTGGTTTATTCTTGTCCAATTACTATTTTTAACCAATCTTGTGCATTGAATAAGTTCGTTTTTGTCATTGGATGAACATTTAGGTCACTTTCGTCCTCCCTAGGCTTAATCTTGTCCAATTAGGGTTATTAACAAATCTTGTGCATCGAATAATTTCGTTTGTCTCGTTGGATGAACATTTAGGTCATTTTCATCGTCTTAAGTCTTAATCTTGTCCAATTAGGGTTTTTGACCGAACTTGTGCATCGAATATGTTCGTTTGAGTCAATGGATGAACATTTATGTCATTTTCGTCCTCCCAAGCCTTAATCTTGTCAAATTAGGGTTTTTAACCAATCTTTTGCATCCAATAGGAGTTTTTGTGTCATTGGATGAACATTTAGGTCATTTTCGTCCTCCTAAGTCTTAATCTTGTCCAATTACGGTTTTTAACCAATCTTGTGTATCCAATAGGTGTTTTTTTGACATTTGATGAACATTTAGGTCATTTTCGTCCTCCATAGGCTTATTCTTGTCCAATTACGGGTGTTAACCAATCTTGTGCATTCAATAGGTGTGTTTGTGTCATTCGATGAACATATAGGTCATTTTCGTCCCCCCTAGGCTTATTCTTGTCCAATTAGGGTTTTTGACCAATCATGTGCCTCCAATAGGCGTGTGCGTGTCATTCATGTCCAATTAGGGTTTTTAACCAATCTTGTGCATCGAATAAGTTCGTTTGTGTTGTTGGATGAACATTTATGTCATTGTCGTCCTCCCTAGGATTAATCTTATCCAATTAGGGTTTTTAACCAATCTTGTGCATCCATAAGGTGTGTTTGTGTCAATGGATGAACATTTAGGTCATTTACGTCCTCCCATGTCTAAATCTTGTAAAATTAGGGTTTTTAACCAATCTTGTGCATCCAATAGGTGTTTTTGTGTCATTGGATTAACATTTAGGTCATTTTCTTCCTCCATAGGCTTATTCTTGTCCAATTAGGGTTTTTAACCAATCTTGTGCATCCAAAAGGTGTGTTTGTGTCATTGGATGAACATTAAGGTCATTTTCGTCCTCCTTAGGCTTATTCTTGTCCAATTAGGGTTTT
>JBBPBS010000799.1:239509-254115 GCA_037974835.1 Cicer judaicum | reverse complement strand
TCGTTGGATGAACATTTAGGTCATTTTCATCGTCTTAAGTCTTAATCTTGTCCAATTAGGGTTTTTGACCGAACTTGTGCATCGAATATGTTCGTTTGAGTCAATGGATGAACATTTATGTCATTTTCGTCCTCCCAAGCCTTAATCTTGTCAAATTAGGGTTTTTAACCAATCTTTTGCATCCAATAGGAGTTTTTGTGTCATTGGATGAACATTTAGGTCATTTTCGTCCTCCCTAGGCTAATTCTTTGCCAATTAGGGTTTTTAACCAATCTTGTGCATCCAATAGATGTGTTTGTGTCATTCAATGAACATTTAGGTTATTCCCGTCCTCCATAGGCTTATTCTTGTCCAATTAGGGTTTTTAACCAATCATGTGCATCCAATAGCTGTGTTTGTGTCATTGGATGAAGATTTAGGTCATTGTCGTCCTCCCTAAGCTTAATCTCGTCCAATTAGGGTTTTTATCCAATCTTGTGCATCCATTACGTGTGTTTGTATCAATGGATGAACATTTAGGTCACTTTCGTCCTCCCAAGTCTTAATCTTGTCAAATTAGGGTTTTTAACCAATATTTTGCATCCAATAGGTGTTTTTGTGTCATTGGATGAACATTTACATCATTTTCGTCCTCCCTAGGCTTTTTCTTTTCCAATTATGGTTTTTAACCAATCTTGTGCCTCCAATAGGTGTTTTTGTCTAATTGGATGAACATATAGGTCATTTTCGTCTTCCAAACTCTTAATCTTGTCCAATTAGGGTTTTTAACCGATCTTGTATATCGAATAGGTTTTTTTGTGTCATTGGATCAACATTTAGGTCATTTTCGTCCTCCATAGGCTTATTCTTGTCCAACTAGGGTTTTTAACCAATCATGTGCATCCAATAGGTGTGTTTGTGTCATTGGATGAACATTTAGGTCATTGTCGTCCTCCCTAGGCTTATTCTTGTCCAATTTGGGTTTTTAACCAATCTTGTGCATCCAATAGGCGTGTTCATGTCATTGAATGAACATTTAGGTCATTTACGTCCTCCATTGGTTTATTCTTGTCCAATTACTATTTTTAACCAATCTTGTGCATTGAATAAGTTCGTTTTTGTCATTGGATGAACATTTAGGTCACTTTCGTCCTCCCTAGGCTTAATCTTGTCCAATTAGGGTTATTAACAAATCTTGTGCATCGAATAATTTCGTTTGTGTCGTTGGATGAACATTTAGGTCATTTTCATCGTCTTAAGTCTTAATCTTGTCCAATTAGGGTTTTTGACCGAACTTGTGCATCGAATATGTTCGTTTGAGTCAATGGATGAACATTTATGTCATTTTCGTCCTCCCAAGCCTTAATCTTGTCAAATTAGGGTTTTTAACCAATCTTTTGCATCCAATAGGAGTTTTTGTGTCATTGGATGAACATTTAGGTCATTTTCGTCCTCCTAAGTCTTAATCTTGTCCAATTACGGTTTTTAACCAATCTTGTGTATCCAATAGGTGTTTTTTTGACATTTGATGAACATTTAGGTCATTTTCGTCCTCCATAGGCTTATTCTTGTCCAATTACGGGTGTTAACCAATCTTGTGCATTCAATAGGTGTGTTTGTGTCATTCGATGAACATATAGGTCATTTTCGTCCCCCCTAGGCTTATTCTTGTCCAATTAGGGTTTTTGACCAATCATGTGCCTCCAATAGGCGTGTGCGTGTCATTCATGTCCAATTAGGGTTTTTAACCAATCTTGTGCATCGAATAAGTTCGTTTGTGTTGTTGGATGAACATTTATGTCATTGTCGTCCTCCCTAGGATTAATCTTATCCAATTAGGGTTTTTAACCAATCTTGTGCATCCATAAGGTGTGTTTGTGTCAATGGATGAACATTTAGGTCATTTACGTCCTCCCATGTCTAAATCTTGTAAAATTAGGGTTTTTAACCAATCTTGTGCATCCAATAGGTGTTTTTGTGTCATTGGATTAACATTTAGGTCATTTTCTTCCTCCATAGGCTTATTCTTGTCCAATTAGGGTTTTTAACCAATCTTGTGCATCCAATAGGTGTGTTTGTGTCATTGGATGAACATTAAGGTCATTTTCGTCCTCCTTAGGCTTATTCTTGTCCAATTAGGGTTTTGAACCAATCTAGTGCATCCAATAGGTGTGTTTGTGTGATTGGATGAACATTTAGGTCATTGTCGTCCTCCCTACGCTTAATCTTGTCCAATTAGGGTTTTTAACCAATCATATGCATCCATTAGGTGTGTTTGTGTCAATGGATGAACATTTAGGTCATTTTCGTCCTCTCAAGTCTAAATCATGTCAAATTAGGGTTTTTAACCAATCTTTTGTTTCCAATAGGATTTTTTGTGTCATTGGATCAATATTTACGTCATTTTCATGCTCCATAGACTTATTCTTGTCCAATTAGGGTTTTTAACCAATCTTGTGCATCCAATAGGTGTTTCTGTGTCATTGGATCAACATTTAGATCATTTTCGTCCTCCATAGGCTTATTCTTGTCTAATTACGGTTATTAGCCAATCATGCGCATCCAATAGGTGTGTTTGTGTCATTGGATGAAGATTTAGGTCATTGTCGTCCTCCGTAGGCTTATTCTTGTCCAATTTGGGTTTTTAACAATCTTGTGGATCGAATTAGTTCGTTTGTTTCATTGGATGAACATTTCGCTCATATTGTCCTCCTAAGTCTTAATCTTGTCCAATTAGGGTTTTTCACCAATCTCGTGCATCCAATAGGTGTGTTGGTGTCATTGGATGAACATTTACATCATTTTCGTCCTCCCTAGGCTTTTTCTTTTCCAATTAGGGTTTTTAACCAATCTTGTGCCTCCAATAGGTGTGTTTCTATCATTAGATGAACATTTAGGTCATTTTCGTCCTCCCTAAGCTTATTCATGTCAAATTAGGATTTTTAACCAATCTTGTGCATCAAATAAGTTCGTTTGTTTCGTTGGATGAACATTTATGTAATTGTCGTCCTCTCTAGGATTAATCTTGTCCAATTAGGGTTTTTAACCAATCTTGTGCATCCATTAGGTGTGTTTGTGTCAATGGATGAACATTTAGGTCATTTTCGTCCTCCTAAGTCTTAATCTTGTCCAATTAGAGTTTTTAACCAATCTTGTGCATCCAATAGGTGTTTTTGTGTCATTGGATGATCATTTAGGTCATTTTCGTCTCCCAAACTCTTAATCTTGTCCAATTAGAGTTTTTAACCAATCTTGTGCATTCAATAGGTGATTTTGTGTCATTGGATGATCATTTAGGTCATTTTCGTCTTCCAAACTCTTAATCTTGTCCAATTAGGGTTTTTAACCAATCTTGTGCATCCTATAGGTGTTTTTGTGTTATTGGATCAACATTTAGCTCATTTTCGTCCTCCATAGGCTTATTCTTGTCCAATTAGGGTTTTTAACCAATCTTGTGCATCCAATAAGTGTGTTTGTGTCATTGGATGAACAATTAGGTCATTTTCGTCCTCCCTAGGCTTAATCTTGTCCAATTAGGGATTTTAGCAATCTTGTACATCTAATTGGTGTGTTTGTGTCATTGGATGAATATTTAGGTCATTTTTTTCCTCCAAAGTCTTAATCTTGTCCAATTATTGTTTTTAACAAATCTTACACATCCAATAGGTGTTTTTGTGTCATTGGATGAACATTTAGGTCATTTTCGTCCTCCCTAGGCTAATTCTTTGCCAATTAGGGTTTTTAACCAATCTTGTGCATCCAATAGATGTGTTTGTGTCATTCAATGAACATTTAGGTTATTCCCGTCCTCCATAGGCTTATTCTTGTCCAATTAGGGTTTTTAACCAATCATGTGCATCCAATAGCTGTGTTTGTGTCATTGGATGAAGATTTAGGTCATTGTCGTCCTCCCTAAGCTTAATCTCGTCCAATTAGGGTTTTTATCCAATCTTGTGCATCCATTACGTGTGTTTGTATCAATGGATGAACATTTAGGTCACTTTCGTCCTCCCAAGTCTTAATCTTGTCAAATTAGGGTTTTTAACCAATATTTTGCATCCAATAGGTGTTTTTGTGTCATTGGATGAACATTTACATCATTTTCGTCCTCCCTAGGCTTTTTCTTTTCCAATTATGGTTTTTAACCAATCTTGTGCCTCCAATAGGTGTTTTTGTCTAATTGGATGAACATATAGGTCATTTTCGTCTTCCAAACTCTTAATCTTGTCCAATTAGGGTTTTTAACCGATCTTGTATATCGAATAGGTGTTTTTGTGTCATTGGATCAACATTTAGGTTATTTTCGTCCTCCATAGGCTTATTCTTGTCCAACTAGGGTTTTTAACCAATCATGTGCATCCAATAGGTGTGTTTGTGTCATTGGATGAACATTTAGGTCATTGTCGTCCTCCCTAGGCTTATTCTTGTCCAATTTGGGTTTTTAACCCATCTTGTGCATCGAATAAGTTCGTTTGTTTCATTGGATGAACATTTCGCTCATATTCGTCCTCCTAAGTCTTAATCTTGTCCAATTAGGGGTTTTCACCAATCTCGTGCATCCAATAGGTGTGTTGGTGTCATTGGATGAACATTTACATAATTTTCGTCCTCCCTAGGCTTTTTCTTTTCCAATTATGGTTTTTAACCAATCTTGTGCCTCCAATAGGTGTGTTTCTATCATTAGATGAACATTTAGGTCATTTTCGTCCTCTCTAGGCTTATTCATGTCCAATTAGAGTTTTTAACCAATATTTTGCATCCAATAGGTGTTTTTGTGTCATTGGATGAACATTTAGGTCATTTTCGTCCTCCCAATTCTTAATCTTGTCCAATTAGAGTTTTTAACAAATCCTGTCCATCCGATAGGTGTTTTTGTCTAATTGGATGAACATATAGGTCATTTTCGTCTTCCAAACTCTTAATCTTGTCCAATTAGGGTTTTTAACCGATCTTGTGCATCGAATAGGTGTTTTTGTGTCATTGGATCAACATTTAGGTCATTTTCGTCCTCCATAGGCTTATTCTTGTGCAACTAGGGTTTTTAACCAATCATGTGCATCCAATAGGTGTGTTTGTGTCATTGGATGAACATTTAGGTCATTGTCGTGCTCCCTAGGCTTATTCTTGTCCAATTTGGGTTTTTAACCAATCTTGTGCATCGAATAAGTTCGTTTGTTTCATTGGATGAACATTTCGCTCATATTCGTCCTCCTAAGTCTTAATCTTGTCCAATTAGGGTTTTTCACCAATCTCGTGCATCCAATAGGTGTGTTGGTGTCATTGGATGAACATTTACATCATTTTCGTCCTCCCTAGGCTTTTTCTTTTCCAATTATGGTTTTTAACCAATCTTGTGCCTCCAATAGGTGTGTTTCTATCATTAGATGAACATTTAGGTCATTTTCGTCCTCTCTAGGCTTATTCATGTCCAATTAGAGTTTTTAACCAATCTTGTGCATTCAATAGGTGATTTTGTGTCATTGGATGATCATTTAGGTCATTTTCGTCTTCCAAACTCTTAATCTTGTCCAATTAGGGTTTGTAACCAATCTTGTGCATCCAATAGGTGTTTTTGTGTCATTGGATCAACATTTAGCTCATTTTCATCCTCCATAGGCTTATTCTTGTCCAATTAGGGTTTTTAACCAATCTTGTGCATCCAATAAGTGTGTTTGTGTCATTGGATGAACATTTTGGTCATTTTCGTCCTCCCTAGGCTTATTCTTGTCCAATTAGGGTTTTTAACGAATCTTGCACATCCAATAGGCATGTTCGTGTCATTGAATGAACATTTTGGTCATTTTCGTCTTCCATAGTCTTATTCTCGTCCAATTACGGTTTTTAACCAATCTTGTGCATGGATGAACATTGGATGAACATTTAGGTCACTTTCGTCCTCCCTAGGCTTAATCTTGTCCAATTATGGTTTTTAACAATCTTGTGCGTCTCATAGGTGCGTTTGTGTCATTGCATGAAAATTTAGGTCATTTTTGTCCTCCAAAGTCTTAATCTTGTCCAATTATGGTTTTTAACCAATCTTATGTATCCAATAGGTGTTTTTGTGTCAATGGATCAACATTTAGGTTATTTTCGTCCTCCATAGCCTTATTCTTGTCCAACTAGGATTTTTAACCAGTCTTGTGCATCCAATAGGTTTTTTTGTGTCATTGGATCAACATTTAGATCATTTTCGTCCTCCATAGGCTTATTCTTGTCCAATTACGGTTATTGGCCAATCATGCGCATCCAATAGGTGTGTTTGTGTCATTGGATGAAGATTTAGGTCATTGTCGTCCTCCCTAGGCTTATTCTTGTCCAATTTGGGTTTTTAACAATCTTGTGCATCGAATTAGTTCGTTTGTTTCATTGGATGAACATTTAGGTCACTTTTGTCCTCCCTAGGCTTAATCTTGTCCAATTATGGTTTTTAACAATCTTGTGCATCTCATAGGTGCATTTGTGTCATTGCATGAAAATTTAGGTCATTTTCGTCCTCCCAAGTCTTTATCTTGTCCAATTAGAGTTTTTAACCAATCTTGTGCATCCGATAGGTGTTTTTGTCAAATTGGATGAACATATAGGTCATTTTCGTCTTCCAAACTCTTAATCTTGTCCAATTAGGGTTTTTAACCGATCTTGTGCATCGAATAGGTGTTTTTGTGTCATCGGATCAACATTTAGGTCATTTTCGTCCTCCATAGGCTTATTCTTGTCCAACTAGGGTTTTTCACCAATCTCGTGCATCCAATAGGTGTGTTGGTGTCATTGGGTGAACATTTACATCATTTTCGTCCTCCCTAGGCTTTTTCTTTTCCAATTATGGTTTTTAACCAATCTTGTGCCTCCAATAGGTGTGTTTCTATCATTAGATGAACATTTAGGTCATTTTCGCCCTCCCTAGGCTTATTCATGTCCAATTAGGGTTTTTAACCAATCTTGTGCATCAAATAAGTTCGTTTGTGTCGTTGGATGAACATTTATGTAATTGTCGTCCTCTCTAGGCTTAATTTTGTCCAATTAGGGTTTTTAACCAATCTTGTGCATCCATTAGGTGTGTTTGTGTCAATGGATGAACATTTAGGTCATTTTCGTCCTCCTAAGTCTTAATCTTGTCCAATTAGAGTTTTTAACCAATCTTGTGCATCCAATAGGTGTTTTTGTGTCATTGGATGATCATTTAGGTCATTTTCGTCTCCCAAACTCTTAATCTTGTCCAATTAGGGTTTTTAACCAATCTTGTGTATCCAATAGGTGTGTTTGTGTCATTGGATGAACATTTAGGTCATTTTCGTCCTCCCTAGGCTTATTCTTGTCCAATTAGGGTTTTTAACCAATCTTGTGCATCCAATAGGCGTTTTCGTGTCATTGAATGAACATTTAGGTCATTTTCGTCCTCCATATGTTTATTCTTGTCTAATTACGGTTTTTAACCAATCTTGTGCATGGAATAAGTTCGTTTGTGTTATTGGATGAACATTTAGGTCATTTTTGTCCTCCCTAGGCTTAATCTTGTCCAATTAGGGTTTTTAGCAATCTTGTACATCTAATAGGTGTGTTTGTGTCATTGGATGAATAATTAGGTCATTTTTTTCCTCCAAAGTTTTAATCTTGTCCAATTATTGTTTTTAACCAATCTTACGCATCCAATAGGTGTTTTTGTGTCATTGGATGAACATTTAGGTCATTTTCGTCCTCCCTAGGCTAATTCTTGGCCAATTAGGGTTTTTAACCAATCTTGTGCATCCAATAGATGTGTTTGTGTCATTCAATGAACATTTAGGTCATTCCCGTCCTCCATAGGCTTATTCTTGTCCAATTAGTGTTTTTAACCAATCATGTGCATCCAATAGGTGTGTTTGTGTCATTGGATGAACATTTAGGTCATTGTCATCCTCCGTAGGCTTAATCTTGTCCAATTAGGGTTTTTATCCAATCTTGTGCATCCATTACGTGTGTTTGTATCAATGGATGAACATTTAGGTCATTTTCGTCCTCCCAAGTCTTAATCTTGTCAAATTAGGGTTTTTAACCAATATATTGCATCCAATAGGTGTTTTTGTGTCATTGGATGAACATTTAGGTCATTTTCGTCCTCGCAAGTCTTAATCTTGTCAAATTAGAGTTTTTAACCAATCTTGCGCATCCAATAGGTGTTTTTGTCTCACTAGACGAACATTTAGGTCATTTTCGTCTTCCAAACTCTTAATCTTATCGAATTAGGGTTTTTTAACCGATCTTGTGCATCCAATAGATGTTTTTGTGTCATTGGATCAACATTTAGGTCATTTTCGTCCTCCATAGGCTTATTCTTGTCCAATTAGGGTTTTTAACCAATCGTGTGCATCCAATAGGTGTGTTTGTGTCATTGGATGAACATTTAGGTCATTGTCGTCCTCCCTAGGCTTATTCTTGTCCAATTTGGGTTTTTAACCAATCTTGTGCATCGAATAAGATCGTTTGTTTCATTGGATGAACATTTCGCTCATATTCGTCCTCCTAAGTCTTAATCTTGTCCAATTAGGGTTTTTCAACAATCTCGTGCATCCAATAGGTGGGTTGGTGTCATTGGATGAACATTTACATCATTTTCGTCCTCCCTAGGCTTTTTCTTTTCCAATTATGGTTTTTAACCAATCTTGTGCGTCTAATAGGTGTGTTTCTATCATTAGATGAACATTTAGGTCATTTATTGTCCTCCCTAGGTTATTCATGTCCAATTCGGGTTTTTAACCAATCTTGCGCATCGAATAAGTTCGTTTGTGTCGTTGGATGAACATTTAGGTCATTTTCGTCCTCCCTAGGCTTCTTCTTGTCCAATTAGGGTTTTTAATCGATCTTGTGCTTCCAATAGGTGTGTTTGTGTCATTGGATGAACATTTTGGTCATTGTCGTCCTCCCTAGGCTTAATCTTGTCCAATTAGGGTTATTAACCAATCTTGTGCATCGAATAAGTTTGTTTGTGTCGTTGGATGAACATTTAGGTCATTGTCGTCCTCCCTAGGCTTAATCTGGTCCAATTAGGGTTTTCAACCAAACTTGTGCATCCATTAGGTGTGTTTGTGTCAATGGATGAACATTTAGGTCATTTTCGTCCTCCCATGTCGTAATCTTGTCAAATTAGGGTTTTTAACCAATCTTTTGCATCCAATAGGTGTTTTTGTGTCATTGGATGAACATTTAGGTCATTTTCGTCCTCCTAAGTCTTAATCTTGTCCAATTAGAGTTTTTAACGAATCTTGTGCATCCAATAGGTGTTTTTGTATCATTGGATGAACATTTAGGTCATTTTCGTCTTCCAAAATCTTAATATTGTCCAATTAGGGTTTTTAACCAATCTAGTACATCCAATAGGTGGTTTTGTGACATTTGATCAACATTTAGGTCATTTTCGTCCTCCAATAGGTGGTTTTGTGACATTTGATCAACATTTAGGTCTTAATCTTGTCCAATTAGGGGTTTAAACCAATCTTGTGCATTTAGTAGGTGTGTTTGTGTCATTGGATGAACATATAGGTCATTTTCGTCCTCCCTAGGCTTATTCTTGTCCAATTAGGGTTTTTAACCAATCATGTGCCTCCAATAGGCGTGTGCGTGTCATTCATGTCCAATTAGGGTTTTTAACCAATCTTGTGCATCAAATAAGTTCGTTTGTGTCGTTGGATGAACATTTATGTCATTGTCGTCCTCCCTAGGATTAATCTTGTCCAATTAGGGTTTTTAACCAATCTTGTGCATCCATAAGGTGTGTTTGTGTCAATGGATGAACCTTTAGGTCATTTTCGTCCTCCCAAGTCTAAATCTTGTAAAATTAGGGTTTTTAACCAATATTGTGCATCCAATAGGTGTTTTTGTGTCATTGGATCAACATTTAGGTCATTTTCGTCCTCCCAAGTCTTAATCTTGTCCAATTAGAGTTTTTAACCAATCTTGTGCATCCAATAGGTGTGTTGGTGTCATTGGATGAACATTTAGGTCATTTTCGTCCTCCCTAGGCTTATTCTTGTCCAATTAGGGTTTTTAACCAATCTTGTGCATCCAATAGGCGTGTTCGTGTCATTGAATGAACATTTAGGTCATTTTCGTCCTCCATAGGCTTATTCTCGTCCAATTACGGTTTTTAACCAATCTTGTGCATGGAATAAGTTCGTTTTGGTCATTGGATGAACAATTAGGTCACTTTCGTCCTCCCTAGGCTTAATGTTGTCCAATTAGGGTTTTTAACAATCTTGTGCATCTAATAGGTGTGTTCGTGTCATTGGATGAAAAATTAGGTCATTTTTGTCCTCCAAAGTCTTAATCTTATCCAATTATGATTTTTAACCAATCTTGTGCATGGAATAAGTTCGTTTGTGTCATTGGATGAACATTTAGGTCATTTTCGTCCGCCGTAGGCTTATTCTTGTCCAATTAGGGTTTTTATTCAATCTTGTGCATCCAATAGGTGTGTTTGTGTCATTGGATGAACATTTAGGTGATTGTCGTCCTGCCTAGGCTTAATCTTGTCCAATTCGGGTAATTAACTAATCTTGTGCATCGAATAAGTTCGTTTGTGTGGTTGGATGATTATTTAGGTCATTGTCTTCCTCCCTAGGCTTAATCTTTTCCAATTAGGGTTTTTAACCAATCTTGTGCATCCATTAGGTGTGTTTGTATCAATGGATGAACATTTAGGTCATTTTCGTCCTCCCAAGTCTTAATCTTGTCCAATTAGAGTTTTTAACCAATCTTGTGCATCCAATAGATGTTTTTGTGTCATTGGATCAACATTTAGGTCATATTCGTCTTCCAAACTCTTAATCTTGTCCAATTAGGGTTTTTAACCGATCTTGTGCAGCGAATAGGTGTTTTTGTGTCATTGGATCAACATTTAGGTCATTTTCGTCCTCCATAGGCTTATTCTTGTCCAATTAGGGTTTTTAACCAATCATGTGCATCCAATAGGTGTGTTTGTGTCATTGGATGAACATTTAGGTCATAGTCGTCCTCCCTAGGCTTATTCTTGTCCAATTTGGGTTTTTAACCAATCTTGTGCATCGAATAAGTTCGTTTGTTTCATTGGATGAACATTTCGCTCATATTCGTCCTCCTATGTCTTAATCTTGTCCAATTAGGGTTTTTCAACAATCTCGTGCATCCAATAGGTGTGTTGGTGTCATTGGATGAACATTTACATCATTTTCGTCCTCCCTAGGCTTTTTCTTTTCCAATTATGGTTTTTAACCAATCTTGTGCCTCCAATAGGTGTGTTTCTATCATTAGATGAACATTTAGGTCATTTTCGTCCTCCCTAGGCTTATTCATGTCCAATTTGGGTTTTTAACCAATCTTGTGCATCCAATAGGCGTTTTAGTGTCATTGAATGAACATTTAGGTCATTTTCGTCCTCCATAGGTTTCTTCTTGGCCAATTACGGTTTTTAACCAATCTCGTGCATCCAATAGGTATGTTTGTGTCATTGGATGAACATTTACGGCATTTTCGTCCTCCATAGGCTTATTCTTGTCCAATTAGGGGTTTTAACCAATCTTGTCCATCCAATAGGTGTGTTTATGTCATTAGATGAACATTAGTTCATTTTCGTCCTCCCTAGGCTTAATCGTGTCCAATTAGGGTTTTTAACCAATCTTGTGCATTGAATAAGTTAGTTTGTATTATTGGATGAACATTTAGCTCATTTTCATCCTCTTCAGTCTTAATCTTGTCCAGTTAAGGTTTTTAACCGATCTTGTGCATGGAATAAGTTCGTTTGTGTCATTGGATGAACATTTAGGTCATTTTCGTCCTCCAAAGTCTTAATCTTATCCAATTATGGTTTTTAACCAATCTTGTGTATCCAATAGGTGTTTTTGTGTCAATGGATCAACATTTAGGTCATTTTCGTCCTCCGTAGGCTTATTCTTGTCTAATTAGGGTTTTTAACCAGTCTTGTGCATCCAATAGGTGTGTTTGTGTCATTGGATGAACATTTACGTCATTTTGGTCCTCCCTAGGCTTATTCTTGTCCAATTAGGGTTTTTAACCAATCTTGTGCATCCAATAGGCGTTTTAGTGTCATTGAATGAACATTTAGGTCATTTTCGTCCTCCATAGGTTTATTCTTGGCCAATTACGGATTTTAACCAATCTCGTGCATCCAATAGGTATGTTTGTGTCATTGGATGAACATTTACGGCATTTTCGTCCTCCATAGGCTTATTCTTGTCCAATTAGGGTTTTTAATCAATCTTGTGCATCCAATAGGTGTGATTGTGTCATTGGATGAACGTTTAGGTCATTGTCGTCCTCCCTAGGCTTAATCTTGTCCAATTCGTGTTATTTACCAATCTTCTGCATCGAATAAGTTCGTTTGTGTCGTTGGATGAACATTTAGGTCATTGTCTTCCTCCCTAGGCTTAATCTTTTCCAATTAGGGTTTTTAACCAATTTTGTGCATCCATTAGGTGTGTTTGTGTAAATGGATGAACATTTAGGTCATTTTAGTCCTCCCAAGTCTTATTCTTGTCAAATTAGGGTTTTTAACCAATCTTTTGCATCCATTGGGTGTTTTTGTGTCATTGGATGAACATTTAGGTCATTTTGGTCCTCCCAAGTCTTAATCTTGTGCAATTAGAGTTTTTAACCAATCTTGTGCGTCCAATCGGTGTTTTTGTGTCATTGGATGAACGTTTAGGTCATTTTCGTCTTCCAAACTCTTAATCTTGTCCAATTAGGGTTTTTAACCGATCTTGTGCATCCAATAGGTGTTTTTGTGCCATTGGATCAACATTTAGGTCAATTTCTTCCTCCATAAGCTTATTCTTGTCCAAATAGGGTTTTGAACCAATCCTGTGCATCCAATAGGCGTGTTCGTGTCATTGAATGAACATTTAGGTCATTTTCGTGCTCCATAGGTTTATTCTTGGCCAATAACGGTTTTTAACCAATCTCGTGCATCCAATAGGTGTGTTTGTGTCATTGGATGAACATTTACGGCATTTTCGTCCTCCATAGGCTTATTCTTGTCCAATTAGGGGTTTTAACCAATCTTGTCCATCCAATAGGTGTGTTTGTGTCATTAGATGAACATTAGTTCATTTTCGTCCTCCCTAGGCTTAATCGTGTCCAATTTGGGTTTTTAACCAATCTTGTTCATTGAATAAGTTAGTTTGTGTTATTGGATGAAGATTTAGCTCATTTTCATCCTCTTCAGTCTTAATCTTGTCTAATTAGGGTTTTTAACCGATCTTGTGCATGGAATAAGTTCGTTTGTGTCATTGGATGAACATTTAGGTCATTTTCGTCCTCCAAAGTCTTAATCTTATCCAATTATGGTTTTTAACCAATCTTGTGTATCCAATAGGTGTTTTTGTGTCAATGGATCAACATTTAGGTCATTTTCGTCCTCCGTAGGCTTATTCTTGTCCAATTAGGGTTTTTAACCAGTCTTGTGCATCCAATAGGTGTGTTTGTGTCATTGGATGAACATTTACGTCATTTTGGTCCTCCCTAGGCTTATTCTTGTCCAATTAGGGTTTTTAACCAATCTTGTGCATCCAATAGGCGTTTTAGTGTCATTGAATGAACATTTAGGTCATTTTCGTCCTTCATAGGTTTATTCTTGGCCAATTACGGTTTTTAACCAATCTCGTGCATCCAATAGGTATGTTTGTGTCATTGGATGAACATTTAGGTCATATTCGTCCTCCCTAGGCTTATTCTTGTCCAATTAGGGTTTTTAATCAATCTTGGGCATCCAATAGGTGTGTTTGTGTCATTGGATGAACGTTTAGGTCATTGTCGTCCTCCCTAGGCTTAATCTTGTCCAATTCGGGTTATTTACCAATCTTGTGCATCGAATAAGTTCGTTTGTGTCGTTGGATGAACATTTAGGTCATTGTCTTCCTCCCTAGGCTTAATCTTTTCCAATTAGGGTTTTTCACCAATTTTGTGCATCCATTAGGTGTGTTTGTGTCAATGGATGAACATTTAGGTCATTTTAGTCCTCCCAAGTCTTATTCTTGTCACATTAGGGTTTTTAACCAATCTTTTGCATCCATTGGGTGTTTTTGTGTCATTGGATGAACATTTAGGTCATTTTAGTCCTCCCAAGTCTTAATCTTGTGCAATTAGAGTTTTTAACCAATCTTGTGCGTCCAATCGGTGTTTTTGTGTCATTGGATGAACGTTTAGGTCATTTTCGTATTCCAAACTCTTAATCTTGTCCAATTAGGGTTTTTAACCGATCTTGTGCATCCAATAGGTGTTTTTGTGCCATTGGATCCACATTTAGGTCATTTTCTTCCTCCATAAGCTTATTCTTGTCCAAATAGGGCTTTGAACCAATCTTGTGCATCCAATAGGCGTGTTCATGTCATTGAATGAACATTTAGGTCATTTTCGTCCTCCATAGGTTTATTCTTGGCCAATAACGGTTTTTAACCAATCTCGTGCATCCAATAGGTGTGTTTGTGTCATTGGATGAACATTTACGGCATTTTCGTCCTCCATAGGCTTATTCTTGTCCAATTAGGGGTTTTAACCAATCTTGTCCATCCAATAGGTGTGTTTGTGTCATTAGATGAACATTAGTTCATTTTCGTCCTCCCTAGGCTTAATCGTGTCCAATTTGGGTTTTTAACCAATCTTGT
>JBBPBS010000799.1:188844-233707 GCA_037974835.1 Cicer judaicum | reverse complement strand
TCCTCCCAAGTCTTAATCTTGTGCAATTAGAGTTTTTAACCAATCTTGTGCATCCAATCGGTGTTTTTGTGTCATTGGATGAACGTTTAGGTCATTTTCGTATTCCAAACTCTTAATCTTGTCCAATTAGGGTTTTTAACCGTTCTTGTGCATCCAATAGGTGTTTTTGTGCCATTGGATCAACATTTAGTTCATTTTCTTCCTCCATAAGCTTATTCTTGTCCAAATAGGGTTTTAAACCAATCATGTGCATCCAATAGGCGTGTTCGTGTCATTGAATGAACATTTAGGTCATTTTCGTCCTCCATAGGTTTATTCTTGGCCAATAACGGTTTTTAACCAATCTCGTGCATCCAATTGGTGTGTTTGTGTCATTGGATGAACATTTACGGCATTTTCGTCCTCCATATGCTTATTCTTGTCCAATTAGGGGTTTTAACCAATCTTGTCCATCCAATAGGTGTGTTTGTGTCATTAGATGAACATTAGTTCATTTTCGTCCTCCCTAGCCTTAATCGTGTCCAATTAGGGTTTTTAACCAATCTTGTGCATTGAATAAGTTAGTTTGTGTTATTGGATGAACATTTAGCTCATTTTCATCCTCTTCAGTCTTAATCTTGTCCAATTAGGGTTTTTAACCGATCTTGTGCATGGAATAAGTTCGTTTGTGTCATTGGATGAACATTTAGGTCATTTTCGTCCTCCAAAGTCTTAATCTTATCCAATTATGGTTTTTAACCAATCTTGTGTATCCAATAGGTGTTTTTGTGTCAATGGATCAACATTTAGGTCATTTTCGTCCTCCGTAGGCTTATTCTTGTCCAATTAGGGTTTTTAACCAGTCTTGTGCATCCAATAGGTGTGTTTGTGTCATTGGATGAACATTTACGTCATTTTGGTCCTCCCTAGGCTTATTCTTGTCCAATTAGAGTTTTTAACCAATCTTGTGCATCCAATAGGCGTTTTAGTGTCATTGAATGAATATTTAGGTCATTTTCGTCCTCCATAGATTTATTCTTGTCCAATTACGGTTTTTAACCAATCTTGTGCATGGAATAAGTTCGTTTGTGTCATTGGATGAACATTTAGGTCATATTCGTCCTCCCTAGGCTTATTCTTGTCCAATTAGGGTTTTTAATCAATCTTGTGCATCCAATAGGTGTGTTTGTGTCATTGGATGAACGTTTAGGTCATTGTCGTCCTCCCTAGGCTTAATCTTGTCCAATTCGGTTTATTTACATCGAATAAGTTCGTTTGTGTCGTTGGATGAACATTTAGGTCATTGTCTTCCTCCCTAGGCTTAATCTTTTCCAATTAGGGTTTTTAACCAATTTTGTGCATCCATTAGGTGTGTTTGTGTCAATGGATGAACATTTAGGTCATTTTAGTCCTCCCAAGTCTTATTCTTGTCAAATTAGGGTTTTTAACCAATCTTTTGCATCCATTGGGTGTTTTTGTGTCATTGGATGAACATTTAGGTCATTTTGTTCCTCCCAAGTCTTAATCTTGTGCAATTAGAGTTTTTAACCAATCTTGTGCATCCAATCGGTGTTTTTGTGTCATTGGATGAACGTTTAGGTCATTTTCGTATTCCAAACTCTTAATCTTGTCCAATTAGGGTTTTTAACCGATCTTGTGCATCCAATAGGTGTTTTTGTGCCATTGGATCCACATTTAGGTCATTTTCTTCCTCCATAAGCTTATTCTTGTCCAAATAGGGCTTTGAACCAATCTTGTGCATCCAATAGGCGTGTTCATGTCATTGAATGAACATTTAGGTCATTTTCGTCCTCCATAGGTTTATTCTTGGCCAATAACGGTTTTTAACCAATCTCGTGCATCCAATAGGTGTGTTTGTGTCATTGGATGAACATTTACGGCATTTTCGTCCTCCATAGGCTTATTCTTGTCCAATTAGGGGTTTTAACCAATCTTGTCCATCCAATAGGTGTGTTTATGTCATTAGATGAACATTAGTTCATTTTCGTCCTCCCTAGGCTTAATCGTGTCCAATTTGGGTTTTTAACCAATCTTGTGCATTGAATAAGTTAGTTTGTGTTATTGGATGAACATTTAGCTCATTTTCATCCTCTTCAGTCTTAATCTTGTCCAATTAGGGTTTTTAACCGATCTTGTGCATGGAATAAGATCGTTTGTGTCATTGGATGAACATTTAGGTCATTTTCGTCCTCCAAAGTCTTAATCTTATCCAGTTATGGTTTTTAACCAATCTTGTGTATCCAATAGGTGTTTTTGTGTCAATGGATCAACATTTAGGTCATTTTCGTCCTCCGTAGGCTTATTCTTGTCCAATTAGGGTTTTTAACCAGTCTTGTGCATCCAATAGGTGTGTTTGTGTCATTGGATGAACATTTACGTCATTTTGGTCCTCCCTAGGCTTATTCTTGTCCAATTAGGGTTTTTAACCAATCTTGTGCATCCAATAGGCGTTTTAGTGTCATTGAATGAATATTTAGGAGAGGAAAACTTACCTTTGTTGAACTGAGTACTAGACTTGGAGTAGTAACAAAGATGAGTGTATCAATTAACTCTTGTCGAAGGGGTGGGTTGTGTGAGGGAAGTTTTATGTGAGGACAAAGGTTTTAAAAACCAGCCTTGGGCAGACTAGGTATAAATGCGCTTCAAGTGCATGGGACACGCATCAAGTGCGTTCTAACAGTAAGGAAAAGCCAAAAATGCGCTTTAAGTGTGGATGACGAGCTTCAAGCACGCATTGACAGTGTGGAACTGCCTAAAATGAGCCCTAGGCGTGGATTCACGCGCTTCAAGCGCGCAATGGAAGTGTGCAACTGCCTGAAATACGCCTCAGGCGCAGATTCATGTGCGCGAGACCAACGGCAAAACTGATATAATGCACCTCAAGCGCGGATTTGTGCACCCCAGGCGTGCGAGACTAGTGACAAACGTCCTAGAATTTGCTTCAAGCGTGAAGGTCACGCTTGAGGCGCGTTTGATGCTGATCCAAACAGCAAAATCTATCCTCAACACATCTTTTTGATTCATTGCTCATACCTAACATCAAGAACTAATATAACTAGCAATTACTAACTAAAAATGAAACTAATTAGATTAAAATGAAAATGAAATGCAAAAATACCATGTAAAGGATACGAATTTGGGTTGCCTCCCAATAAGCGCTCGTTTAGTGTCTTGAGCTTGACGTTCCACTATTCAAATGGTGATTAGATTAATGGACTCCATTGAATGTTTTAACTCTCCCCCTAAGTAGGGTTTGAGTCTTTGTCCATTCACCTTGATGTTTTGTTTTGAGTGTGTGTCTTCCAACTCCACAGCACCATATGAAAATACCTTGTTGATTTTGAAAGAGCTTGACCATCTGAACTTTAGTTTTCCTCGAAACAACTTCAATCTTGAGTTGAAGAGAATAACTAGTTCTCCTTCTTGGAACTCCTTGAATTTAATTTTTCTGTTATGCCACTTCTTGTATTTTTCTTTATATATCTTGGTGTTTTCATATGCATAATTCCATAACTCCCATAACTCGTGAAGCTGAAGAATTCTCGATTCGCCTGCCTTGACCAAGTCAAAATTCAAGTACTTCGTGACCCAAAATGCTCAATGCTCCAGTTCAAGAGGAAAATGACAAGATTTACCATACACTATTTGATAAGGCGATACGCCCAAAAGGGTTTTGAAAGTTGTTCGATAGGCCCGTAGTGCATCATCAAGTTTCGTTGACCAATCTTTTCTTGAAGTATTCACTGTCTTTTCAAGGATTCGCTTGAGCTGCCTGTTGGATACTTCAACTTGTCCAATATTTTGTGGGTGATATGGGGTTGCCACCGTATGACACACACTTCTACTTTTCCATATGAGGATGGGATTGCACCCATGAAGTCAATACCCCACACATCAAACACTTCTACTTCTAATATAGGATTTTGAGGCATGTCATCCTGTTTTGAAATGTTTTCGATGCGCTGGCATCGATTGCACTTCTTCATATAGTTGAATGCATCTTTAAACAATGAAGGCCAGAATAGTCCCGATTGGAGAACTTTTGCTGCAGTTGGATCCCCAATTAAATGACCCCCATAATCAGAGTTGTGGCAATGTTACAAAATGTTTTCTTGCTCCTCCTCAGGCACATACGTTCACAACAACCCATCCACCCATCTTTTGTACAGAAAGGGTTCATCCCATACATAGAATTTGGCATCATGGATAAACTTCTTTCATTGTTGGTATTTGAAATCAGGTGGAATTGCCTCACTTACTTTGAAATTAGCAAAGTCAGCAAACCAAGGTGCTTGGGTGATTGCGAAGATGTGCTCATCAGCGAACTAATCTCGTATTGGTCTAGTGTTATCATCCTCCTCCACTTTCTCCAATCGAGATAGGTGGTCTGCTACAGTGTTCTCTAAGCCCTTCTTATCTCAAATCTCAATGTCAAACTCTTGTAGTACTAGAATCCACTTGAGTAGCCTTGGCTTCGATTCCTGCTTAGCAAACAAATACCTCAACGCATCATGATCAGTGTAAACAATAACTTTCGATCCTAATAAATAATATAAAAATTTATCAAAAGCGTAAACTACAACTAATATTTCTTTTTCAATTGTGGCATAATTGTGTTGTGCCTGATTCAAAGCGTGACTATCATAGTAGATTACATGCAACAACTTATCCTTTATTTGTCCCAAGACTGTCCCGATAGCATTATCACTAGCATCACACATGATTTCAAAAAGTAGACCAGCCAGGTGCAGTGATAATGGGGGCAAATTATCAACTTATTTTTTAAATTGTTAAAAGCATTCAAACTGTCCTCATTGAATTTGAAAGGTGTGTCTTTCACAAGTAGGTTTGTAAGCGGTTTTGCAATTTTTGAAAAGTGTTTTATAAATCTCTTATAAAATCCAGCATGACCTAAAATACTTCTAATGCCTTTTTCATTGGTAGGAGGGGGAAGTTTTTCAATAACTTCAACTTTGGCCTTTTTCAACCTCGATCCCCTTGTAGGAGATTTCGTGGCCTAACACCATTCCTTCTCTTACCATAAAATGACATTTTCCCCTATTTAGGACCAAATTAGATTTTTCACACATTTCTAATAAAAGAGATATATTAATCAAGCAAATATTAAAAGATGAATCAAAGACAAAAAAGTTGTCCATAAAAACTTCGATATGTTTCTCAATCATATCAGAGAATATGGACAACATGCACCCCATACGGACACAATCCAAACGGCATTCATCGACAAGCAAACACCCCATACGGACATGTAAATGCAGTTTTTTCTTGACCCTCGGGTGCTACCGCTATCTGATTGTATCCCGAGTAGCCATCTAGAAAGCAGTAATACTTATGTCTAGCTAGTCGCTCAAGCATCTGATCAATGAAAGGGAGTAGGACATAATCCTTCCGCGTAGCACTATTCAATCTTCTATAATCAATACAAACTCTCCAGCCTGTAACTGTTCTTGTAGGGGTTGCATATAGCAGATATACATGAACAACAATAAAAATGTAAGATCCAACATAGGGTAATCAAGTTTGAGGCAGAAATAGAAGTGTAATGAGCAACTCGCAGCAGAGCATTCTACTCTGTACCCCCACATTTAAACCTGTCACCCTCCAAACAACATGATAATACAAATTTTCCCTTCAAGTTTTTTAATTTTTCATTTTTTCACCCCTCTTTCTAGAATATTCGAAAGTTTCAAAATATCAATTTCCAAAATTTTCAAAACATTAGATTAATTTGAAACTTTAGAAAAATTCAAAACTTTCAAAATATAAAATTCCAGAAGTTGCCTCGTTTAATGACGATAAGTCATCGGTGTAGCTGGTCCCTCTTACTCATGTAGTCAACTACTTAAGATAACCACAAATCTAGTCATTCAAATTCAAATATGGATAATTATAAGCATCTTTGAAGTGGTTCAATAGTGTGAAAGCGACACCACAACTACTACTCCTTACTTCAAGTTAAAATTCACTTAATCATACATTCACAATAATTTATTTGTAACCTACGAGTAGTAACAACGACACTTGCATCAATATACAATCAATAATTTGATTGAAAAAATATATGACTATTTCACACTTAGATGCTCTCGACTACTCTTATTAATTTCCAATAATTAGAACACTTGTAACACAAACAATTTAATATTTAGATAATCGTATACATCATCACATAATTAATCCAAAAATTAGCACAAAGATTTTATGTTCATCTCATAACTCAAATGATGATTCTCACATATGTAACATACTCTCATAGAAGACTAACTACTCCAAATTGATCACGACTAAATTTTTCTTTTGAATTAATCCTCATCATTGTAAAGTTACAATAAACTAAAGGAAATATTTTCCAAATAGCAAAATAATAAATTTACCAAAAGATTCAACACATTATCAAACCAAATTGAATCAGGTAGTACATAAACCACTTTAAATGTTACATGTAATTCTAAAAATTGATTTCTATACTTAAATTATTATAAAATGGACCACTAATCATTTAGCACTAAATAAAAAAATCATTGAGAATCAAAGTTTTTTCTTAAACTATTTTTAAATAAATCACGTCTAAATAAAAAAAACTAAAATAAATTACGTGCATTTTAAAAATCTATAAGATTTCCAAAATTTCACTTGTACTTTAATCATCAAAAATACATTTTTAAATAATTAATCACAATAAAATAATTATTTTCAACTTATATTTTGAAAGAAAATTAAAATTATATACATAGATAGATAGGAAATTTTTCAATTAATTAACACATATAAAATAGTTTCAATTTTTTTTTCTCAAGACATAAAAAAAAAAAAACCGAAATCGTATACTTATATACATTAAAGTAGTGCACATGACACAAATAATAAGACATACTTGGTTATGACAATGAATTACACTAATTGACAAATCTACAAAATAACAACTTCCTCTCACATCAAGTACTCAATAGGCTTATAGATACATCTCGAGTTTCTATCAAGCCATAAAATTGGTCTAAAACATAACTACATTTCTACTAAAAAAACATTCTACTCATAAAATATATTGATTATCCAAAATTTAGAAATTCTTTTAAAAGGAGTTTAACTATGAGCTAATTGTTTTAAAATATTTGTTTTATTTTTCTTCTCTTTTTCAAGACATTTTATCATTTTACTTTTTTTTTATTAGGACAATTATAAATCACTAATGAATTCTTAAAATCTAAACATCAAGTTAAACTCTAATGAATTTATAAAATTAGAATAAAGTAATTAATTATTTCAAATAAATATCCCAACACTCTCAGGATTCAATATTCACACGAGACCCCTCTAAACAAATATAACAACAAATCTTTTTGTTTTTCTAAAAAACAACACGTAATAAAATGTGGTATAAATTTTCAGCTATTTTAAATATTAAATAAAATAGAAGTATAGAATTATTGTTATTTTATAAATCAATAAAAATTAAACTCAATTTAATTTCTTTAAAATAATTAAAAGTAATTCAAATAAAAGTTATTTTCATTCTACAAAATAAGTCAACTTTAACTCTTTCATTGATTTTTTTTTAATTCTAAGTTCTACCAACTTGTAATATTTACGAATTATTATTATCAATAATATGAATTTTCTAATGTTTCAAAACTACTCCTAACAACATTCTAAATCAATTTCATTAACAAGATAAAAACTTTAATAATCATGCTATGATCCCAAAAGACAAGATCTATAATCGATAATTAATATTAACTTGATTAAATTAATAATTTCAAAGATACAGCTAGTGAATAAAAAAAAATTATTTCTAACTATCCATTCAAACAAAAGCAAATATTCAAAGTTCGAAACTAAAACCACAAGTCCAATAAAAAAGTTTATTCATGTTATATTAAGTAATTTAGATAAAAATTAAGAATGCGCAGTACAATCAAAATTAGCAAACAATAAATGGTTAATTAGTAACTTAAAAAATATTATAAGTATACAAAAGTATGTTGTGCATAGCACAATAATATAACAAGAAAAAAATTATGATATTGAAAATTATTAATACTTAACAAAACACAACTCATACGACTAACATTCGACTAATGAATCGACACTCGAGTCACTCAGTCTCATTGGACAAACTTGCTCTAATACCACTAATGTGACACCCTAAATCTCATAATTATATATAATAATTTATAGTAGGTTTTTTTGTTTTTGGTACATTAGAAGCGGATCAAGAAGATATATTTTCAAGTAAATATAAAACAATTATGATTAATTTAGGATATCATGTTTCTCAAAAATCAAAAGCAACACCTTAAACTATTTCTTCTTATAAAAAGACGCAATCTCCATATACTTGATATATCTAAAGTTTCTTTATTTAATTCCAAAAACTTACTAGTGCTTATAAGATTTTCATACAAAAAGTCATTTCTAATAAAAAAGTAAAAGTAAAATACCATTCACAACACTAATTCCTGATATCACCTATTAGAATGGGGTTTCTCCCAACTTGAACTTCAAGACTCATGAACCTGTAATAATTGGGATTATGAAAACAGAGGACCAAGTAGGATCCATTCTAGTCATAAAAGGCCTTCAAACCACTAAGATAAAAGATCATGAATCAAGAAAGTTAAAATAAGTATGAACCTTCACAAGCTTAACTGTCAAGAAAGTTAATCAATCTTGATATGTGTAACACCCCGATTTTCAAAGCGAGGGTGTATTTTTTCCCAAAACAAATTAAAATAAAACAGAGAAATAAATAAGGTAAACACCTTTGGATAAATAATTAAGTCAATATAATTTACAAGCAGCGGAAAAGTTTCTCCAAATATGAATACAAAATATTTATATATCAAAAAGTGGTACAGTCTTCCAGTTTAAAATAAACACAATACAAAAGAAAGACGTCTGTTCCCTTAATGTCAACCTAATATGATCATTCTACCAAACAAACTAAACACCTTGAGTGATCTCCACGCACCCCGTAAAATCCTCCTAACATAGCTCCAGTCAGGCATTCC
This sequence comes from Cicer judaicum, assembly GCA_037974835.1. NCBI lineage: Eukaryota > Viridiplantae > Streptophyta > Magnoliopsida > Fabales > Fabaceae > Cicer > Cicer judaicum. The sequence goes on along the minus strand of JBBPBS010000799.1, from coordinate 224,675 downwards.
CATCTACATCCCCATCCACAGGGTATGAACCGGTAGGATCGTCCTATCTCTCATCTAACGGCAAAGCCCAGATTTCCACAATAGTTGTAAAGGGTCACCAACCGAAATTAACAGCTAACACATAACATTTAAGTTTTTAATGCACAAATAACCTTTCCACTTAGCATGCACCTTAAAAGGGTTTCCCTATGCTAAACATGCATAAACAAAGTTGAAAATTGAAGTTTTTAACAAAACAACATTGTTGTATTCGAATACAGCATCTCTGTATTCGAATACAAGGCTGTTTCAGCATTCAGCAGCAAGAACAACATGTCTGTATTCGAATACAACAGTCTATATTTGACTACACAGCAAGTCAGTAGCAAAACAGCATGTCTGTATTCGAATACAGCTTCCTGTATTCGAATACACAACAGACAGCAGCAGAAAAACAGCAAAATTTAGCATTTTTCAGCTTTTTAAAGGGTATCGAAACCAATCAACACTTACACACAAATCCAAACAATCCTACTTAACAATTATAGCGCAAACACTACGACAATTTAAGTTTCGAAAAGGTTTTGCAATCAACCACACTTACACGCAATTCCAAAACATAACACTCAGCATTTTCAACACAATCACCACGACAACTTGAGTTTCGAAATAGTTTACAATCAATCACTCTTACGCATAATATCAACACATAACACTTAGCAATTTCAACACAATCATAAACTTGAATAAAAAACACACTTACACATAATTTCAAACCATAACACTTAGCAAAATCAACACAATCATAATTTGATTCAACCACGACTCGTGTGCCAAGCACCCTAATGCAATGCGTATATCCCAAAATGCATGGACTCGGAATTCCAAACCAAAACCCTCCTCAAAGGGCCGTAATTCAGAATTGTACCGCCTATCGCAGGCCAAAGTAACAATTACCGAGGTGCCACCTATCACGGGTCTACACGATTTACTAAAAAGCGTAAACCATAAACGTACTGCCTATCACGGGCCCGTATCGTTTACCAAGGTGCCACCTATCACGGGTCTGCACGGTTTACTAAAAAGAACGTAAATTGTAAATGTACCACCTATCACAGGCCAAAGTACTCTTTACCACGGTGCCACTTATCACGGGTCTGCACAATTTACAAAAAACCGTAAATCGTAAAAGTACCGCATATCACGGGCCAAAGTACTATTTACCAAGGTGCCACCTATCACGGGTCTGCACAATTTACAAAAAACGTAAATCATAAATGTACCGCCTATCACAGGCCAAAGCACTATTTATCAGGGTGCCACCTATTATGGGTCTGCACGATTTACAAAAAGCATGAAAATGCATGAGCATATACTGACTCCATCCACAACAATCGTTAAGTAAATGCAAATATTAAAAGATTCCCCATTTTCAATACTCATTTAACTTAAACGATTTTCACGCCAAACATTAAGCAAAGAGACATATTAAGAGATTCCCCATTCTTAATATTCTTTTAACTTAAACGGTTTTCAAAACAACATTAAGTAACCAAAACATTAAGAGATTCCCCATTCTTAACGCCCGGTTAACTTAAATGATTTTCAAAACAAACATTAAGTAAACAAGAAATTAAGAGATTCGCCATTCTTAATTCTCATTTGACTTAAACGATTTTCCAAAATATTAGTAAACAGAGATATTAAGAGATTCTCCATTCTTAATACTCATTTAACTCAAAACGATTTTCACAAACACACATTAAGTATACAAGACATTAAGAGATTCCCCATTCTTAATACTCATTTAACTTAATGGTTTTCAAATTCCACACAAAACAAACTCAAATATATTCTCAATCCACATCAAAAACACATCAATTCGTAATTCACACCAAAACACATCCAACCACTTTTCCACACAAACCACACCAAACACATCTCAAATTCTATGATTATCAAATATGAACACGCCGAATACGACGACACAAATTGAAACAATCCATCACTCGAACCCAACAAGTTTCATATACTCGAAATCATACATAAATGGGTTTAAAATTCATACTCCACAAAACATTACTTTAACCCTAACCAAATTCTCTTCCACACAACCAAAAGTAAGTCCCTAAATGCAAACTAAAAGTTTGGAAGGAGCCCTTACCTTCACGTTAGCTTTAACGTGCGATTACAGTGCCGCGGGTAAATCCGGTAAAATCTTCTGTTCGCAACGCCGCTTCCGAAGTTGGTTCCCTAGCACCGTAGCGTGGTAGTGAGCAACTTTCCCTTCTATCTCTTCGCGAAACGAAGCTTAGATCTAGATTATACGGGGAGGTTTGTGTTTGACGGTTTTGAAATCCCTAATACCGTTTTTCTTCGTTTTCACATCAAAGAGGAAGTATGAAGCTGAGATATCCTTGTTTCCTTACCCACTAACCCTTGGGTTTCTATTTTTGAACAAAAGGAAGAAGCGAAAATGAAAATGGAAGAAGGAAGAAGAAGTGGGTTTTCACGCGAGGCAGAGGAAGAAGAAGAAGTCTGTTTTCCTTTTCTTTTGTTTTTCTTTCCATCCCTTTTCTTCTCTTTCTCTTTCCTTTTTCCCTCTAAACAAATATTCATTATATATATATATATATATTAAATATAATTAATAAATATCTCAAAATATCTAGATATTTATTAAAATTACCATTTCACCCATAACTTCCCAAACCACTTTTGTTAAAAATATCTTCTCTCGTCGTAACTCAATTGATAGATGCAATTTTCAGCAGTCCGAGATATTTTTAACGAAACTCTCTAGAATTAAATTCTTCGTAAAAGATCCACAACAGTTAATTTAATTCATTTATCGACGAACAAATTTAATTGAGGTATCAAAATATATTTTTGAGCATTTAAGCTCACAAAATATTAATAACTTGGCTAAAAGCCTCCGAGTTCAATACCCAAAATACATAAAGTGTAATTTAAAATTATGGGTCTTACATTACTACCCCCCTAAAATTAGTTTCGTCCTCGAAACTTAAAGTACGAGTAACAATCCACACTAGGTTTGTACCCGAATTCAACATACCAGTCACAACTTGTTTCACCCCGCCTTCTCGAAAAAATGTTGTATACCCCTTTTCATAGGGTGCTTAATAACTTCACACACATCCATAGTCGGTAAGGCTCGTCCGTTCCATTCAACATGATTTTGTCTACTATCAACAAGAGATTAAGGATGATTAGTCCCTCAATTTGTCAATAAATAGCCAACAACCATGATAGTGGCTTAGACTATCTTAACCGAACGGTAATAGCGTTCCTTGCAACTTACATATGAGGTTATCTTAATGTACAAGCAGTCAACAATCTTCTCAAGGTCCATTGAGTTTCCCTTATTTTCCTATAACTTTGATCCTGTCGACGAAGTAAAATATCCCATACCTATGTCACGTAGTCTCATTTGCATCCACTTGGTACGAAACATCCATTTGGTATCGAACTGAAACACTTAGAATGACCCCACACACTGAGCACAGAACAATCACTACATCCGAGAACTCCTAAATTTCTCCCTTGTCCATAAATCCTCGATTTTTCTTAAGTCGTACAACTACGTCAACTGTAGTGTTCTTATCAGTATGTTATCCCAGTTATGAATTTAACAATTCCATCACCACATATGCTTGGGGATCAAAGTTTCCTCAAATATTTTCGAAATCATGCCAAAGACTATACCACTTGGGACACACAAACTTCCTTTCAGTTTAGTACTTCATTTCAAGAGTCACGTTTTCCATTAAAATCCAACTTGAATTTAATCCACAGATCAAGGTCTACATTTGTCTCATGCCTAACACCTCAAATTCACGCTTCACTAGAAAATTTCTTACATACTTCGCAATTATGCACAAACTCGAAAATAATCCTCCTGCCTCTACTGCCAACATTCATTCTGATACTTCTTAATTTCGCTGTGTCCTTCATTTTCAACTTGATGATTATCCTTTCATTATGACAGGTCAACCGCATTGTATTCACTCTATCACTTTTCCATTTATACAAACCTTAAATTTCTATCTCGAACCTTGATACATCTTCATTATAGTGATTCCAATAAATCAAGGCTTACTAATTCCCACCAAACTTTTCCATTTCATGTTCAATTGTTTCCTATCAAACAAACATTTAACTCCTTTGATTGACGAACACAATAACGATCCCCATGACATGCACTCAAGTAATGTCTTTATATCTTGGCATACCTTTATAATAATAATGTCTGAATTATAGGTGAGATAATTCCTTTCCTGAATCTTTAATTGTAATAAGCTACATCTCTATGTGTTGCTCCAACAAATTTCTTGGCACATTTTCCAATATTTGGTTCACTTGCTGGATTCTTATTCCTTCACAACCTTCACTGAGATACAAACTGAAAGAATTCTAATAATCGAACGTCCTGAATAATTATTCCTCACCCATTCCCCATAAACATTTCCTAAGAAATAATTATCTATAACTTCATCGTCCAAAATTTTGCAGTAAAATGTCTTAAAGACCCACATACCTTTCATTGTTCATCTTGTCACTACAACACTCATTTTAAACCTCAGCGCTTGATTTCCTAAGACTAACAACTAAATCACAAATCATTCATTCCATCTCTTCTTTTTCACTTTCTATCATTTAATAGGATTCTCAAATGTGATCTTGAAAATCTCCAAACACTTCCATCCTTAACATGAACCATTTATCACTTGCCTGCCTCAACTCCTTCGATTATGAATGTTTTAAGCATTACTTGTCCTCCATCCAACTTTGTGGATATTAAATCATCAACTAATAAAATCAACCATCTTAGGGCCCCAAATCAAATCTCAAATAATCCTTCTAACCTATCAAAATATTAACGTCCTCTTAGTAATTTCCATCCTTTTATAGACTCTTAAACTTATATTACCGCAATCTCAAGTATTCTCGTACTCGATACTTCAAATTCCACTTAATGGTAACATAGAGTTCAATACATCAAGGCTTAACTCATTATGTTTTTCTGAACATCGCTCAAAATTCACACTTACGTGTCTATAGATTCATCCAATATCCCTATCCATACTTAATAATCCATGTTGCGAATCTAGTCTAACTCGAATGCTCGACTTTATCCCTCAAGGTATCAACTGTTCCTCAAAGTGTATTTTATCTAACCAAAGGCGTATTTACTCCTAATGTGCAACGCTCCCTTAACTTCAATACCAGTCTCTTTCATTGACACCTAAGCACCAAATGTTATTCCAAATGGAAGCCTTATCTTCTCAAAAATTCCATGATGTTCACATCTCCTTGACAGTTTTCAAACTTCATCCAGTTTCATCCTGAAATCGACTAGGAAAACATCTAATACTTTTCTTAACAAGAGTCCTCAACTTAGATCTTTACTTGAAATCCCTTATTAGTCTAATGTTAATCCAGGCATACTCATCATCTTCGAGTTTACACCAACACATAGCTTCTGTGTCCTTGGAACCATTTTATAAATTCCATGCCGTCATGATTTGCTTCAGGTCTACTAGACAATTCGTTATCTCGAAGATCTTTTCCATTTCATGAATCCACTAGTCATCTCTTTTCCTGAGTTCTCATCACCCTTGAACTTTGGAGGATGGTAACGACGAAAATCTTTCAATCCTCTTAACTTAATAGCATAAATCCCTCTTTCCCTCTTCTCCAGATCCCATCGAGTCTTTGCAGCAGTTCGTGCAACAACAAAACATTCATGTTATTTGTAGCTTCAACCATTTGATCATCCCTACTGACGTTCATCCTTGCAACGTCGTTCCCTCTTGGAGGTAGTGTTTCCGAAAAACCAACATCAAGAAGAAGTGATAACACCACTTCAAATAATTCCAAAACTAAGTCTCGAATATATCAACACATAATAACTACCCTTGATCTGACAACTCAGACCAATTACCCCGACGCATGATCAGATACCGACTCACAACCTACAGGTTGACTTACAATCTATAACCAAAGGCTCCACAACCCCCAAAGAAAACCAATCCAAAGCTCTGATACCAAAATGTAACACCCCGATTTTCAAAGGGAGGTTGTATTTTGTTTCCAAAACAAATTAAAATAAAACAGAGAAATAAATAAGGTAAACACCTTTGGATAAATAATTAAGTCATTATAATTTACAAGTAGCGGAAAAGTTTCTCCAAATATGAATACGAAATATTTACATATCAAAAAGTGGTACAGTCTTCCAGTTTAAAATAAACACAATACAAAAGAAAGACGTTTGTTCCCTATATGTCAACCTAATATGATCATTCTACCAAACAAACTAAACACCTTGAGTGATCTCCACGCGCCCCGTAAGATCCTCCTAACATAGCTCCAGTAAGGCATTCCCATCTACATCCCCATCCACAGGGTATGAACCGGTAGGATCGTCCTATCTCTCATCTAACGGCAAAGCCCAGATTTCCACAATAGTTGTAAAGGGTCACCAACCGAAATTAACAGTTAACACATAACATTTAAGTTTTTAATGCACAAATAACCTTTCCACTTAGCATACACCTTAAAAGGGTTTCCATATGCTAAACATGCATAAACAAAGTTGAAAATTGAAGTTTTTAACAAAACAACATTGTTGTATTCGAATACAGCATCTCTATATTCGAATACAAGGCTATTTCAGCATTCAGCAGCAAAAACAGCATGTCTGTATTCGAATACAACAATCTGTATTCGACTACACAGCAAGTCAGTAGTAAAACAGCATGTCTGTATTCGAATACAGCTTCCTGTATTCGAATACACAACAGACAGCAGCAGAAAAACAGCAAAATTCAGCATTTTTCAGCTTTTTAAAGAGTATCGAAACCAATCAACACTTACACACAAATCCAAACAATCATACATAACAATTATAGCGCAAACACTACGACAATTTAAGTTTCGAAAAGGTTTTGCAATCAACCACACTTACACGCAATTCCAAAACATAACACTTAGCATTTTCAACACAGTCACCACGACAACTTGAGTTTCGAAATAGTTTACAATCAATCACTCTTACGCATAATATCAACACATAACACTTAGCAATTTCAACACTATCATAAACTTGAATCAAAAACACACTTACACATAACACTTAGCAAAATCAACACAATCATAATTTGATTCAACCACGACTCGTGTGCCAAGCACCCTAATGCAATGCGTATATCCCAAAATGCATGGACTCGGAATTCCAAACCAAAACCCTCCTCAAAGGGCCGTAAATCATAATTGTACCGCCTATCGCAGGCCAAAGTAACAATTACCGAGGTGCCACCTATCACGGGTCTGCACGATTTACTAAAAAGCGTAAACCATAAATGTACTGCCTATCACGGGCCCGTATCGTTTACCAAGGTGCCACCTATCACGGGTCTGCACGGTTTACTAAAAAGAACGTAAATTGTAAATGTACCGCCTATCACAGGCCAAAGTACTCTTTACCAAGGTGCCACCTATCACGGGTCTGCACAATTAACAAAAAACCGTAAATCGTAAAAGTACTCTTTACCAAAGTACTCTTTACTCAAGATAATTATTTGTAAAATAATTAATTAAAATAAGATAAATTTTTAAATAATTAAAAATAATAGTGTGCACACTTAATATTAGTCAGTATACAAGGAAATATCAAATTAACTACAAACACACATATGCACGTAAAATCGCCTAAACTTTTATATTTTAAAATGTGTACACTAAGATACTATTATTTTTAGAAAAATATATAAAATATAAAAATACAATATTTATATCACTCATTTAGTCTAACATGTACAAGATTAAAACATCATATAAAGAAAATTAATCCTAAATTTAATAAACATATATTCTAAAATAATTTTGACACCAACTTAATTATTTAAAATTATATTTCATCTATAAAATAATTTATTATAAAATTTGGGATGCTAAAGTATATTTATCGTCTCTTCAACCAAGAATCGTTCATGTTGATCTCCAAAAGAAGACTCTTTTAAAAATTAACCTTCAAAGTTCATAAGACTAGAATTTACTTCCCTCACATTGACTCCCAATTTAACCTTGAAAATCAATCTTATTATTATTATTATTATTATTCATTCACCCAATCATGCAATGATTATAGTGTATGCTTTATATTATATATTTTTTTTACAACTAATAATGCCTTGGCATTTTCCCCTTCCCTTTCCATGGCATTTTCCCATTCCCATTCCATTTATAAATTGCCTTTTCCTTTGCCAAAGCTTCCCTATCCTTTTCCTTCTCTTTTGCTTCCCATTCCTTCTGCTTTGCTTCCTTTGCCTTTTGTTTTTCTTCCTTTGCCTTCTGCTTTGCTTCCTTTTCCTTCTGCTTTGCTTCCTTTGCTTCCATTGCCTTCTGCTTTATTTCCTTTGCCCTTGACATTTATTCCCTTGTTTTATTTCCCGAACCAACGGGCTTATTTCGATCAAAAGGTTCTATATCTACGGGTTTTCGGCCACCTTCAAGCTTATCAACCAAAACATTTTTCTTTGAGTCTTTTGCATAACCTGCAAATAAATTAAATTACAATATTTATTAAATTCATTATTTAGTTAGAAACTAATTATGTGTACATACATGATAACTATTTGTATATTGTTTACCTTTTTTGGATGTCTCAGTTGCCACAACAGATAAAAGAAACAATGCACAAATGAAACAAAAATTAAAAGCTTTGATTTTCAGCATTGCTACAATTTCTAAGAATTTAATTGTCGTGAAACATATGAATACATTCGGCAAGATAAATAGGTATGAAAATTAAAAAAGTTTAATAGGTATGATAAATAATTGTCGTGAAACATATGAGGTAAGTAAAATGTTTAAACTTTGACAACTACGAAGTTGCTTGATAATTTCTTTAATAATAAACATAATTCTAGTTAATAAAAAATAGTTATTGACGGTATAAAATAAATTTACTCTTTTAAACTTTTCTCAAATCCCTTTTATGTCTCTATATATAATACCCAGATTTTCAAAGCGAGGGTGTATTTTATTTCAAAAAAAAAAAAATTCATAAAACCAGGAAATAAATAAGGGAAATACCTTGGGATAAATGTTTAAGTTAATATAATTGATACGCGTCTTTTGAAATATGAATCCAAAGTATTTACACAACCACAAAAGATACATGGAACCCATTCAAATAAGATGTCATGCTGACATTATTAGTAAAGGTACAGTTTTCCAGTTCAAAATAAACGTAGTCTAAAAGAAAGACATATGTTCACTCTATGTCATCCTAATTTGATCATTCTACCAAAAAACTATAGTTATACACACTGAGTGATCCTCCTAACATAGCTCCCATCTACATTCCCATCCATGGGGTACGAACCGGTAGGATTGTCCTGGCTCTCATCTGAGGACAAAGCCCAGATTTCCACAATAGTTGTAAAGGGTCACCAACCGAAATTAACAGTTAACACATAATATTTAAGTTTTTAAATGCAAAAATAACCTTTCAACTTAGCATGCACCTTAAAAGGGTTTTTCATATGCTAAAAATTCATATAATACTTGCCAAATAAAAATGAAATCAAAATAGAGTTCTCAATCCATCAAGTAATAAATAACTGGCCAAAACATTGATAAATCAATTGAGCAATCGATTATCTAACGGAAAATAAGAATTTCTATTTAGCCAATCGATTGGGAAATCGATTTCCTGAAAGCTTTTTGTGAAAACTGAACTCTGGGCTTAAATCAATCGATTTGGAAATCGATTGAATGAAAAACTGAACCCCTGTATTGAAGCCAATCGATTTCCAAATCGATTTTGTCAATTTTGCTGAGCTCCTGTAATGGCCAAATCGATTTCCAAATTGATTTCTTAAATGGTTTTATAGAACATATTATAAAATCGATTGGCAAATCGATTTGGTCAAATAAGCGAAGTCCCTATAACTCATCAAATCGATTGGGAAATCAATTTCCCTGCATATTCATCCAAAAATACATAAACAAACTCAATCACATTCATACACAACTCCAAATCTTAACACTTAGCAATTCCCACACATTCACCACGACCAATTGGGTTTCGAAATAGTTTTACAATCCATCACACTTACACATAATAGTCAATAAATAACACTTAGCAATTTCAACACAATTACCATGACAACTTGGGTTTCGAAACAGTTTTACAATCAATCACACATACACACAATATCAATACATAACACTCAATCATGACTTGAATCAAACACGACTCGTGTGCCAAGCACCCTAATGCAATGTGTATATGCCAAAATGCATGGACTCGGAATTCCAAACCAAAACCCTCCTCGAAGGGCCGTAAATCATAATTGTACCGCCTATCGCAGGCCAAAGTACCAATTACTGAGGTGCCACTTATCATGGGTCTACACGATTTACTAAAAAGCGTAAACCATAAACGTATTGCCTATCACGGGCCCGTACTGTTTACCAAGGTGCTACCTATCACGGGTCTGCACGGTTTACTAAAAGGAACGTAAATTGTAAATGTACCGCCTATCACAGGGCAAAGTACTATTTACATAGGTGCCACCTATCACGGGTCTGCACAATTTACAAAAAACCGTAAGTACTTTTTACCAAGGTGCCACCTATCACGTGTCTGCACAATTTACAAAAATGTAAATCATAAATGTACCGCCTATCACAGGCCAAAGTACTATTTATCAAGGTGCCACCTATCACGGATCTACACGATTTACAAAAAGAATGAAAATGCATGAACATACACTGACTCCATCCACGACAATCGTTAAGCAAATGCAGATATCAAAAGATTCCTCATTTTTAATTGTCATTTAACTTAAACGATTTCCACAACAAACATTAAATAAACAGAAATATTAAGAGATTCCCCATTCCTAACACTCTTTTAACTTAAATGATTTCCTTAACAAACATTAAGTAAACAGAAATATTAAGAGATTCCCCATTCTTAATACTCTTTTAACTTAAACGATTTTCAAAACAAACATTAAGTAAACAGAAATATTAAGAGATTCCCCATTCTTAACACTCTTTTAACTTAAGCGATTTTCAAAACAAATATTAAGTAAACAAGACATTAAGAGATTCCCCATTCTTGATACTCATTTAACTTAAACGATTTTCATAAACACACATTAAGTAAACAAGACATTAAGAGATTCCCCATTCTTATACTCGTTTAACTCTATAGTTTTCAAATTCCACACAAAACAAACTCAACCATATTATCAAATCCAATCCACGATTCACACCAAAACACATCAATTCATTTCTCCACAAAATCCAACCATACACATATCAAATTTTATAAGCATTAATTATAACCACGTCAAATTTCATTTACTCAAATTCATACACAAATGGGTTAAATTCATTTTCCACGAAACATTCATCAATATCACCAAAACCTAACTCTAAGATTTTACCCATAAAGCCTTAAATTCATTTTCCCCAAATCAATACTCCAACCCTAACAAAATTCTTTTCCACACAACCACAAATAAGTCCCTAAATGCAAACTAAAAGTTTGGAAGGAGCCCTTACCTTCACGTTAGCTTTAACGTGCAATTACGATACCGTGAGTAAATCTGGTAAATTTTCCGCTCGTAACGCCGCTTCCAAAGTTGGTTCCCTAGCACCGTAGCATGGTAGTGAGCAACTTTCCCTTCTTTTCTTCGTGACAGGAAGCTTAGATCTAGATGAAACGGGGAGGTTTGTGTTTGACGGTTTTGAAATCCCTAACACCGTTTTTCTTCGTTGTCGAATCAAAGAGGAAGAGTGAAGTTGAGAAATCCTTGTCCTATCACCCACCAAGCCTTGGGTTTCTATTCTTGAATTTAAAGGAAGCCAAGAAAGCAAAAATGAATAAAAATGGAGAAAGGAGGAAGAAGGGTTTACACAAGGCAGGGAGAGGAAGGAGATGGAAATCTTTCTTTTCCTTTCTTTCTTTTTCCTTCCTTTATATTTCTTTTCTTTCTATTTCCTCCTCTTTTCCCTCCACACAAACATATATACATATTTATATATATTAATTATAATTAAAAAATAACTCAAAATCTTTAGATATTTATTAAAATTACCATTTCACCCATCACTTCCCAAACCACTTCTTGTTAAAAATATCTACTTACGTCGCAACTCAATTGACAGATGCAATTTTTAGCAGCCCGAGATATTTTTAACGAAACTCTCTAGAATTAAATTCTTCGTAAAAGATCCAAAACAGTTAATTTAATTTATTCATCGACGAACAGGTTTAATCGGGGCATCAAAATATATATTTGGGCAATTAAGCTCAAAAAAATATTAATAACCTGGCTATCGAGTTCAATACCCAAAATACACTAAAATACATAAAGTGGAATGTAAAATTATGGGTCTTACAATATAGGTTTTATATATACTTGTACCACAAACCTAACTCATTTCTCTCTAATAATTATTAAATACATCTACTATTTTCAAGATGAATAACAAATGCAAAAACTACAACTATTGAATGAATTAGATATTCAATATATATCAAAGCACATTCCGCCACAAGCTCCTTATCCCACATAAAAGCTCACCACGATACTCCCATTTACAAGCTAACCATTCACTTATGGTTAAGATCATATTAGTCACTAATTTATTTTTATCCATCGTGGCACTAAAGAGTCTCCTAAATCGAGTACTAAGAGTCACCCTACAAGCTACCACCAATGGATTTATCCAGAAAAAGTGTCGAAACCATTTACAACCTCCTTAACCATGTTATCCGCAAAAACTGTATTAATTACTACCCCAACAATGATACCTGCACAACTCTAAAAGAAACAAAGGATGCGAACCCGAGTAAAAGTAAAATAAAATTTACAACTCTTATATTCAGTATTACATGTCTGAGCGGAATTTCTCCCAACTTGAACTTCAAGACTCATGACGTATCGTGACACACAAAATTTGTCACTAAAAGTTATAAACTGTATGTAAAGGTCAATAATACTTTGAGTGACACTCAAATTTAGTTTCAACTTTAAGGGGGCATCCTGCTACACTTTGAGGACTGTCACTACATGCTTTGAGGATTGGCACATCATGTTTTTTATTTCTACCTACAATAATGACTGTCACTAAAACCTAGACAAATGTAAATAAAAATTTAATCTATTCCTACAGTATTGTCTGTCACTAATTGTAATTCTCAATTACTAATACCTATAAATTATATTTAAATTTCTAATTTATTTTTATTAGCTAATTTCATTGAAACACACAATAAAATATAGTTTAATTTTACTAATTCTATTAACACATACAATAAATAGATATTTTCCTTTAAAAGATTCAATAAATTTTCATATCACTACAGAGTAAACAATGGTAAACAAATATATGAATGAAATTTCTATATCCCTACTACGCAATGGTGTAAAAAGAAGCAAAGCATCACACCATTCTCAAAAGCAGAATTATGCTTTGTTGTGAGAGTTTGATCTTATGATGGCATAAAATTAACACAGATGGTCCTCTTCAAATATGATCGAGCAGTCTTTTCTTTTTCTATATTTTGGAAAAAAAACAAAGTGCTTGATTTAGGAATTTGAAAAACAATATTCCCCATGGTTCTAATAAGAGATGACTTCATTCAAGAATTTGCAGAACCTGGGCATCAACAACATTAATTCGAGACAAGGTTTGAGATAAGCTCTCTTTCCTCAGCAGTGGCAACTTTAGCCTCAGCTTCCAAGTAAAGTCCATTGAAAAAGATATAGAGACACAATAGTATACTAGAAAAAAAATTTAAAAGGAAAATGAAAAAGTATTCTAGAGACCTAATGTTGAGAATTGAGAGATCTTTCAACTTCAACTCTTCTCACATTTGTTTCCTGATATCAAGTGAAATCTAGTCTAGAACAGATCCCAAGCAGGAGAACATATAATAGAAGGAAAAGCAATTATCTGTCATATGTTTATTACCTGCATGGCTTCAATTTGCCTTAAAAGAGGCCTTGTGTATTCTACAACTTGTGTAATCAGTTCTTCACACTGTCTTTCACTTGCCTTAGGAGAAAATGTTTACCACAAACAATAAAGATATTAACATGGAAAGAAACTATAAATGAGACTTGCTTCCTAGGTTTCTGCAATAAAACATCTCTGGTGGACAAGCTTTAGTTCCTATACATTAATGAACCATAAACAACCTCCTAACAAGTTATTATAAAACTCCACCTCATCATTGACAGAAAGATGCATCTGTTGTCAATAGGAGAAAATTGGACACAAGTTAAAAGAATTGCATCTTATAAACTTTTATTTTGTTTATATTATATTAAATGTGTAAAAGATCAAACCTTAGTAATTTGAAGTGCAAGAAATTGCATACATTCAAACTTAAGAAAAAAATAAATCTGAGACAACTTTATTTGGTTTTGGTAAATGTTAATGATTAGATTATGAACTCACCAATTGATTCATTTCTATGATAGTGAATTGATAATGACGCAATAACACCAAACATCAAATATTTGATAAAAAAATATTGACAGGTCCATGATTAAAAGTAAAAACATAATACAATATCCTTTGTTTTGTTTATAAACAATGAAATTACTTAAGGATACCTGATTTAGAGAAGCAGAATAGTGAGGTAAAGAATTAGGATCCAAATTGGCTTGAATCTTGAATTTGAAAGGGGAAGCAATATTAGAGGCAGTAGGAACATCCATATTCCTTTGCTCAAGTGTGATAGAATTGAGAATTGATCCTTCATTAGTTAGAGGTGGTAGCATCTTGAAAATCCCAGTCGTGAGAGATGGCATGGCCTAAAAAAACACATAAAAAAAAACTATTTAAATAAATAAAAAATCAATATTTTTTTCTTCAATTTTTGAGTATGACATGATTGAATCACCATTTTAATTCTCAAATTAAGAGTCGAACAATTCTCGAAATGAAGAAATTGCTGAGTTTGAATCCGAAATTGAAAAAATTCATAGAAGATGGAATCCAAAAATGATGAAGAAATCAGGAAAACTGAAAAAACGAGCATCAATGAAGAAATCGGGAAAAGCTTCTTCAACAGAAAAACGAGAATTGAAATCGGGAGAAGCTTTAATGATTTCTGAGATGAAATTGAGAATTGAATTTGAGAAGACCTTTTGAACAAATTTGAGAAGGAAATACAATGAGAAGAAAAAGAATGGGAAAAGAATTATCAGAGATGAAAATAGAAAAGAAAGAGAATAAGTGAATATTTTGGAAGGTAGTATTTTAGTTTTTTTTTTTAAGTTATCACATTAATAAGAATAGGTGACACTCTATATGTAGCTAAAAGTAACTATAGTGACAAATAAAGAGATATCACTAAAAATTGGGTGTCACAATAGATCTTTTTTTTTTTGTAGTATCATTAACCTGAAATAAATGACATTTCGCAAATGCATGGCCAAATCAATCAAACACAAACAACGAAGGAGGTGGATTTTGAAATCATGTTAATAGTATAATATAAGTAAGAAGAACACACACTTAATCATAAATAAATGGTATCATTACACAAACATTTTTCAAGGAAAGACCTCACATTATAAAGTCAATACCACTCAAGGAAAATCAATACATTTCACTATAACATCAAATCATCTAAGAGAAATTTTTATCGCACATGATACCTTTAATCATATCAAAACAATCACAAGAAAATGAAATACTACGCATGAGCTTAGACTCTGCTTCACAATGTGGTACCATGCTAACTCTGAAGTACTTGGTTAGGAGGCTTAGTTATACACCACCATTCTGGTGGATGGACAAATCAAATTGGCCATGTCCTCAAAGATAAACTCCACTCAACCCGAGACACATATATGCGCAGTCAAGGTAAACATGTGTTGCATGGTAGGTCTCGATATTTGGAGTGCTACCTTAAAATCACCTATGAATTCTCCACCAGAATACCTTCAAGGACTAACAATCTTGCCTTAAGGCTTAACAACAGACTGCCACGATCGAACTCATTCAATTATACTTCTTCGGATATCACTAGACTTGTTAGACCCTACTTATATTATGACAAAATAATATTCACTTCAAAAATTCTTAATATTTATTTTCTCTCATCGTTAGCCTATGATAGTCCATTAAGACCGTCATCTCAAACACAAATTGAATCACAACTACTTCACCAAATATGGGGTTCAATATTTTCATCACAACATCACTACCATTAATCATATCTCATCCAATAAATTCATCACAAATTTATAATCTCACTATTATTAATTATACATCATCTTAATCACATAAACTTATCAAAATGAATTATACTTCTTCGGATATCACTAGACTTGTTAGACCCTACTTATATTATGACAAAATAATATTCACTTCAAAAATTCTTAATATTTATTTTCTCTCATCGTTGGCCTATGATAGTCCATTAAGACCGTCATCTCAAACACAAATTGAATCACAACTACTTCACCAAATATGGGGTTCAATATTTTCATCACAACATCACTACCATTAATCATATCTCATCCAATATATTCATCACAAATTTATAATCTCACTATTATTAATTATACATCATCTTAATCACATAAACTTATCAAAATGAATTATACTTCTTCGGATATCACTAGACTTGTTAGACCCTACTTATATTATGACAAAATAATATTCACTTCAAAAATTCTTAATATTTATTTTCTCTCATCGTTGGCCTATGATAGTCCAGTAAGACCGTCATCTCAAACACAAATTGAATCACAACTACTTCACCAAATATGGGGTTCAATATTTTCATCACAACATCACTACCATTAAATATATCTCATCCAATAAATTCATCACAAATTTATAATCTCACTATTATTAATTATACATCATCTTAATCACATAAACTTATCAAAATGAATTAACCTTTTATTATCACATCACATAAACCCGTGTAATCAAACATATACATAAAATTCATTTGACACTCAATATCACAACAATATCAAATAACAAACATTTAATGACATTAAATCAATCAACACCTTATAAATATTCAAAACACTCATTGTAACATAATATTAATTTTCCTTAACATAGATAAATCTAATTTTACTCAAAACTCTCATACTCAAAATATTAACTATAATTATTACTATAATATTTTTTCAAAATAATAACATAAAAATACATCATCTTTATAGATTATTCGAAATGATAAAATAAATAAATATAACATCAACAATTTATATTAATTACTAAATCAAAATGAATATTTATAAAATCATCATACCGTAACAACTATATAGAAATAAAGAAAGTCAATATCAGTATTACTAATATCTCAAGATAATTATTTGTAAAATAATTAATTAAAATAAGATCAATTTTTAAATAATTAAATATAATAGTGTACACACTTAATATTAGTCAGCATAAAAGGAAATATCAAATTATCTACAAACACATATGCACGTAAAATCGCTTAAACTCTTATATTTTAAAATGTGTACACTAAAATACAATTATTTTTAGAAAAACATATAAAATATAAAAATATTTATATCACTTATTTAGTCTAACATGTAAAAGATTTAAACATCATATAAAGAAAATTAATCCTAAATTTAATTAACATATATTCTAAAATAATTTTAACACTAGTTTAATTATTTAAAATTATATTTCATCTATAAAATAATTTATTATAAAATTTGGTATGTTAAACTATCTTTATCGTCTCTTCAACCAAGAATCGTTCACGTTGATATCCAAAAGAAGACTCTTTTAAAAATTAACCTTCAAAGTTCATATGACTAGAATTTATTTCCCTTACATTGACCCCCAATTTAACCTTGAAAATTAATCTTATTATTATTATTCATTCACCCAATCATGCAATGATTATAGTGTATGCTTTATTTTATATATTATTTTTACAACTATTATTGCCTTGGCATTTTCCCCTTCCCACTCCATCTAAACATTGCCCTTGCCCATGCCCTGAACTTTGCCTTTCCCAAGCTTCCCTTTCGATTTTATTCTACTTTGCTTCCCTTTTCTTCTCCTTCAGTTCCTTTACCTTTTCCTTTGCCTTTGCCAAAGCTTTGCTGTTCTTTTCGTCCTGTTTTGCTTCCCATTCCTTCCGCTTTGCTTCATTTACTTCCTTTGCCTTATATATGCTTTGCTACCCTTGCCTACTACTTTGCCTTCTCCTTTGCTTCCCTTTCCTTCTGTTTTGCTTTCCTTGCCTTCTCCTTTGCTTCCTTTGCCTTCTGCTTCCTTTGAAGTTAACCTTTCTTCCCTTGTTTTATTTCCCGAACCAACGGGCTTATTTGTATAAAAAAGTTTTATATCTACCGGTTTTTGGGCACCACCAAGCTTATCTACCAAAACATATATCTTTGAGTCTTTTGCATAACCTGCTAATAAATTAAATTATAATATTTATTAAATTAATTATTTTGTTAGAAAGTAATTAGGTGTAAATACATGATAACTATTTGTATTTATCATATGTAGTTAATAAAAAAATAATTATTAACACCATAAAATAAATTTACTCTTTTAAATTTTTCTCAATTCCCTTTTATGTCTCTATAGGTTTTATATATACTTGTACCACAAACTTAAATGATTTCTCTACAATAATTAACAAATGCAAAAACTACAGCTATTGAATGAATTAGATATTCAATATATATCAAAGCACATTCCGCCGCTAGCTCCTTATTCCACTCAAAAGCTCACCACAATACTCCTATTTACAAGCTAACCATTCACTTCTGCTTAAGATCATATTAGTCACTAATTTATTTTTACCCATTGTGGCACTAAAGAGTTTCCTAAATCGATTACTAAGAGTCACCCTACCAGCTACCACCCAAGGATTCATCCAAAAAAAGTGTCGAAACCATTTACCACCTCCTTAACCATGTTATCCACATACACTATATTAATTACTACCCCAACAATGATACTTGCACAAGTCTAAAAGAAACAAAGGATGCTAACCCGAGTAAAAGTAAAACAAAATTTACAATTTTTATTTTCAATATTATATGTCAGAGCGGAATTTTTCCCAACTTGAACTTCAAGACTCGTTAAACTAAAACAACTATCATTTTGCAAACACATGGTCAAATCAATCAAACACTAACAACGAAGGAGGTGAGTTTTGAAATCATGTTAATAGTATAATATAAGTAAGAAGAACACACACTTAATCACAAATAACCGGTATCATTATACAAATATTTTTCAAGGAAAAACCTCACATTATAAAATCAAAACAACTCTAGGAAAATCAATACATTTCACTATAACATCAAATCATCTAAGTGAAATTATTATCACACATGATATCTTTAATCACAGCAAAATAGTTACAAGAAAATGAAATACTATGCATGAGCTTAGACTCTACTTCACAATGAAAATCATGTTAATAGTATACTATAAGTATGAAGAACACACACTTAATCATAAATAAATTGTATCATTACACAAACATTCTTCAAGGAAAAATCTCACATTATAAAGTCAAAACTACTCAAGAAAAAGCAATACATTTCACTTTAACATCAAATCATCTAATATAAATTATTATCGCACATGATATCTTTAATCACAACAAAACAATCACATGAAAAGAAATACTATGCATGAGCTTAGACTATACTTCACAATGTGGTACCATGCTAACTCTGAAGTACTTGGTTAGGAGGCTTGGTTCTATACCACCATTTTGGTGGACAGACAACTCAAATTGGCCATGTCCCCAAAGGTACACTCAACTTCAAAAATTCTTAATATTTATTTTCTCTCATAATTGGCCTATGATAGTCCATTAAGACCGTCATCTCAAACACAAAGGAATCACAACTATTTTACCAAATATGGGGTTCAATATTCTGATCACAACATCACTACCATTAATCATATCTCATCAAATAAACTCATCACCAATTTATAACCTCACTATTATTAATTATACAACATCTTAATCACATAAACTTATCAAAATGAATTAACCTTTTATTATCACGTCACATAAACCTGTGTAATCAGACATATACATAAAATTCATTTGACACTCAATATCACAACAATATCAAATAACAAACAATTAATGACATTAAATCAATCAACACCTTATAAATATTAAAAACACTCATTCTAACATAATATTATTTTTCCTTAACATAGATAAATGTAATTTTAGTCAAAACTCTCATACTCAAAATACTAACTATAATTATTACTATAATATTTTTTCAAAATAATAACATAAAAATACATCATCTTTATAGATTAATCGAAATGATAAAATAAATAAATATCACATCAACAATTTATATTAATTACTAAATCAAAATGAATATTTATAAAATCATCATACCGTAACAACTATATAGAAATAAAGAAAGTCAATATCAATATTACTAATATCTCAAGATAATTATTTGTAAAATAATTAGTTGAAATAAGATAAATTTTTAAATTATTAAAAATAATAGTGTGCACACTAAACATTAGTCCGCATACAAGGAAATATCAAATTAACTACAAACACACATATGCACGTAATATCGCCTAAACTCTTATATTTTAAAATGTGTGCACTAAAATATTATTATTTGTAGAAAAATATATAAAATATAAAAATATAAAATTTTAACACCAAATTAATTATTTAAAATTTTATTTCATCTATAAAATAATTTAATATAAAATTTGGGATGTTGAAGTATCTTTATCGTCTCTACAACCAAGAATCGTTCATGTTGATCTCCAAAAAAAGACTCTTTTAAAAATTAACCTTCAAAGTTCGTAAGACTAGAATTTATTTGACTTACATTGACCCCCAATTGAACCTTGAAATTCAATCTTATTATTTTATATATATTTTTTACAACTATTATGGCCTTGGCATCTTGCCCTTCCCTCTCCCTCTAAACATTGCCCTTGGCCATGCCTTGAACTTTGCCTTTACCTTTGCCAAAGCTCCGCTGTTCTCCTCCGGATTTTTTATCAGTGCCATTAGGCTTTTTGTCAATACCTTTAACTCTGCTTCCACTTCCTCTTCAATCTTTGCTATCTTTTTCTGCTTTTCTATCCAATGCTCCTCTATATCTACGGGTTTTCGGCCACCATCAAGCTTATCTACCAAAAATTTTCTTTGAGTCTTTTGCATAACCTGCTAATAAATAAAATTACAATATTTATTAAATTAATTATTTAGTTAGAAAGTAATTATGTGTACATACATGATAACTATTTGTATATTGTTTACCTTCTTTGGATGTCTCAGTTGCCACAACAGATAAAAGAAACAATGCACAAAGGAAACACAAATTAAAAGTTTTGATTTTCAACATTGCAACAATTTCTAAGAATTTAATTGTCGTGAAACATATGAATATAGGCAACATAAATAGGTATGAAAATTAGAAAAAGTAGATTTATAGAGCCATTGAAGGGTTATTGAGGTAAGTAAAGTGTTTAAACTTTGACACCTATGAGGTTGCTTGATAATTTCTTTAATAATAAACATAATTCTAGACTTTTGGAAAACATAATTATCATATGTAGTTAATAAAAAATAATTACTGACACCATAAAATAAATTTACTCTTTTAAATTTTTCTCAATTCCCTTATATGTCTCTATAGGTTTTATATATACTTGTACCACAAACTTAACTCATTTCTCTCCAATAATTATTAAATACATCTACTATTTCCAAAAGATAAATTAATTAAATTAATACATCATTTTTTTTATAATTCCAAAATTATCTTTATTTTAAGAGAAACATTTTTCTTCAATAACTTACCAACATTATATATATATACTAATACCACAAGCCTAACTCATATAACAAATGCAAAAACTACAACTATTGAATGAATTAGATATTCAATATATATCAAAGCACATTCCGCCGCTAGCTCCTTATTCCACTCAAAAGCTCACTACAATACTCCTATTTACAAGCTAACCATTCACTTCTGCTTAAGATCATATTAGTCACTGATATATTTTTACGCATTGTGGCACTAAAGAGTTTCCTAAATCGATTACTAAGAGTCATCCAGAAAAAGTGTCGAAACCATAATAATATAAGTAGGGGAGAGTTTGGCATAGTGATGTGGCTAGTGATCTATATTTGGTATAGTGATGAAACCTTTGATTTAGGGTGTCACTCTTTCTGGATGTACAATTTTTGGTATAGTGACAAAATAAAATCGATTACTAAATGTCCTTCTTTTTTATTTTATTAACAATAATAATAATAATAATATTTGGTGGGCCTAATTTGAAAAGTGAATCACTTAATAGTGTGAATGATGACCATGTTCTTCCAAACTCGACTTGTTTTAAACTTACAAAGAAAATACTTCCAGATGGAAAAGTGTTGAGATAATATATAGTCTGGGACATATGATTCGCACTTTTGCCCTGGCTTGTTACTCCTTACCAAGGTGAAGGCCTCTCTATTGTTCAGGTTGAGTTTAACAAAAGGGTTATTGGCTTGCTGCAACCGATATGGTCACCAAGAGAGCATTGGCTAAGCGGAAGAAGATGTGTAAGATAATTGGAGGAGTGATGTGGAGGCCTCATAATTAAGCAAAATTTAATTGCTTCAACCAATTATATACAATTACAATTTTACATATAAACGTTTTTAGTTAATTGTATATCAGTTATACATTTTTATTTATACACAATTTTTATAAATTGTTTCATATCTAGTTTATTTGTTGACAATTTTGCTAAATTTATTTTTAATTTATGTTGAGTCATTATTTATAAATCAATTTATATTAAATTTGTTTCTTTTATAATTTTTCGTATTTATCTTTTATGTTTTTTTGTTAATTTTAAATTATTTCGATAGTTGAACCGTTGGATTATGGAAATTAAAATTTCAAAATTATATTTAATCTAATTGTTTAAGATTAAATATGTTGGATCATTGAAACAAAAGATTTATCTACAACAAAATTCAAATAAAATCAATCTGTAGAATTTACAAAATCAATATGAACAAAATACAAACAAGATCAATCTGGATAATTTAAAAACTCAATTTGAACAAAAAAATAGAATAAATATGAGGAATTTACAAACTCCATCTGAACAAAATACGAACAAAATCAATCTAAAAGAACTGCTCATATTGAATTTAGAAATAAAGAATTAGCTAAAAAAACATAATATCAAAAAGCATCTTGTTAAGATTTTTGTTGAATTGGATTATTGTTGACCTAGCTAGGAAGAAAGATACAATAAGGAGAAGATTTGGTTTAGTTCCTTCTTCACAATCTAGGGTTGTTAGGAAAAGACTTGGCTTGTAGGGTCAATGAGGTTAGTTCCTCAAAGTATGGGGTTGTTAAGTTGTTTCAGAAGACTAACTTAGAGCGTCAAGTGCTTTCTAATTCAATGTATTTGAATTAGTGGATTAACGCTTTTTGAATGAGGCGATTGGATGTAGCCAAGTTAGTGGTGAACCATGATAAATGTATGTGTCCAATTATTTATGCTGTGGTTGTTTGTTGCCTTTGAACTCGTTTGCTTCTTATCTATGTAATTCATAAAAACCAACCAACCTTCATATCAAAGTTCGATCTCAAGGATGAGATCTTTACATTGTTTGAGGAAAGATCCAAGGGTTCAACATGTCTAGATTCAGTGAAGAGGTTGTTGGATGAAACATCAACAAACCACCTCTATTAGATGGAGAACGATTTGAGTATTGAAAGGACATGCTAAAAAGTTTCCTTATTTCACAAGGCTCTGAACTTTGGGACTTGATGGAAGATGGTTATATTGCTCCAAAGAATACTAACTACAATGAGATTTAAAGGAAATAGATGGATGCTGATTAGACGAAGATGTACAAGATGCATCAAAAGTCCAAAACGTTCATGATAGATGCAATCATTTTAAAGGAGTGTGAAAAGTGCACCAACAAGGACACAGAAAAGAGTATTTATGATAATCTAATTATGACTTATAAAGGAAGCAAGTAAGTTCAAGAAGCAAAAGCCAACTTCCTAGTCAAATAGTGTGAACTGTTCAAAATGGAATATGATGAACAACAAGTAGATTTGACTCTAAAGGCTCATACCAACTCTTACTATGGATCCAACACAGATTCTAACTCTAGAAGTGAATCAACAGATGAAAAAACTGAGGAATTTTCTAACTTAACTCAAATCTGATTTAATTAGTGTTATAAATTATTTTTTAAACAAAAATCACAAATTATCATTAAAACTGAAAACATTGAGAAAAGAAAATGCTAACCTAACTGAAAAAGGTAATGTTTTAAAGAATCAAATGGGTACCAAAATATAAAATATAAAATGCACAATTTAAAATAGAAAATGAACTCTGAAAAATGGTATTATTGAACTTAAAATAGAAAATGCAACTCTAAAAACCTATATTAATGAACTTAAAACAGAAAATGCAACTCTAAAAAGCTGATATTACTAAACTTAAAACAGAAAATACAAATATGAAAATTGATATTGCTTAACTTAAAACCATGAAAAATATCCATGTTGAAAATACCACATATAATTCTTATAAGCATGAAGAAGTATTCCAAGAATATCTAGCTAATGGTATGGAAAGAAGTTAGTATGCATCTATGATTTATGGTGTTAGTAGAAATGGTATAAGAGGTGTAGGATTCAAAGGAACAATAATTAAACCTAAACTTATTCACTTTGATGTTTTGTGTACTGTTTTTTCTAGCCAAGGTCACTGTAAATCATCTTGTCCCATGTTAAATACAAGGAAAAACAAGATACCTTTCAAGGCTAACAAACTAGGACCCGATCAAATATGGGTACCAAAATATAAATTTGTTTATGATGCAAATGTCCTAAGCAATCAAGTTAAAACACCTATCATGGCATCTGGTAAGTGGATGCTAGCAACATATGAAGGGAAAAAGGTCTATGTCCCAAGACCTAACTCTTGTGGAAGAACGACTGGTCACACAATACGTATCAGAAACAAAACCAGCCGATGAACCAAAATTACCAAAAAAACAAGAACCATATGATAAGCCAAAAATATCAGAAAAATCTGGAGCATCAACAAAATAAAACTGGCAGAGAAATCTCACATATCAACATAATCAAAACTGCTAGAGAAATCACCCATATCAACAAAATTTGAACTACAAGAAGAACCAGAATTACCATCAGTTCCAAAATTACCTGAGGAACTTGATACAGTTGTAGAAAAATAAGTGTCATATGAACAATCAAAATGAGGAGACTTCTCTAAACACTCCAATAAAATTAATCAAGACTACATACCTTGATGGGAATTCAAATCCCTTCATCCAAACCCTATAATTAGAGAATGTGCAAATTCAGAATCTGAAAAATCATATAAGAACTATGATGGTTTTTAGAGTAAAACTGAAATTGATGACATATAGGTTATATCTTTCTTTATATTTGATTATTGTCATATATTATGTTTACTGTGATATTAAGAAGCTTGATCATAAAAATCAAAGCTAAATAAGTATTTTGCAGGTTCTCAAAAATTTATAGGAACAAAGAGATCCACAAAATCAGAACATTTCAGCAGAAGTAGCATACAAGTTTGGTTTTCATAAATAAGCAAAAACCACCAAAAAGAAAATTGATGTTTTGGCTGTATTATTTTCATTAATCAATTATAAGATTTATATTATCTTGTATTGATTTACATTTTAACATAAGCTAAATAGAAGTTTGTTTCTTTAGAAACAAGCATAAACAACCATAAACAAATTGGTGTTTTGGGTTGTATTGATTCATTCTAAAATTATCTACAATATATTATGTTATATGACAAACAACTAGATCTTGAAAAGTCAAAGAAAGATGATGATAGTGCAGGTTTATCATAATCAAATGCAGACAAACCAGAAGAACTTGGAAAATAAGAGAATACAAGAAAATCAGAAAAAGATCACAAATCTTCAAAGGATGAACCTGATCAAGTTAGAAATAGTCAAGATAAGTCAGAAGGAAAATCAGGATGAAAGTACAAGTTATCTCATCCTGAAACTCTAATCATTGGAAGTGCACATGATCCTTTGAAGATCATATCATCACTAAAAGACACCTTTTTATTTTTTGCTTACTCTCTCATCAATTGTGCTTACCTCTATTGATGATGCATTGATAAATGATGGATGGATGCTTGCAATGTAAGAAGATTTAAATGTATTTAAGAGGAATGATGTGTAGGATCTAGTAACTAGACCAAATAAGGACATTATTGGAACCAAATGGATTTTCAATAACAAGCTAAACGAAAAAAGTGAAGTGGTCAAAAATAAGACAAGACTTGTTGCATAAGGCTATAGTTAGAAAGAGGGCATTGATTACACTGTGACATTTGCTCTAGTGGCCAAGTTAGAAGCTATTCATATTGTAAAATATTTTGCTGCAAATAATAACATTGAAAGAGGACAAGTAGATAATCCACTTTACAAAAAATCAATAGTAGGAGACATTCTTATTATTCAAATTTATGTTGACGATATTATTTTTGGATTTACTAATGACACTCGTTGCCATGAATTTGCTAAATTGATGCAACTTGAATTTCAAATGAGTATGCTAGGTGTAAGACCCTTAATTTTAAATCCTAAATTATATGATTTGAGGGAATTTTGTGTTAAATTGCTTAGGCTTTTAACCCAGTTTTCGGTATTTAGTGAGTTAAAGGCCGAAAATATATTTTTGGAAATTGGATTAAAATTATTCGTCGAAGAATAATTTATTTAGTTTTCGAAGAATATAATTCTGGGCGGTTTTGTTCAAAATATCTCAGGTTGCTGAAAATTTTATCTGACAATTGAGTTGCGACGAGAGTAGATATCTTTATTAAAATAGTTGGAGATGTGAGTGAAGTGATGGATATGAGAGTTGTTAGATATTTATTGGTTTAGGTTTAAATTATTATATATATATATATTATATATATGTTATATATATATATATAATATATATATTATTATATATGTATATATGTATAAGAAAAGGAAAGAAGAGAAAAAGAAGGGAAAGAAAGACTAAGGAGAGAGAACGACATTTTTCCATCTTCTTCCTCTGCCTCGCGAAGCCACTATCACCCTTCTTCCATTTTCGATTTTCTTTGCTTCCTTTTGTTCAAGAATAGAAACCCAAGGCTGGGTGGGTGATAGGGCAAAGATTTCTCAACTTCACTCTTCCTCTTTGATTCGAAAACGAAGAAAAACGGTGTTAGGGATTTCAAAACCGTCAAACACAAACCTTCCCGTTTCATCTACATCTAAGCGTCGTTTCGCGAAGAGATAGAAGGGAAAGTTGCTCACTACCACGCTACGGTGCTAGGGGACAAACTTTGGACGCGATGTTGCGAGCGGAGATTTTACCAAATTTACTCGCGGTACTGTAATCGCACGTTAAAACTAACGTGAAGGTATGGGCTCCTTCCAAACTTCTAGTTTGCATTTAGGGACTTATCTGTGGTTGTGTGGAAAAGGATTATGTTAGGGTTGAAGTACTAAATTGGGGAAAATGAATTTAATGCTTTATAGGTGAAATTCTAATGTGGGGTTTTGGTGATATTGATGAATATTTCGTGGAAAATGAATTTAACCCATTTATGTATAATTTTGAGTAAATGAAATTTGTTGTGTTTGAGTGGTATGTTGTGATGATTTGTGTTCGTCGTATTTGACGTGTTCTTAATTAATACTGATGAAATTTGATATGTGTATGATGGATTTTGTGGAGAAATGAATTGAGGTGTTTTGGTGTGAGTTGTGGATTGGATTTGATAATATGTTTGAGTTTGTTTTATGTGGAATTTGAAAATCGTTTAAGTTAAATGAGTATTAAGAATGGGGAGTCCCTTAATGTCTTGTTTACTTAATGTTTGTTTTGAAAATCGTAGGAGTTAAAAGAGTATTAAGAATGGGGAATATCTTAATATTTCTGTTTGCTTAATGTGTGTTTGTTTGTGAAAATCGTTTAAGTTAAATGAGTATTAAGAATGGGGAATCTCTTAATGTCTTGTTTACTTAATGTTTGTCTTGGTAAATTGTGCTGACCCGTGATAGGTGGCACCTTAGTAAACAGTACTGACCTGTGATAGGTGGTACGTTTACGATTTACGTTTTTGGTAAATTGTGTTTGTCTGTGAGAGACTGCATAGGTGTTTGTCTGTGAGAGACTACACCTTGGTAAATTGTGTTTGTCCGTGAGAGACTGCACAGGTGTTTGTCCCTGATAGACTACACCCTAGTAAATTGTGTTTGTCTGTGAGAGACTGCACATGTGTTTGTCCGTGAGAGATTACACCCTGGTAAATTGTGATTTGTTGGTTCATTTTGTCTGTGTGGGGATTGTCGCGTCAAGATGATTCCATGTGATTTGTTGGTTCATCTTGTCCGTGGTGGGACTGTCGCGTCAAGGAGATTCCATGTGATTTGTTGGTTCATCTTGTCTGTGTTGGGATTGTCGAGTCAAGGTGATGCCATGTGATTTGTTGGTTCATCTTGTCCGTGTTGGGATAGTTGGGTCAAGGTGATTCCATGTGATTTGTTGGTTCATCTTGTCCGTGTTGGGATTGTCGCGTCAAGGTGATTCCATGTGATTTGTGGGTTCATCTTGTCCGTGTTGGGATTGTCGAGTCAAGGTGATGCCATGTGATTTGTTGGTTCATCTTGTCCGTGTTGGGATTGTCGAGTCAAGGTGATGCCATGTGATTTGTTGGTTCATCTTGTCTGTGTTGGGATTGTCGAGTCAAGGTGATGCCATGTGATTTGTTGGTTCATGTTGTCTATGTTGGGATTGTCGAGTCAAGGTGATGCCATGTGATTTGTTGGTTCATCTTGTTTGTGTTGGGATTGTCGCGTCAAGGTGATGCCATGTGATTTGTTGGTTCATCTTGTATGTGTGGGTATTGGGTTGTAACCGTTAAGTAGTATGTTTTGTAATTGTGTGATAGCATGTTTGATTTCAAAACTATTTCGAAAACCCAATTGTCGTGGTGTTTGTGTGGAAATTGCTAAGTGTTAAGATTTGGAGTTGTGTTTGTATGTGATTGAGTTAGTTTATGTAATTTTGGAAGAATTTACAGGGGAATCGATTTGGTAATGTGTTTTTTTTCAAAAGCATTTAAGAAATCGATTTAGCAAATCGATTGGATTCATTATAGGGGCTCTGTCGTTCAGGAAATCGATTTGCCCAATCGATTGGATTCATTACAACGGCTCTGTTTTTCAGGAAATTGATTTGCCCAATCGATTGGATTCAATACAGGGGCTCAGTCTTTCACGAAATCGATTTGACAATACAGGGGCTCAGACTTTCACGAAATCGATTTACCCAATCGATTGATGTAAGTTCAAAGTTCAGTTTTCACTAAAATATTTTCAGGAAATCGATTTGCCCAATCGATTGGCTCAGTATAAATCCTTATTTTGAGTTAGATAATCGATTGCTCAATTGATGTATCAATGTTTTGGTCAGTTATGTATTACTTGATGGATTGAGAACTTTATTTTGATTTCATTTACATTTGGCAAGCATTATATGAACTTTTAGCATATGGAAAATGCTTTTAAGATGCATGCTAAGTTGAAAAGGTTATTTGTGCATTTAAGAATTTAAATGTTATATGTTAACTGTTAATTTCGGTTGGTGACCCTTTACAACTATTGTGGAAATTTGGGATTTGCCCTCATATGAGAGCCAGGACAATCCTACTGGTTCGTACCATGTAGATGGGAATGCTTGACTGGAGCTATGTTAGGAGGATCCTACGGGGCGCATGGTAATTACTCAGGGTGTATAGCTTTTTGGTAAAATGATCAGATTAGGTTGACATAGAAGGAACAAATGTCTTTATTTTGAATTGCGTTTTATTTTAAATTGGAAGATTGTATCTTTACTAATATTGTCAGTATGACATCTTATTTTGACGAGTTGCATGTATCACTTGTTATTGTGTAAATACTTTGGATTCAGATTTCAAAAAAAAAAATTATTCCGCTGCGTACAAATTATATTGACTTAAATAATTATCCAAATGTATTTTACTTAATTATTCTTTGTTTCATTTTTATTTATTTTGGAAAAAAAAATACATCGTTGCTTTGGAAAACGGGGTGTTACATTGTGGTATCAGAGCTTTGGTTGGGTTTTCTTTGGGGGTTGTGGAACCTTTGGTTATTGATTGTAGGTCAACCTGTAGGTTAGGAGTTGTTATCTGATCATGCGTCGGGTTAGGTGGTTGAAGTGGTCAGGTCCGCAATAATTAATATGTGTTGATTGTGGAGGGAAGTTAGCTTTGGAATTTGATGAAGTAGTGTTAAGACTCTATTTGATGATGGTTTTATAGGGAAACCATGCCGCCAAGAAGGGATGACGCTCCGAGAGCCAATGCTAACAGTGATGATCGAATGGCGGAGGCTATGAATAACATGGCTGCTTCTGTTGCTGCACAGACTGCCGCCAAGACTCAACGTGATCTCGAAAAGAGGGAAAGAGAGATCCGTGCTGCAGAGTCAAAGGGGTTGGAAGATTTCCGTCGTTACAATCCTCCCAAGTTTAAGGGGGATGAGAATTCGGAGAAAGCAGATCAGTGGATCCAAGAAGTGGAGAAGATCTTCGAAATGATTAACTGTTAGGCAGCAGTGAAGGTCAACTATGCCACTTATATGCTATTAGGGGATGCGGAGTACTGGTGGAGGAGTGCAAGATTGTTGATGAGGTCGGCCCACGAGGAGGTAAATAGGGAATCGTTCAAAAGGAAGTTTTTAAACAAATACTTCCCGATGAGCACCAGGACTAAACTGGGTGATGATTTCCTAAAACTGCATCAGGGGAACATGACCGTGGGCGAATATGCTGCTAAGTTTGTATCACTATCAAGGCATTTCAGATTTTTCCGTGAAGAGATCGATGAGCCATTCTTGTGTCATCGTTTCCAAGATGGACTAAAGTATGAGATTCAAGACTCTGTCTTACCCTTGGGAATTCAACGTTTCCACGTTCTTGTGGAAAAATGCAGGGAAGTTGAGGATATGAGGAATAAGAGGGCTAGTCGAGGAGGGAATTTTAGTACAGGAAGGCCCAGTCGGGTGAATTATCAGAACAACAAAGAATAACAACGGTGGGCAGAATCGCCCAGGGAACCAAGACTTTGGGAGACAAGTGGGACAAGCGATATGATGTTTCCGATGTGGAGAAGAGGGACATTATGCTAATGCTTGTACCTTTAACAGTCCAACTTGCTACAATTGCCATAAACCAGGGCACTTTGCAAAGAATTGCAAGGCTCCGAAGGTGGAGCCAATAATGAATGTAACTAGGACTACTCTTCCTACTACTAGAGGACGTATTTATTGCATCGGTGCTGAAGTTGGAAATTCATCTAGCAATCTAATTCAATGTGACTGTGCGATTACAGGTAACCCTCTAACTGCACTTTCTGATTCGGGGGCAACCCATCTTCATTACTATGGATTGTGTGAATCGTTGGAAGTTATCTGCGTCGTCACTACCCTTTTGATTTGGTTGTTTACGCTTGCTAAGACTTTGACTGAAAATATTCCATGTTTACATTGCAATGTAATTGTCCAAAATAGAGATTTCTCGATTAATTTGATTTGTTTACCTCTACAATAACCCAAGATTATTCTTGGTATGGATTGGAAGCCCTATCATTAGGTAATGATATATTGTACTCAATGTGTCGGTGTCATACTTAGTGTTTAGGTTTGGTGCTAGATGGATGTTCCGTACAAGGTGGAAGTATATGAGACTACGTGACATAGTCTTGGGTGATTGCAATTCGTAAATAAGAGCAAAGTTATAGGAAAATACGGTATACTCAGTGGACCTTGAGAACTTTGGTTGATTGCTTGTGCATTAGGATAACCTTAAGTGCAAGTCGCGGGGAGCGCTATTACAGTTCGGACAAAATCATGTTCAATGGAACAGACGAGCCTTACCGACTATGGATGTGTGTAGAGTTATTAAGTACCATATGAGAACGAGTAGACAACACTTTTTCGAGTAGGCCGGGTGAAACAAGTTGTGACTTGTATGTTGAATTTGAGTACAAACCGAGTGTAGATTGTTACTCGTACTTTAAGTTTCGAGGACGAAACTAATTTTAGGGGGGTAGTAATGTAAGACCCTTAATTTTAAAACCTAAATTATATGATTTGAGGGTATTTTGTGTTAAATTGCTTAGGCTTTTAACCCAGTTTTTGGTATTTAGTGAGTTAAAGGCCGAAAATATATTTTTGGAAATTGGATTAAAATTATTCGTTGAAGAATAATTTATTTAGGTTTCGAAGAATATAATTCTGGGCGGTTTTGTTCAAAATATCTCAGGTTGCTTAAAAATTTTATTTGACAATTGAGTTGCGACGAGAGTAGATATTTTTATCAAAATAGTTGGAGATGTGAGTGAAGTGATGGATGTGTGAGTTGTTAGATATTTATTGGTTTAGGTTTAAATTATTATATATATATTATATATATGTTATATATTTATATATATATTATATATTATTATATATGTATATATGTATAAGAAAAGGAAAGGAAGGAAAAGGGAAAGAAATAAAAAGGAAAGAAGGAAAAGGAAAGAAGAGAAAAAGAAGGAAAAGAAAGACAAAGGAGAGAGAACGACATTTTTCCATCTTCTTCCTCTGCCTCGCGATGCCACCATCACCCTTCTACCATTTTCGATTTTCTTTGCTTCCTTTTGTTCAAGAATAGAAAAGCAAGGCTGGGTGGGTGATAGGGCTAAGATTTCTCAACTTCACTCTTCCTCTTTGATTCGAAAACGAAGAAAATCGGTGTTAGGGATTTCAAAACCGTCAAACACAAACCTTCCCGTTTCATATAGATCTAAGCGTCGTTTCGCGAAGAGATAGAAGGGAAAGTTGCTCACTACCACGCTATGATGCTAGGGGACCAACATTGGACGCAACGTTGCGAGCGGAGATTTTACCGGATTTACTCGCGGTACTGTAATCGCACGTTAAAACTAACGTGAAGGTAAGGGCTCCTTCTAAACTACTAGTTTACATTTAGGGACTTATCTGTGGTTGTGTGGAAAAGGATTATGTTAGGGTTGAAGTATTAAATTGGGGAAAACGAATTTAATGCTTTATGGGTGAAATTCTAATGTGGGGTTTTGGTGATATTGGTGAATATTTCGTGGAAAATGAATTTAACCCATTTATGTATGATTTTGAGTAAATGAAATTTGTTGTGTTTGAGTGGTATGTTGTGATGATTTTTGTTCGTGGTATTTGACGTGTTTTTAATTAATACTGATGAAATTTGATATGTGTATGTTGGATTTTGTGGAGAAATGAATTGATGTGTTTTAGTGTGAGTTGTGGATTAGATTTGCTAATATGTTTGAGTTTGTTTTGTGTGGAATTTGAAAATCGTTTAAGTTAAATGAGTATTAAGAATAGGGAATCTCTTAATGTCTTGTTTACTTAATGTTTGTTTTGAAAATCGTTGGAGTTAAAAGAGTATTAAGAATGGGGAATCTCTTAATATTTCTGTTTGCTTAATGTGTGTTTGTTTGTGAAAATCATTTAAGTTAAATGAGGATTAAGAATAGGGAATCTCTTAATGTCTTGTTTACTTAATGTGTGCTTGTGTGTGAAAATCGTTTAAGTTAAATGAGTATTAAGAATGGGGAATCTCTTAATGTCTTGTTTACTTAATGTTTGTTTTGGTAAATCGTGCTGACCCGTGATAGGTGATTCCGTATGATTTGTTGGTTCATCTTGTCCGTGTTGGGATTGTCGCATCAAGGTGATTCCATGTGATTTGTTGGTTCATCTTGTTCGTGTTGGGATTGTCGAGTCAAGGTGATGCCATGTGATTTGTTGGGTCATCTTGTCCGTGTTGGGATTGTCGCATCAAGGTGATTCCATGTGATTTGTTGGTTCATCTTGTCTGTGCTGGGATTGTCGAGTCAAGGTGATGCCATGTGATTGGTTGGTTCATCTTGTCTGTGTTGGGATTGTCGAGTCAAGGTGATGCCATGTGATTTGTTGTTTCATCTTGTCAGTGTTGGGATTGTCGCGTCAAGGTGATGCCATGTGATTTGTTGGTTCATCTTATTTGTGTGGGTATTGCGTTGTAACCGTTAAGCAGTATGTTTTGTAATTGTGTGATAGCATGTTTTATTTCAAAACTATTTCGAAAACCCATTGGTCATGGTGTTTGTGTGGAAATTGCTAAGTGTTAAGATTTGGAGTTGTGTTTGAATGTAGTTGAGTTAGTATATGTCATTTTGGAAGAATTTACAGGGGAATCGATTTACCCAATCGATTTGGTAATGTGTTTTTTTTCAAAAGCATTTAAGAAATCGATTTAGCAAATCGATTGGATTCATTACAGGGGCTCTGTCGTTTTGGAAATCGATTTGCCCAATCGATTGGATTCATTACAGGGGCTCTGTCTTTCAGGAAATCGATTTGCCCAATCGATTGGATTCAATACAGGGGCTCAGACTTTCACGCAATCGATTTACCCAATCGATTGATGTAAGTTCAAAGTTCAGTTTTCACTAAAATAATTTCAGGAAATCGATTTGCCCAATTGATTGGCTCAGTGTAAATCCTTATTTTGAGTTAGATAATCGATTGCTCAATTGATGTATCAATGTTTTGGGTAGTTATGTATTACTTGATGGATTGAGAACTTTATTTTGATTCCATTTACATTTGGCAAGCATTATATGAACTTTTAGCATATGGGAAATCATTTTAAGATGCATGCTAAGTTGAAAAGGTTATTTGTGCATTTAAGAATTTTAATGTTATATGTTAACTATTAATTTCGGTTGGTGACCCTTTACAACTATTGTGGAAATTTGGGCTTTGCCCTCAGATGAGAGCCAGAACAATCCTACTGGTTCGTACCCTGTAGATGGGAATGCTTGACTGGAGCTATGTTAGGAGGATCCTACGGGGCGCGTGGTGATTTCTCAGGGTGTTTAGCTTTTTGGTACAATGATCAGATTAGGTTGACATAGAAGGAACATATGTCTTTATTTTGAATTGCGTTTTATTTTAAATTGGAAGATTGTATATTTACTAATATTGTCAGTATGACATCTTATTTTGACGAGTTCCATGTATCACTTGTTATTGTATAAATACTTTGGATTCAGATTTCAAAAAAAAAAACTATTCCGCTGCGTACAAATTATATTTACTTAAATAATTATCCAAATGTATTTTACTTAATTATTCTTTGTTTCATTTTAATTTTATTTGGAAAAAAAAAAAAAATACACCCTCGCTTTGA
The DNA here is from genome assembly GCA_037974835.1 of Cicer judaicum. Classification (NCBI taxonomy): domain Eukaryota; kingdom Viridiplantae; phylum Streptophyta; class Magnoliopsida; order Fabales; family Fabaceae; genus Cicer; species Cicer judaicum. Next base: position 189,276 of record JBBPBS010000799.1, on the reverse strand, counting down.
AAAACGGGGTGTTACACTACTTAAGTTCTTCTTAGGGATACAAATTCAACAAAGTCAAAAAGGTATGTACATTCCTCAAACTAAATATACAAAAGAATGTCTCGGGATGTTTAAGATGAATGATTGCAATCCTATGACTATACCAATGCACCCTACCTATTCAAATGAAAAAGATGATTCGGGCCAAAAACCATAAAATCTATAGAAGAATGATTGGATGTTTAGCGTATGTGGATGTGCAAGATTTCAAGCTGACCCTAAGGAATCACATTTAGCTATTGTTAAGAAAATATTTAGATACCTAAAAAGCACTATCAACCTTAACTTGTTCTACAAGAAATTTTCTGAGTACAAACTTAGTGGATAATGTAACGCCCTTTATTTTAATTAATTAATTTAACCTTTAGTTTTGTTATTTATTATGTTTAATTA
>JBBPBS010000799.1:168200-188630 GCA_037974835.1 Cicer judaicum | reverse complement strand
TTAAGTATGTACATAGTTATATTTCAATTATTTATAACTACTTTCTATTTTAAATTATTTAATTTATAAATAACTATCTTGAGATGTTAGAAATATTGTGATTGATTTCCTTTACTTTTATGTATAACATATGACATGATGATTTTATATATCTTTATTGTGATTTAGTAATTAATATAAATTGTTGATGTTATATTTATTTAATCGTTTTGACTATTTTATAAAGATGATAGTATTTTTATGGGTTGATTTTGAGAAATATTATAGTAATAATTATAGTTAGTATAAAAATGTGTTTTATGGGTTAGATCCATATAGAAGAATAAAACCTAATTAAACATATTATTAAAAAAATAAATAAATATCCATATAATTGTTTCTTTAAAATAAATAGATAAATAATAATAACGATACATTAAAATATATAGGACAAGCTAAATTGTAGAATCCGATTGATATATGTAAGGTATGCATGGACTGTTAACTAATTTTACAAATATTAAGATGAATTTATTAGGTAGGCATGGGCAGTTAACTAATTTTACAAATACTTAGATGAGTGTGTTAGGTTTTGCTACTTGTTTTCTATCCGCCGCTTTCCAAAACAAAAACTTAAATAAATAGACCTTGTAAACCCTGATTTGTACTAAAACAAAACAAAACAATGAAAAGGGAAAGGAGTTGAATGGGAAGCCGTAGAACCAAAGAGTAAACACAACAACAACCTATCGTTTTTGACACCGGTGATCGATAACTGTTCCGTAAAAGCTTCTCCGTTTTCATCCAAATTTGAGTATGTTATTTCATTCATTTAACTTGTCAATTATACATAATTTTCCAGATTTTTAACAACCTCAATTTCTCTCTAAAATACCCGACTTCTTCGTTTGTAGAATTCATTATTTTGCACTTTTCTCCTTCACCGTAAATCCGATTTGAGTGAAACCAACGCCAAAACGACCGCGTGAAAAGTGGCTATATTATCCACTGATTGGTTTTTTGATTTATGGTAATTTTCTTTGACCGATTTTCGAATTTAGTTTTTTAGAATATCTCCTCATAATTTATTTTTGACGTTTACCCATAAATTATCGAGTTAGATCGATTGAATGATAAAGAGTCAAAGAACAAAGACTGTTTGGGCGTCGAATCGTATTCATAGGTGAAAGCGTCGAAATAAGGTAAGGGGTGAGAGAGTGTTTGAATTCATGAGTATAATATATTGTGAGATGAACGGGAAAATCGTATTTCCCAACGATTCATTTAGGGCTTGCTATGTACGGTAGTAGCCCTTTGAGAGATAAATTAATTAATTTGAAATATGAGAATTGTGAGATTAAAATGTGAAATAGAAATTTTTATAAGGTGTTGATTGATTTAATTTTCGATACTTGTGTGGTAGTTGATATTTGTTATTATTGTGATGTTGGATGTTGAATGAAATTATGTGTACATGTTTGCTTAGATGAAATTATGTGATGAGATAATAAAATATGAATGCATGGTTTGATATATGCTTACGTGATGATAATGATGATTTTTGATTGATGATAGTGATGCTATAAAATTGTGATGAGTTTATACGATCATCATGATTATTTATGATTATCGATATTATAAAATTGTGATGAAAATATTGAAGTACCCCATACTTGATGAGATAGTGATGACTCTTAAATATGGTGCTCTTAATGGAGTAGTCTAAGCTAACGGGGGGAGAAAATAAATATTGTGAATTTGTGAAGTGGAGATTATTTTGTCATCATTTAGGTAGGGCCTGACAAGCCTAGTTATTTTGGGGAAGTACAACTGAATAAGCCTGATCGTGGCGGTCTGCTGTCAAGCCATAAGGCAAGATTGTTAGACCTTCGAGGTATTCGGGTGGGGAATTCCTAGGTGACTTGGAGGTAGCACTCCAAATGTCGGGAGCTACCACGCAACACACTTTTACCTCGACTGTCGCGTATATGTGTCTCGGGTTGAGTTGAGGGGATCTATGAGGACAGGGCCAATTTGAATTGTCCGTCCACCGGGATGGTGGCATAGTATCATGGCCTCCTAACCAAGTACTTCAGAGTTAGAATGGTACCACATTGTGAAGTAGAGTCTAAGCTCATGCATAGCATTGCATTTCCTTGTGATTGTTTTGTTGTGATTGATGTGTTTCAAAGGTAATATTAATTAGATGATTTGATGCATATTATAATGAGATGATTATTTTACTTGAGTGACTTTAATGTTATTGTATGATACTATTTAATTAAATATTTTGATATATTCTAAAGTGATTATGATACGGTTCTATTATGATTGTTTGCGTGTTCTTCTTACTCATATTATGCTATTAACATGATTTCAAAACTCACCTCCTTCGTTGTTTGTGTTTGACTGGCTGGGCCCTGCGTTTGCGAAATCGCAGTTATTACAGGTTAATGAATCTTGAAGTTCTAGTTGGGAGGAACCCCGCTCTGATAGGTGATACTGGGAATAAGGGTTTTAATTTGTATTTTACTTATTTAATTTGAATCAAATTTTTGTATGAAAACCTTAGAAGTACTAGTATGTTTTTAAAAATAAATCAAGTCATTATACTTAAATCAAGTTCATTGAGATTAAATTGTTTTATTTGAGTAATAAAATCTGAATTGTTGCATGTGTACTTTAAGAAACGTGATATCCTAAATTAGTTACAAAAGTTTTTATTTTCTTGAAAATTTAATTTAATTTATCCGCTGCAAATTTTATAGGAATATCATATAAATTATTATATATATTATTTTGGGATTTAGGGTGTCACAAGCAGCGAAATAGTTTTTGAAATGCGAATCCAAAGTATTTACACATCAAAAAGTGGATGGAACCCATCAAAAATAAAATGTCTTGGTGACAGTATTGGTATAGGTACAATGTTCAAAATTAAAATAAACACATCCCAAAAGAAAGACATCTAGTCCCTATATGTCAACCTAATCTGATCATTCTACAAAAAACTATACATCCCGAGTGATCTTCACGCGCCCCACAAGGTCTTCCTAACACAGCTCCAATCAGGTGTGTACAACTAAATTCCCATCCACAGGGTACTAATCGGTAGGATGGTCCTGGTTCTCATTTGAGGGTAAAGCCCAGATTTCCACAATAGTTCTAAAGGGTCACCAACCGAAATTAACAATTAACACATAACATTTAAGTTTTTAAATGCACAAAATGACCTTTCAACTTAGCATCCACCTTAAAAGGGTTTCCATATGCCAAAGATGCATAAACAAAGTAGAAAAATGAAGTTTTTAACAAATTTGCACTGTTGTATTCAAATACAACATCTCTGTATTCGAATACAAGGCTGTTTCAACAGTCAGCAGCAAAAACATGTCTAGATTCGAATACAACCTTATGTATTCGAATGCACAGTAAGTCAGTGGCAAAAACAGCATGTCTGTATTCGAATACAGCCTTCTGTATTGGAATACACATTAGACAGCAGCAAAAAAACAGCAAATTTCAGAAAAATTCAGCTTTTAAAAGGGTTTCGAAATCAATCAACATTTACATACAAATCCAAACAATCACACTTAGGAATTATAGCACAATCACGTTGACAACTTGAGTTTCAAAAAGGTTTTGCAATCAATCACAGTTACACACAATTCCAAAACATTCACACTTAGCATTTATAGCACAATCACCACGACAACCTGAGTTTCGAAATGGTTTTGCAATCAATCACACTTTCACACAAATCCAAAACATTCACACTTGGCAATTATAACACAATCACCATGATAACTTGAGTTCAAACACTCAAACATAATCATGAATTAAACACGACTCGCGTGCCAAGCACCCTAATGCAATGCGTATATGCCAAAATGCATGGACTCGGAATTCCAAACCAAAACACTCCTCGAAGGGCCGTAAATCATAATTGTACCACATATCACAGGCCGAAGTACAAAATTATCGAGGTGCTACCTATCACGAGTCAACAAGATTTACTAAAAATGTAAATCGTAAATGTACTGCCTATCATAGGCCAAAGTATTATTTACCGAGGTGCCACCTATCATGGGTTAGCACGATTTACCAAAAATGTGCAGCCTATCACAGACCTTACACGACGCTACAATCCCCGCAAGGATAAGATGAACCAACAAATCACATGGAATCATCACGTGGCCCATCCGATCGTCATGTACTATGAAATGCATGAGCATACTTTGACTCTACCCACGGCAATCGTTAAGTAAATGCAGATATTAAAAGATTCCCCATTTTTAATACTCATTTAACTCTAACAATTTTCACGACAATCATTAAGTAAACAGAGATATTAAAAGATTCCCCATTTTTAATACTTGTTTAACTCTAACAATTTTGACGACAATCATTAGGTAAATGCATATATTAAGAGATTCCCCATTCTTAATACTCATTTAACTCTAACAATTTCGACGACAATTATTAATTAAATACAAATATTAAGACATTCCCCATTCTTAATACTCATTTAACTCTAACAATTTTCGCTACAAACATTAAGTAGACAAAGATATTAAAAGATTCCCCATTTTTAATACTCGTTTAACTCTAATGATTTTCAAATTCCACACAGAACATACTCAGACATATTCTCAAATTCACTCCATAATTCACACCAAATCACCTTAATTCATTTTTCCACAAAATCCACACAAACACATCTCAAAATTTATAAATATTAGTTATGAACACGTAAAAAACGACAACCACAAAATTATCTCAACCCACCACTCAAACACATCAAATTTCATTTCCTCAAACCACACATAAATGAGTTAAATTCATTTTCCATGAAACACTCATCAATATCACCAAAACCCAACTCTAAAATTTATCGCATAAAAGCATTAAATTCATTTTCCCCAAATAAATACTTCAACCCTAACAAAATTCTTTTCCACACAACCACAGATAAGTCCCTAAATGGAAACTAAAAGTTTTGAAGGATCCTTTACCTTAACATTAGCTTTAACGAGCGATTACGGTACCCCGAGTAATTCTGACAAAATCTCCGTTGGCGACGTTGCTTCCAATGTTAGTTCACTAGCACCGTAGCGTGGTGGTGTGCGACTTTCCCTTCTATCTCTTCGCGACGCGAAGCTTAGATCTAGGTAAAACATGGAGGTTTGCGTTTGACGGTTTTTGAAAACACCAACACAGTTTTTCTCCGTTTTTGAATCAAAGGAGAAGAATGAAGTTGAGAAATCCTTGTTTTATCATACACCAAGCCTTGGTTCCTTTTCTTGAAGCCAAAGAAAGTAAAAGAAGAAAAGAAGGAGGCTTGAATGTGCGAGGCAGGGCTTCTGTTTCTTTTGTTTTTCTCCTTTCCTTTCTAACACACGCATATATATATATATATATTAATATATTTTACTTATAATAATATATTCATCTATATTAATATATTTTACTTATAATATATATATATATATATATTATATATAAAACCAAACCAACAATATCTAATAATTCTCACACCCATCACTTCACTCACATCTCAATCTAATTTAATAAAAATATCTACTCTCGTCGTAACTCAAATGACAAATAAATATTCAGCAATGAGTGATATTTTTAACAAAATTGTTCGGTATAAAATCATTTGCAACATAAGTAAATTATTTTCCGACAAATAATTTTAATCCAATCTCTGAAAATATATTTTTGGCATTTAACTCTCTAAATACCGAAAACTGGGCTACAAGCCTAAGAAATTCAACACAAAATACCCTAAAATTGTATAATTTAGGATTTAAAATTATGGGTCTTACAAATTCCTTATTCATGTGTGCAATTACCCTATTGAAGAGAATAAATCCTTCTCTCTAATCAGCTCCACGCCTCCTTTATTAGTCGCATACATTTCTCCCTCATAGAATACGGTTTAACTTCCCATAGAGAAAACATAAGTTAATCACCCCACCCCATTCCCAATATTATATTTTGTTTACCTTAAATATTTATAAGTCACTCAAACAACCATCCACACATTTCCTCTCATTCTTGTGGGAGTTCTAAACTTTTGTTCCTTCATCTTTGTGAGATTTCGAGGGATATATAGTGTTGCTAGGAAGTAAAACGCCTAAGGTAAAAGCTTTTCCCCATGCAGAGTTAAGCTAGATATTTACTTGGCAGTTTATAAGATATTGATATGATGTCTTGATGTCTTAAAAGGAAAATGTGATTTCATTTTTGTCGTACAAAATTTAACTATAATGTTTGATTGGTTTTTTTTAGTAGTATATATGTCTTGATAAACTTAATTATAGGGTTCTATTTTTATAATTAAAACTTGATAAACATGCTTGTCGTGAAAATGTTTAACGTATGATGTGTCTTAGATTATTTAATTATGAAGTTATAATTTTTATTATGATGTCATTAGTAATATGTTTTTTATGAAGTATTTTATATGAAGTTTTTACTTTTTGATTATTTTAAATTTTAAATTCGACTTTTATGAACAACATATGTGGCTTGAGGAAATTGATGAGAATCTTATACTTTTAATTTTGACAATATGCGAAAATTCATTATTAAAATGTCTAACACCCATACTTTTAACAGCACGAGTGTATTTTTTTTTTTCAAAACAAATTCATAAAAACAAAGAAATACATAAGGAAATACCTTTGGATAAATATTTAAGTCATAACACAACGATAAATAAGTCAGCATAATTTACAAGCAGCGTAATAGTTTTTGAAGTACGAATCCAAAGTATTTACACATCAAAAACTGGAACATGGAACCCATCAATAATAAAATGTCAAGCTGACAATATTGGTATAGGTACATCTTCCAAATTAAAATAATCACATCCCAAAAGAAAGACATCTAGTCCCTATAAGTCAACCTAATCTGATCATTCTACAAAAAACTACACATCCTGAGTGATCTTCATGCGCCCCGCAAGATCCTCCTAACACAGCTCCAGTCAGGTGTGTCCAACTACATTCCCATCCACAGGGTACTAACAGGTAGGATAGTCCTGATTCTCATCTGAGGGCAAAGCCCAGATTTCCACAATAGTGTAAAGGGTCACCAACCGAAATTAACAATTAACACATAACATTTAAGTTTTTAAATGCACAAAATAACCTTTCAACTTAGCTTCCACCTTAAAAGGGTTTCCATATGCCAAACATGCATAAACAAAGTTGAAAAATGAAGTTTTTAACAAAATTGCACTGTTGTATTCAAATACAGCATCTATGTATTCGAATACAAGGCTGTTTCAGCAGTCAGCAACAAAAACAACATGTCTGTAATCGAATACAACCTTTTGTATTCGACTACACAGTAAGTTAGTAGCAAAATAGCATGTATGTATTTTACTACACAGTAAGTCAGTGGCAAAAACAACATGTTTGTATTCGAATACAACTTGCTGTATTCGAATACACATCAGACAACACTAGAAAAACAGCAAAATTCAACTTTTTAAAGGTTTCGAAACTAATCAACACTTACACATAAATCCAAACAATCACACTTAACAATTATAGCGCAATCACCACAACTCTTGAGTTTCGAAATGGTTTTGCAATCGATCACACTTACAAAGAATTCCAAAACATCCACACTTGGCAATTATAACACAATCACCACGACAACTTATGTTTCGAAAAGGTTTTGCAATCAACCACACTTACACGCAATTCAAAAACATCCACACTTCGCAATTATAACACAATCACCATGACGACTTGAGTTCAAACACTCAATCATAATCTTAAATAAAACATGACTCGCGTGCCAAGCACCCTAATGCAATGCGTATATGCCAAAATGCATGGACTCGAAATTCCAAACCAAAACCCTCTTTGAAGGGCCATAAATCATAGTTGTACCGCCTATCACAGGCCGAAGTACTAAATTACCGAGGTGCTACCTATCACGGGTCAGCACGATTTACTAAAAACATAAGTCTTAAATGTACCGCCTATCACAGGCCGAAGTACTATTTACCGAGGTGCCACCTATCACGGATCAATATGATTTACCAAAAATGTGTAGTCTATCGTAGACCTTACATGACGCGACAATCCCCGCAAGGATAAGATGAACCAACAAATCACATGGAATCATCTCATGGCCCATCCGGTCACCACTATCACCATTGTAACACCCTGATTTTTAACAGCGAGAGTGTATTTTTTTTTTTATCAAAACATATTCATAAAACAAAGAAATAAATAAGGGAAATACCTTTGGATAAATTTTTAAGTCATAACGCAACGACAATTAAGTCAATATAATTTACAAGCAGCGGAATAGTTTTCGAAATATGAATCCAAAGTATTTACACATCAAAAAGTGGTACATGGAACCCATCGAAAATAAAATGTCATGCTGACAATATTAGTATAGGTACAGTCTTCCAATTTAAAATAAACACAATCCAAAAGAAAGACATCTAGTCCCTATACGTCAACCTAATCTGATCATTCTACAAAAACTATACACCTTGACTGATATTCACGCGCCCCGCAAGATCTTCCTAACATAGCTCCAGTCTGGTGTTTCCAACTACATCCCCATCCACAGGGTACCCGAAATTAACAATTAACACATAACATTTAAGTTTTTAAATGCCCAAAATAACCTTTTAACTTAGCATGCACCTAAAAAGGGTTTTCCATATGCTAAACATTCATATAATACTTGCCAAATAAAACGAAATCAAAAAAGGGTTTTAAACAATCAAGTAATAAATCAATTGACCAACCAATTGATGAATCAACTAAGCAATCGATTTTATGACTCAGAATAAAGTTTTTACTAAGCAAATCGATTTCTTAAAGGTTTTTCGTGAAAACTGTATTTCGGGTTTAAATCAATCGATTGGGAAATCGATTTTCTTAAATAGCTGAGCCCCTGTAACTTGCCAAATCGATTGGCAAATCAATTTTGATAAATAGCTGAGCCCCTATGACTTGCCAAATCGATTGGCAAATCGATTTTGATAAATGGCTAAGCCCCTGTAACTTGCCAAATCGATTGGCAAATTGATTTGGATAAATATCTTCTAACAGAATCGATTAGGAAATCGATTTCTCTGAAGTTTTGCTCAACTACCTAAACTGAATCAATCACAATTACACACAACACACAATTCCGAAAACGAACACTTAGCAATTACCATGCAATCACCATGACATCTTGAGTCTCGAAATAGTTTTAAAATCAATCACACTTACACACAATTTCAAAACATAACACTTAGCAATTTCAACACAATCACCACGACAACTTGAGTTTCGAAATAGTTTTGCAAACAATCACACTTACACACAATTTCACAACATAACACTTAGCAATTACAACGCAATTACCACGACATCTCAGGTTCAAACACTCAATCATAATCTTGAATCAAACACGACTCGTGTGCCAAGCACCCTAATTCAATGCGTATATGCCAAAATGCATGGACTTGGAATTCCAAACCAAAACCCTCCTCGAAGGGTCGTAAATCATAATCGTACCGCCTATCACAGGCCAAAGTACTAAATTACCGAGGTGCCACCTATCACGGGTCAGCACGATTTACTAAAAAGTGTAAATCGTAAACGTACCGCCTATCACAGACTAGTACTGTTTACCGAGGTGCCACCTATCACGGGTCAGCACGATTTACTAAAAAAAAACGTAAATCGTTAAATTACCGCCTATCACAGGCCAAAGTACAATTTACCGAGGTGCCACCTATCACGGGTCAGCACGATTTACCAAAATGAAATGCATGAGCATACTCTGACTCTATCCGCGACAATCGTTAAGTACATGCATATATTAAAAGATTCCCCATTTTTAATACACATTTAACTTTAACAATTTTCACCACAATCATTAAGTAAACAAAGATATTAAGAGATTCCTCATTCTTAATACTTATTTAACTCTAACGATTTTCACTGCAAACATTAAGTAAACAGAGATATTAAAAGATTCCCCATGTTTAATACTCGTTTAACTCTAATGATTTTCAAATTCTACACAGAACATACTCAAACATATTCTCAAATTCAATCCACAATTCACACCAAATCACATCAATTCATTTTTTTACAAAATCCAATCAAACACATCTCAAATTTCATAACTATTAATTATGAACTCGTCAAATACGACGAACACAAATCATCGCAACCCACCACTCAAACACATCAAATTTCATTTCCTCAAAATCATACATGGGTTAAATCCATTTTCTCCAAATCAACACTTCAACCCTAACAAAATTCTTTTCCACACAACCACAAATAAGTCCCTAAATGCAATCTAAAAGTTTGGAAGGAGCCCCTACCTTAACGTTAGCTTTAACGTGCGATTACGGTACCGCGAGTAAATCCGGTAAAATCTCCGCTCGCGACGTCGCTTCCAAAGTTGGTTCACTAACACCGTAGCGTGGTGGTGAGCAACTTTTCCTTCTATCTCTTCATGAAACGAAGCTTAGATCTAGATGAAACGTGGAGGTTTGAGTGTTGATGGTTTGGTTTTTGGGTTAACAAAGAAGAAGAAGAAGTTTCACGTAATGACTTTCTCTTTTTCCTTCCTTGGCTTTTCTTTCGTTTTTGTTTCTTTTTTCTTTTTTCTATTTCCTTTTCATTTCCTTTCTATTTCCCTCCAAACAAACATATATATTTATATATATTAACTATAACTTAACAAATATCTCCAAAATATCTAGATATTTATTAAAATTACCATTTCACCCATAACCTCTCCAAACCACTTTTAGTTAAAAATATCTACTATCTTCGCAACTCAATTGACAGATACTGTAACACCCCGATTTTCAAAGCGAGGGTGTATTTTTTTTTAAAGATATTAAAATAAAATAGAGGAAGGAATAAGATAAACACCTTTGGATAAATAATTAAGTCATTATAATTTACAAGCAGCGGAATAGTTCTCTTGAAATATAAATCCAAAGTATTTACACAACAACAAATGGTACATGGAACCCATTCAAATAAGATGTCATACTGAAAATATTAGTAAAGGTACAGTTTTCCAGTTCAAAATAACGTAATCCAAAAGAAAGACATACGTTCCCTCTATGTCATCCTAATCTGATCATTCTACAAAAAACTATAACTATACACCCTGAGTGATCTCCACGCGCCCCGTAAGATCCTCCTAACATAGCTCCAGTCATGCATTCCCATCCACAGGGTATCAACCGGTAGGATTGTCCTGTCTCTCATCTGAGGGCAAAGCCCAGATTCCCACAATAGTTGTAAAGGGTCACCAATCGAAATTAACAGTTAACACATAACATTTAAGTGTTTAAATGCACAAATAACCTTTCCACTTAGCATGCACCTTAAAAGGGTTTCCATATGATAAACATGCATAAATAAACTTGAAAATTGAAGCTCTAAACAAAACAACATTGTTGTATTCGAATACAGCATCTCTGTATTCGAATACAAGGCTATTTCAGCATTCAGCAACAAAAACAGCATGTCTGTATTCGAATACAACAGTCTGTATTCGACGAGACAGCAAGTCAGTAGCAAAACAGCATGTCTGTATTCGAATACAGCTTCCTATATTCGAATACACAGCAGATAGCAGCAGAAAAACAGCAAAATTCAGCATTTTTCAGCTTTTTAAAGGGTATCGAAACCAATCAACACTTACACACAACTCCAAACAATCATACTTAACAATTATAGCGCAATCACTACGATATCTTGAGTTTTGAAATGGTTTTGCAATCAATCACACTTACACATAATTCCAAAACATCCACACTTGGCAATTATAACACAATTACCACGACAACTTAAGTTTCGAAAAGGTTTTGCAAATCAACCACACTTACACGCAATTCCAAAACATAACACTTAGCATTTTCAACACAATCACCACGACAACTTGAGTTTTGAAATAGTTTACAATCAATCACTCTTGCGCATAATATCCATACGTAACACTTAGCAAAATCAACACAATCACAATGACATCTCAAGTTCAAAACACTCAATCATAAACTTGAATCAAACACGACTCGTGTGCCAAGCACCCTAATGCAATGCGTATATGCCAAAAAGCATGGACTCAGAATTCCAAACCAAAACCCTCCTCGAAGGGCCGTAAATCATAATTGTACCGCCTATCGCAAGCCAAAGTACCAATTACCGAGGTGCCACCTATCACAGGTCTGCACGATTTACTAAAAAGCGTAAACCATAAACGTATTGCCTATCACGGGCCCGTATCGTTTACCAAAGTGCCACCTATCATGGGTCTGTGCGGTTTACTAAAAAGAACGTAAATTGTAAATGTACCGCCTATCACAGGCCAAAGTACTCTTTACCAAGGTGCCACCTATCACGGGTTTGCACAATTTACAAAAAACCGTAAATCGTAAAAGTACCGCCTATCACGGGCCAAAGTACTATTTACCAAGGTGCCACCTATCACGGGTCTGCACAATTTACAAAAACATAAATCATAAATGTACCGCCTATCACAGGCCAAAGTACTATTTATCAGGGTGCCACCTATCACGGGTCTGCCCGATTTACAAAAAGCATGAAAATGCATGAGCATATACTGACTCCATCCACAACAATCGTTAAGTAAATGCAGATATTAAAAGATTCCCCATTTTTAATACTCATTTAACTTAAAACGATTTCCGCCAAACATTAAGCAAACAGACATATTAAGAGATTCCCCATTCTTAATATTCTTTTAACTTAAATGCTTTTCAAAACAACATTAAGTAACCAAAACATTAAGAGATTCCCTATTCTTAAAGCCCGGTTAACTTAAACGATTTTCAAAACAAACATTAAGTAACCAAGACATTAAGAGATTCCCCATTCTTAACGCCCAGTTAACTTAAACGATTTTGAAAACATTAGTAAACAGAGATATTAAGAGATTCCCCATTCTTAATACTCTTTTAACTCAAAACGATTTTCACAAACACACATTAAGTAAACAAGACATTAAGAGATTCCACATTCTTAATACTCGTTTAACTCTAATGGTTTTCAAATTCCATACCAAACGAACTCAAACATAATATCCAATTCAATCCACGTTTCACACCAAATCACATCAATCAACAAACATCATGTATGAAACGCCAAGTACGATAAACACAAATTAACGCAATCATAACACTGAAATACATCACATTTCATTTACTCAAAATTATACATAAATGAGTTAAATTCATTTTCCCCCAATTCGATACACCAACCCTAATTAAATTCTTTTCCACACAACCACAGATAAGTCCGTAAATGCAAACTAAAAGTTTGGAAGGAGCCCTTACCTTCACGTTAGCTTTCCCGTGCGATTACGGTGCCGCGGGTAAATCCGGTAAAATCTTCCGCTCGCAACGCCGCTTCCAAAGTTGGTTCCCTAGCACCGTAGCGTGATAGTGAGAAACTTTTCCTTATATCTCTTCGCGAAACGAAGCTTAGATCTAGTCTAAATGTGGAGGTTTGTGTTTGACGGTTTTGAAATCCCTAACACCGTTTTCGAATCCGAGAAGAAGGAAGAAGCTGAGAAATCCTTGTCTTCTCACCCCAAGCCATGGGTTTCTCGTTTGAAGCAAAACAAAGCAACGAAAATAAAAACGGAAGAAGGAAGAAGAATAAAGCTTCGCGAGGCAGGGACGTTTGGTCCTTTTTTCCTTCCTCTGTTTCTCTTTTATTTTCCCTCCTGTTTTCTTCTTTCTAACACACACACATATATATATATATATATAACTTATATTAATATATATATATATACTTAAAATAATATATATATATATATATATTTATATTATATTTAAAACCAAACCCAAACGAATATCTAACAACTCTTCCACATATCACTTTACTCACATCTCAAACTATTTTGATAAAAATATTTACTCTCGTTGCAACTCAATAAAAATATTTTCAGCAACCTGAGATATTTTTAACAAAATTGTCTGGTATTAAATTCTTTGTAACGTAATTAAATTATTCTCCGAAAAATAATTTTAATCCAATTTCCAAAAATATATTTTCGGCATTTAACTCCCTAAATATTAATAACTTTCGCTAAAAAGCCTCCGAGTTCAATACCAAAATACACTAAAATACATAAAGTACAATTTAAAATTATGGGTCTTACATTACTACCCCCCTAAAATTAGTTTCGTCCTCGAAACTTAAAGTACGAGTAACAATCCACACTAGGTTTGTTCCCGAATTCAACATACCAGTCACAACTTGTTTCACCCGGCCTTCTCGAAAAAATGTTGCCTACCCCTTTTCATAGGGTGCTTAATAACTTCACACACATCCATAGTCGGTAAGGCTCGTCCGTTCCATTGAACATGATTTTGTCTACTATCAACAAGAGATTAAGGATGATTAGTCCCTCAATTTGTTAATAAATAACCAACAACCATGATAATGGCTTAGACTATCTTAACCGAACTGTAATAGCGCTCCTTGCAACTTACAACTGAGGTTATCTTAATGTACAAGCAGTCAACAATCTTCTCAAGGTCCATTGAGATTTCCTTATTTTCCTATAACTTTGATCTTGTCGACGAAGTAAAATATCCCATACCTATGTCACGTAGTCTCATTTGCATCCACTTGGTACGAAACATCCATTTGGTATCGAACTGAAACACTTAGAATGACCCCAACACACTGAGCACAGAACAATCACTACATCCGAGAGCTCCTAAATTTCTCCCTTGTCCACAAATCCTCGATTCTTCTTAAGTCGTATAACTACGTCAAACTGTAGTGTTCTTATCAGTATGTTATTTCCAGTTATAAATTTAATAATTCCATCCCCACATATGCTTGGTGATCAAAGCTTCCTCAAATATTTTCGAAATCATGCCAAGGACTATACCACTTGGGACACCCAAACTTCCCCTCAGTTTAGTACTTCATTTCAAGAGTCACGTTTCCCATTAAGATCCAACTTGAATTTAATTGAAAGATCAAGGTCTACATTTATCTCATGCCTAACACTTCAAATTCACGCTTCACTATAAATTTTCTTACATACTTCGCAATTATGCACTAATTCGAGAATTATTCTCCTACATCTACTGCCAACATTCATTATGATACTTCTCAATTTCGCTGTGTCCTTCATTTGCAACTTGATGATTATCTTTTCATTATGGCAAGTCAGATGCATTGGATTCACTCCATCACTTTTCCATTTATACAAACCTTAAATTTCTACCTCGAACCGTGATACATCTTCATTGCAGTGATTCCAATAAATCATGGCTTAGTAATCCCCACCAAACTTTTCCATTTCATGTTCAATCGTTTCCTATCAAACAAACATTTAACTCCTTTGATTGACGAACACAATAACAATCCCAATGACATGCACTCAAGTAATGTATTTATATCATTGGCATACCTTTATAATAATAGTGTCTGAGTTATAGGTGAGATAATTCCTTTCTTCAATCTTTAACCGACATAAACTAGATCTCTATGTGCTGCTCCAACAAGTTTTCTTGGCACATTTTCCAAAATTTGGTTCACTCGCTGGATTCTTATTCCTTCTCAACCTTCACCGAGATATAAACTGAAAGAATCCTAACATTCGAACGTTCTAAAGAATTATTCCTCAAACGTTTCCCATAAGCATTTCCTAAGAAATAATTATCTATAACTTCACCCTCATAAATTTTCAGTACAATGTCTCAAAACCCACATACCTTTCTTTGTCCATCCAGTTACTGAAATGATCATTTCAAATCATCACGCTTGACTTCCTAAGACCAACAACTAAACCATAAATCAGTTGTTACATTTCTTCTTTTTCATTTTCTATCATTTAATAGGATTCTCAAATTTGATCTTCAAAATCTTCAAACACTTCCATCCTTAACATGAATCATTTATCACTTGCCTGCCTCAACTCCTTCGATTATGAATGTTTTAAGCATTACTTGTCCTCCATCCATCTTTGTGGATATTAAATCATTAACTAATAAAATCAACCATCTTAGGGCCCCAAATCAAATCTCAAATAATCCTTCCAACCTATCAAAATATTAACGTCCTCTTAGTAATTTCTATCCTTTTATAGACTCTCAAACTTATATTACCGCAATCTCAAGTATTCTCGTGCTTGATACTTGAAATTCCACTTAATGGTAACATAGAGTTCAATACATCAAGGCTTAACTCATTATGTTTTTCTGAACATCACTCAACATTCACACTTACGTGTCTATAGATTCATCCAATATCCCTATCCATACTTAATAATCCATGTTGTGAATCTAGTCTAACTCAAATGCTCAACTTTATCCCTCAAGGTATCGACTGTTCCTCAAAGCGTATTTTATCTAACCAAGGGAGTATTTACTCCTAATGTGCAATGCTCCGTTAACTTCAATACCAGTCTCTTTCATTGACACCTAAGCACCAAATGTTATTCCAAATGGTAGGATCGTCTTGTTTCTCATCTGAGCGCAAAGCCCAGATTTCCACAATAGTTGTAAAGGGTCACCAACCGAAATTAACAGTTAACACATAACATTTAAGTTTTTAAATGCACAAATAACCTTTCCACTTAGCATGCACCTTAAAAGGGTTTCCATATGACAAACATGCATAAATAAAGTTGAAAAATTGAAGTTTTTAACAAAACAACATTGTTGTATTCAAATACAACATCTTTGTATTCGAATACAAGGCTGTTTCAGCATTCAGCAACAAAAACAGCATGTATGTATTCGAATACAGCTTCGTATTCGAATACACAGTAGACAGCAGCAGAAAAACAGCAAAATTCAACATTTTTCAGCTTTTTAAAGGGTATCGAAACCAATCAACACTTACACACAACTCCAAACAATCATACATAACAATTATAGCGCAATCACTACGATATCTTGAGTTTTGAAATGGTTTTTCAATCAATCACACTTACACATAATTCCAAAACATCCACACTTGGCAATTATAACACAATTACCACGACAACTTAAGTTTTGGAAAGGTTTTGCAAATCAACCACACTTACACGCAATTCCAAAACATAACACTTAGCATTGTCAACACAATCACCACGACAACTTGAGTTTTGAAATAGTTTACAATCAATCACTCTTGCGCATAATATCAATACATAACACTTAGCAAAATCAACACAATCACAATGACATCTCAAGTTCAAAACACTCAATCATAAACTTGAATCAAACACGACTCGTGTGCCAAGCACCCTAATGCAATGCGTATATGCCAAAATGCATGGACTCGGAATTCCAAACCAAAACGCTCCTCGAAGGGCCGTAAATCATAATTGTACCGCCTATCGCAGGCCAAAGTACCAATTACATAGGTGCCACCTATCACGGGTCTGCATGATTTACTAAAAAGCGTAAACCATAAATGTACTGCCTATCACGGGCCCGTATCGTTTACCAAGGTGGCACCTATCACGGATCTGCACGGTTTACTAAAAAGAACGTAAATTGTAAATGTATCGCCTATCGAAGGCCAAAGTACTCTTTACCAAGGTGCCACCTATCACGGGTCTGCACAATTTACAAAAAACCGTAAATCGTAAAAGTACCGCCTATCACGGGCCAAAGTACTATTTACCAAGGTGCCACCTATCACGGGTCTGCACGATTTACTAAAAAGTGTAAACCATAAACGTACTGCCTATCACGGGCCCGTATCGTTTACCAAGGTGCCACCTATCACGGGTCTGCACGGTTTACTAAAAAGAACGTAAATTGTAAATGTATCGCCTATCACAGGCCAAAGTACTCTTTACCAAGGTGCCACTTATCACGGGTCTGCACAATTTACAAAAAACCGTAAATCGTAAAAGTACCGCCTATCACGGGCCAAAGTACTATTTACCAACGTGCCACCTATCACGGGTCTGCACAATTTACAAAAACATAAATCATAAATGTACCGCCTATCACAGGCCAAAGTTCTATTTATCAGGGTGCCACCTATCACGGGTCTGCACGATTTACAAAAAGCATGAAAATGCATGAGCATATACTGACTCCATCCACAAAAGTCGTTAAGTAAATGCAGAGATTAAAAGATTCCCCAATTTTAATACTCATTTAACTTAAACGATTTACACGCCAAACATTAAGCAAATAGACATATTAAGAGATTCCCCATTCTTAATATTCTTTTAACTTAAATGGTTTTCAAAACAACATTAAGTAACCAAAACATTAAGAGATTCCCCATTCTTAACGCCCGGTTAACTTAAACGATTTTCAAAACAAACATTAAGTAACAAAGACATTAAGAGATTCCCCATTCTTAACGCCCAGTTAACTTAAACGATTTTCAAAACATTAGTAAACAGATTCGATACACGAACCCTAATTAAATTCTTTTCCACACAACCACAGATAAGTCCCTAAATGCAAACTAAAAGTTTGGAAGGAGCCCTTACCTTCACGTTAGCTTTCCCGTGCGATTACAGTGCCGCGGGTAAATCCGTTAAAATCTTCCGCTCGCAACGCCGCTTCCAAAGTTGGTTCCCTAGCACCGTAGCGTGATAGTGAGCAACTTTCCCTTCTATCTCTTCGCGAAACGAAGCTTAGATCTAGTCTAAATGTGGAGGTTAGTGTTTGACAGTTTTGAAATCCCTAACACCATTTTCGAATCCGAGAAGAAGGAAGAAGCTTAGAAATCCTTGTCTTCTCACCCCAAGCCATGGGTTTCTCGTTTGAAGCAAAACAAAGCAAGGAAAATGAAAACGAAAGAAGGAAGAAGAATAAAGCTTCGCGAGGCAGGGACGTTTGGTCCTTTTTTCCTTCCTTTTTTTCTCTTTTATTTTCCCTCCTGTTTTCTTCTTTCTAACACACACACACACACACACACACACACAGATATATATATATATATATATAACTTATATTAATATATATATATATATATACTTAAAATAATATATATATATATCTATATTTATATTATACTTAAAACCAAACCCAAACGAATATCTAACAACTCTACCACATATCACTTTACTCACATCTCAAACTATTTTGATAAAAATATTTACTCTCGTTGCAACTCAATTGACAAATAAAATTTTCAGCAACCTGAGATATTTTTAACAAAATTGTCTGGTATTAAATTCTTTGTAACGTAATTAATTTATTCTCCGACAAATAATTTTAATCCAATTTCTAAAAATATATTTTCGGCATTTAACTCCCTAAATATTAATAACTTTGGCTAAAAAGCCTCCGAGTTCAATACCTAAATACACTAAAATACATAAAGTATAATTTAAAATTATGGGTCTTACAGATCCAATTTTTAGCAACTCGAGATGTTTTTAACAAAACTCCCCAGAATTAAATTCTTCGTAAAGGTTCAGCGCAGTTAATTTAATTAATTTATCGACGAGTAATTTTAGTCAGGTATCAGAATATCTTTTTGGTCATTTAAACTCCCAAAATATTAATAACTTGGCTAAAAAGCCTCCGAGTTCAAGACCAAAATCCACTAAAATACATAAAGTATAATTTAAAATTATGGGTCTTACAACCATGGCCCATTCGGCCGCCATGTACTATGAAATGCGTGAGCATACTCTGACTCTATCCACGACAATCGTTAAGTAAATGCAGATATTAAAAGATTCCCCATTTTTAATACTCATTTAACTCTAACAATTTTCACGACAATCATTAAGTAAACATAGATATTAACAGATTCCCCATTTTTAATACTCGTTTAACTCTAATAATTTTGACGACAATCATTAGGTAAATGCATATATTAAGAGATTCCCCATTCTAAATACTCATTTAACTCTAACAATTTCAACGAAAATCATTAAATAAATACAGATAAAAGAAACAATGCACAAAGGAAACACAAATTAAAAGTTTTGATTTTCAACATTGCTACAATTTCTAAGAACTTAATTGTCGTGAAACATATTAATATATTCGGCAACATAAATAGGTATGAAAATTAGAAAAAGTAGATTTATTGAGCCATTGAAGGGTTATTGAGGTAAGTAAAGTGTTTAAACTTTGACACCTATGAGGTTGCTTGATAATTTCTTTAATAATAAACATAATTCTAGACTTTTGGAAAATATAATTATCATATGTAGTTAATAAAAAATAATTATTGACACCATAAAATAAATTTACTCTTTTAAATTTTTCTCAATTCCCTTTTATGTCTCTATAGGTTTTATATATACTTGTATCACAAACTTAACTCATTTCTCTCCAATAATTATTAAATACATCTACTATTTCCAAAAATTAAATTAATTAAATTAATACATCATTTTTTTATAATTCCAAAATTATCTTTATGTTAAGAGAAATTTTTTTCTTCAATAACTTACCAACATTATATATATATATATATA
>JBBPBS010000799.1:25698-168190 GCA_037974835.1 Cicer judaicum | reverse complement strand
AGGCCAAAGTACTCTTTACCAAGGTGCCACCTATCACGGGTCTGCACAATTTACAAAAAACCGTAAATCGTAAAAGTACCGCCTATCACGGGCCAAAGTACTATTTACCAAGGTGCCACCTATCACGGGTCTGCACGATTTACTAAAAAGTGTAAACCATAAACGTACTGCCTATCACGGGCCCGTATCGTTTACCAAGGTGCCACCTATCACGGGTCTGCACGGTTTACTAAAAAGAACGTAAATTGTAAATGTATCGCCTATCACAGGCCAAAGTACTCTTTACCAAGGTGCCAGTTATCACGAATCTGCACAATTTACAAAAAACCGTAAATCGTAAAAGTACCGCCTATCACGGGCCAAAGTACTATTTACCAACGTGCCACCTATCACGGGTCTGCACAATTTACAAAAACATAAATCATAAATGTACCGCCTATCACAGGCCAAAGTTCTATTTATCAGGGTGCCACCTATCACGGGTCTGCACGATTTACAAAAAGCATGAAAATGCATGAGCATATACTGACTCCATCCACAAAAGTCGTTAAGTAAATGCAGAGATTAAAAGATTCCCCAATTTTAATACTCATTTAACTTAAACGATTTACACGCCAAACATTAAGCAAATAGACATATTAAGAGATTCCCCATTCTTAATATTCTTTTAACTTAAATGGTTTTCAAAACAACATTAAGTAACCAAAACATTAAGAGATTCCCCATTCTTAACGCCCGGTTAACTTAAACGATTTTCAAAACAAACATTAAGTAACAAAGACATTAAGAGATTCCCCATTCTTAACGCCCAGTTAACTTAAACGATTTTCAAAACATTAGTAAACAGATTCGATACACGAACCCTAATTAAATTCTTTTCCACACAACCACAGATAAGTCCCTAAATGCAAACTAAAAGTTTGGAAGGAGCCCTTACCTTCACGTTAGCTTTCCCGTGCGATTACAGTGCCGCGGGTAAATCCGTTAAAATCTTCCGCTCGCAACGCCGCTTCCAAAGTTGGTTCCCTAGCACCGTAGCGTGATAGTGAGCAACTTTCCCTTCTATCTCTTCGCGAAACGAAGCTTAGATCTAGTCTAAATGTGGAGGTTAGTGTTTGACAGTTTTGAAATCCCTAACACCATTTTCGAATCCGAGAAGAAGGAAGAAGCTTAGAAATCCTTGTCTTCTCACCCCAAGCCATGGGTTTCTCGTTTGAAGCAAAACAAAGCAAGGAAAATGAAAACGAAAGAAGGAAGAAGAATAAAGCTTCGCGAGGCAGGGACGTTTGGTCCTTTTTTCCTTCCTTTTTTTCTCTTTTATTTTCCCTCCTGTTTTCTTCTTTCTAACACACACACACACACACACACACACACAGATATATATATATATATATATAACTTATATTAATATATATATATATATATACTTAAAATAATATATATATATATCTATATTTATATTATACTTAAAACCAAACCCAAACGAATATCTAACAACTCTACCACATATCACTTTACTCACATCTCAAACTATTTTGATAAAAATATTTACTCTCGTTGCAACTCAATTGACAAATAAAATTTTCAGCAACCTGAGATATTTTTAACAAAATTGTCTGGTATTAAATTCTTTGTAACGTAATTAATTTATTCTCCGACAAATAATTTTAATCCAATTTCTAAAAATATATTTTCGGCATTTAACTCCCTAAATATTAATAACTTTGGCTAAAAAGCCTCCGAGTTCAATACCAAAATACACTAAAATACATAAAGTATAATTTAAAATTATGGGTCTTACAGATCCAATTTTTAGCAACTCGAGATGTTTTTAACAAAACTCCCCAGAATTAAATTCTTCGTAAAGGTTCAGCGCAGTTAATTTAATTAATTTATCGACGAGTAATTTTAGTCAGGTATCAGAATATCTTTTTGGTCATTTAAACTCCCAAAATATTAATAACTTGGCTAAAAAGCCTCCGAGTTCAAGACCAAAATCCACTAAAATACATAAAGTATAATTTAAAATTATGGGTCTTACAACCATGGCCCATTCGGCCGCCATGTACTATGAAATGCGTGAGCATACTCTGACTCTATCCACGACAATCGTTAAGTAAATGCAGATATTAAAAGATTCCCCATTTTTAATACTCATTTAACTCTAACAATTTTCACGACAATCATTAAGTAAACATAGATATTAACAGATTCCCCATTTTTAATACTCGTTTAACTCTAATAATTTTGACGACAATCATTAGGTAAATGCATATATTAAGAGATTCCCCATTCTAAATACTCATTTAACTCTAACAATTTCAACGAAAATCATTAAATAAATACAGATAAAAGAAACAATGCACAAAGGAAACACAAATTAAAAGTTTTGATTTTCAACATTGCTACAATTTCTAAGAACTTAATTGTCGTGAAACATATTAATATATTCGGCAACATAAATAGGTATGAAAATTAGAAAAAGTAGATTTATTGAGCCATTGAAGGGTTATTGAGGTAAGTAAAGTGTTTAAACTTTGACACCTATGAGGTTGCTTGATAATTTCTTTAATAATAAACATAATTCTAGACTTTTGGAAAATATAATTATCATATGTAGTTAATAAAAAATAATTATTGACACCATAAAATAAATTTACTCTTTTAAATTTTTCTCAATTCCCTTTTATGTCTCTATAGGTTTTATATATACTTGTATCACAAACTTAACTCATTTCTCTCCAATAATTATTAAATACATCTACTATTTCCAAAAATTAAATTAATTAAATTAATACATCATTTTTTTATAATTCCAAAATTATCTTTATGTTAAGAGAAATTTTTTTCTTCAATAACTTACCAACATTATATATATATATATATATACTAATACCACAAACCTAACTCATTTCTCTCCAATAATTATTAAATACATCTACTATTTTCAAAAAGAATAACAAATGCAAAAACTACAATTATTGAATGAATTAGATATTCCATATATATCAAAGCACATTCCGCCACTAGCTTCTTATTGCACTCAAAAGCTCACCACGATACTCCCATTTACAAGCTAACCATTCACTTCTACTTAAGATCATATTAGTCACTAATTTATTTTTATCCATCGTGGCACTAAAAAGTTTCCTAAATCGATTACTAAGAGTCATCCAGAAAAAGTGTCGAAACCATAATAATATAAGTAGGGGAGTGTTTGGCATAGTGACGTGGCTAGTGATCTATATTTGGTATAGTGATGAAACCATTGATTTAGGGTGTCACTCTTTCTGGATGTACAATTTTTGGTATAGTGACAAAATAAAATCGATTACTAAATGTCCTTCTTTTTTATTTTATTAACAATAATAATAATAATAATATTTGGTGGGCCTAATTTGAAAAGTGAAACCACTTAATAGTGTGAATGATGACCATGTTCTTCCAAACTCGACTTGTTTTAAACATACAAAGAAGGGAAAAGGTTAAACCAGGGTAAGAAAATACTTCCAGATGGAAAAGTGTTGAGATAATATATAGTCTGGGACATATGATTCGCACTTTTGCCCTGGCTTGTTACTCCTTACCAAGGTGAAGGCCTCTCTATTGTTCAGGTTGAGTTTAACAAAAGGGTTATTGGCTTGCTGCAACCGATATGGTCACCAAGAGAGCATTGGCTAAGCGGAAGAAGATGTGTAAGATAATTGGAGGAGTGATGTGGAGGCCTCATAATTAAGCAAAACTTAATTGCTTCAACCAATTATATACAATTACAATTGTACATATAAACTTTTTTAGTTAATTGTATATCAGTTATACTTTTTTATTTATACACAATTTTTATAAATTGTTTCATATCTAGTTTATTTGTTGACAATTTTGCTAAAATTATTTTTAATTTATGTTGAATCATTATTTATAAATCAATTTATATTAAATTTGTTTCTTTTATAATTTTTCGTATTTATCTTTTATGTTTTTTGTTATTTTTAAATTATTTCGATAATTGAACCGTTGGATTATGGAAATTCAAATTTCTAAATTATATTTAATCTAATTATTTAATATTAAATATGTTGGATCATTGAAACAAAAGATTTATCTACAACAAAATTTAAACAAAATCAATCTGTAGAATTTACAAAATCAATATGAACAAAATACAAACAAGATCAATCTCGATAATATAAAAACTCAATTTGAACCAAAAAATAGAATAAATATGAAGAATTTACAAACTCAATCTGAACAAAATACGAACAAAATCAATCTAAAAGAACTGCTCATATTGAATTTAGAAATAAAGAATTAGCTAAAAAAACATATTATCGAAAAGCATATTGTTAAGATTTTTTATGAATTGGATTATTGTTGACCAAGCTAGGAAGGAAGATACAATTCAGAAGATTTGGTTTAGTTCCTTCTTCACAATCTAGGGTTGTTAGGAAAAGACTTGGCTTGTAGGGTCAAGGAGGTTAGTTCCTCAAAGTATGGGGTTGTTAAGTTGTTTCAGAAGACTAACTTAGAGCGTCAAGTGTTTTCTAATTCAATGTATTTTAATTAGTGGATTAAAGCTTTTTGAATGAGGTGATTGGATGTAGCCAAGTTAGTGGTGAACCAGGATAAATGTATGTGTCCAATTATTTATGCTTTGGTTGTTTGTTGCCTTTGAACTCGTTTGCTTCTTATCTAAGTAATTCATAAAAACCAACCAAGCTTCATATCAAAGTTCGATCTCAAGGATGAGATCTTTACATTTTTTGAGGAATGATCCAAGGGTTCAACATGTCTAGATTCAGTGAAGAGGTTGTTGGATGAAACATCAACAAACCGCCTGTATTAGATGGAGAAAGATTTGAGTATTGAAAGGACATGCTAAAAAGTTTCTTTATTTCACAAGGCTCTGAACTTTGGGACTTGATGGAAGATGGTTATATTGCTCCAAAGAATACTAACGACAGTGAGATTCCAAGGAAATAGATGGATGCTTATTAGACGAAGATGTACAAGATGCATCAAAAGTCCAAAACGTTCATGATAAATGCAATCATTTTAAAGGAGTGTGAAAAGTGAACCAACAAGGACACACAAAAGAGTATTTATGATAGTCTAATTATGACTTATAAAGGAAGCAAGTAAGTTCAAGAAGCAAAGGCCAACTTCCTAGTCAAAAAGTGTGAACTGTTCAAAATGGAATATGATGAACAACAAGCAGATTTGACTCTAAAGGCTAATACCAACTCTTACTATGGATCCAACACAGATTCTGACTCTAGAAGTGAATCAACAGATGAAGAAACTGAGGAATTTTCTAACTTAACTCAAATTTGATTTAATTAGTGTTATAAATTATTTTTTAGATAAGAATAACAAATTATCATTAAAACTGAAAACATTGAGAAAAGAAAATGCTAACCTAACTAAAAAAGGTAATGTTTTAAAGAATCAAAAGTGCACAATTTAAAATAGAAAATGAACTCTGAAAAATGGTATTATTGAACTTAAAATAG
This sequence comes from Cicer judaicum, assembly GCA_037974835.1. NCBI lineage: Eukaryota > Viridiplantae > Streptophyta > Magnoliopsida > Fabales > Fabaceae > Cicer > Cicer judaicum. The sequence goes on along the minus strand of JBBPBS010000799.1, from coordinate 162,680 downwards.
AAAATTCAATTCTAAACACCTATATTAATGAACTTAAAACAGAAAATACAACTCTAAAAAGCTGATATTACTAAACTTAAAACAGAAAATAGAAATATGAAAACTGATATTGCTGAACTTAAAACCATGAAAAATATCCATGTTGAAAATACCACATATAATTCTTATAAGCATGAAGAAGTATTCCAAGATTATCTAGCTAATGGTATGGAAAGAAGTAAGTATGCATCAATGATTTATGGCGTTAGTAGAAATGGTATAAGAGGTGTAGGGTTCAAAGAAACAATAATTAAACCTAAACTTATTTACTTTGATGTTTTGTGTACTGTTTTATCTAACCAAGGTCACTGTAAATCATCTTGTCCCATGTTAAATACAAGGATAAACAAGATACCTTTCAAGGCTAACAAACTAGGACCCAATCAAATATGGGTACCAAAATATAAATTTGTTTATGATGCAAATGTCCTAAGCAATCAAGTTAAAACAGCTATCATGGCATCTGGTAAGTGGATGTTAGAAACATATGAAGGGAAAAAGGTCTATGTCCCAAGACCTAACTCTTGTGGAAGAACGACTAGTCACACAATACGTATCAGAAACAAAACCAACTGATGAACCAAAATTACCAGAAAAACAAGAACCATATGATAAGCCAAAAATATCAGAAAAATCTGGAGCATCAACAAAATCAAAACTGGCAGAGAAATCTCACATATCAAAACTGCTAGAGAAATCACCCATATCAACAAAATTTGAACTACCAGAAGAACTAGAATTACCATCAGTTCCAAAATTACCAGAGGAACTCGATACATTTGTAGAAAAATAAGTGTCATATGAACAATCAGAATGAGGAGACTTCTCTAAACACTCCAATAAAATTCATCAAGACTACATACCTTGATTGGAATTCAAATCCCTTCATCCAAACCTTATAATTAGAGAATGTGCAAATTCAGAATCTGAAAAATCATATAAGAAGAACTAAGATGGTTTTTAGAGTAAAACTGAAATTGTTGACATATAGGTTATATTTTTCTTTATATTTGGTTATTGTCATATATTATGTTTACTGTGATATCAAGAAGCTTGATCATAAAAATCAAAGCTAGACAAGTATTTTGCAGGTTCTCAAAAATTTAGAGGAACTAAGAGATCAACAAAATCTGAACATTTCAGCAGAAGTGGCATACAAGTTTGGTTTTCATAAATAACCAGAAACCACCAAAAAGAAAATTGATGTTTTGGCTGTATTATTTTCATTAATCAATTATAAGATTTATATTATCTTGTATTGATTTACATTTTAGCATAAGCTAAATAGAAGTTTGTTTCTTTAGAAACAAGCATAAACAACCATAAACAAATTAGTGTTTTGGGTTGTATTGATTCATTCTAAAATTATCTACAATATATTATGTTATATGACAAACAACTAGATCTTGAAAAGTCAAAGAAAGATGATGATAGTACAGGTTTATCATAATCAAATGCAGACAAACCAAAAGAACTTGGAAAATAAGAGAATACAAGAAAATCAGAAGAAGATCACAAATCTTCAAAGGATGAACCTGATCAAGTTAGAAATAGTCCAGATAAGTCAGAAGGAAAATCAGGATGGAAGTACAAGTTATCTCATCCTGAAACTCTAATCATTGGAAGTGCACATGATCCTTTGAAGATCATATCATCACTAAAAGATACCTTTTATTTTGCTTACTCTCTCATCAATTGTGCCTACCTCTATTGATGAAGCATTGATAAATGATGGATGGATACTTGCAGTGCAAGAAGATTTAAATGTATTTTCAATAACAAGCTAGGAGAACATTATTGGAACCAAATGGATTTTCAATAACAAGCTAAACGAAAAAAGTGAAGAACATTATTTGGATTTACTAATGACACTCATTGCCATGAATTTTCTAAATTGATGCAACTTGAATTTCAAATGCGTATGCTAGGAGAACTTAAGTTCTTCTTAGTGATACAAATTCAACAAAGTCAAAAAGGTATGTACATTCCTCAAACTAAATATACAAAAGAATGTCTCGGGATGTTTAAGAACCTATGGCTATACCAATGCACCCTACCTGTTCAAATGAAAAAGATGATTCTGGCCAAAAAACCATAAATTCTATAGAGGAATGATAGGATGTTTAGTGTATGTGGATGTGCAAGATTTCAAGCTGTTTTTAAGAAAATATTTAGATACCTAAAAAGCACTATCAACCTTAACTTGTTCTACAAGAAATTTTCTGAGTACAAACTTAGTGGATAATGTAACTCCCTTTATTTTAATTAATTAATTTAACCTTTAGTTTTGTTATTTATTATGTTTAATTAGCTTAGTGTGACAATAATAAAATAGTTATTCCTTGGATGTTTAATTATTTGATTAATTATTTTATATTAATTAATTAATTAATTGTTGGGGTTTTATTAACTAATTAAAACTCGTAGGAGTATTTGTTTTAGAGTGAACAATGACCAGATCCATTTTGACTAAGTCAAAATTAATTAACCCACACTACTAATCTTGATAACTATATTTTATTGTTAATAGCATTTAGTTTATAGAATCGTGCATTTTCCCCCTTGCGTCCATTCAAATGTGTAACTAGCAAGAATAAGCACATAAATGTCAATTAATTCCTAACAGGTTGGTCATTGAATGATACTATTTCATTTGAATTATGTAACACCCCAATTTTTAACAGTGCGAGTGTATTTTTTTTTTTTAAAAAAACAAATTCATAAAAACAAAGAAATAAATAGGGAAATACCTTTGGATAAATATTTAAGTCATAACACAACGATAAACTAGTCAACATAATTTACAAGTAGCGGAATAGTTTTTGAAGTACGAATCCGAAGTATTTACACATCAAAAAGTGGTATATTGAACCCATCAATAATAAAATGTCAAGCTGACAATATTGGTATAGGTACAGTCTTCCAAATTAAAATAATCACATCCCAAAAGAAAGACATCTAGTCCCAATATGTCAACCTAATATGATGATTCTACAAAAAACTATACATCCCGAGTGATCTTAACGCGCCACGCAAGATCCTCCTAACACAGCTCCAGTCAGGTGTGTCCAACTACATTCTCATCCACAGGGTACTAACCGGTAGGATGGTCATGATTAACACATAACGTTTAAGTTTTTAAATGCACAAAATAACCTTTCAACTTAGCATGCACCTTAAAAGGGTTTCCATATACTAAACATGCATAAACAAAGTTGAAAAATGAAGTTTTTAACAAAATTGCACTGTTGTATTCAAATACAGCATCTCTGTATTCAAATACAGCAAAAACAACATGTTTGTATTCGAATACAGCCTTCTGTATTTGACTACACAGTAAGTCAGTAGCAAAACAACATGTCTGTATTCGACTACACTGTAATTCAGTGGCAAAAACAGCATGTCTGTATTCGAATACACATCAGACTGCAGCAGAAAAAAAGCAAAATTCAACTTTTTAAAGGGTTTCGAAACCAATCAACACTTACACACAAATCCAAACAATCACACTTAACAATTATAGCGCAATCACCACGACTCTTGAGTTTCGAAATGGTTTTGCAATCAATCACACTTACAAAAAATTCCAAAACATCCACACTTGGTAATTATAACACAATCACCACGACAACTTAAGTTTCGAAAAGGTTTTGCAATCAACCACACTTACACGCAATTCCAAAACAACCACACTTGGCAATTATAACACAATCACCATGACGACTTGAGTTCAAACACTCAATCATAATCTTAAATCAAACATGTCTCGCGTACCAAGCACCCTAATGCAATGCGTATATGCCAAAAAGCATGGACTCAGAATTCCAAACCAAAACCCTCCTCGAAGGGCAGTAAATCATAATTGTACCGCCTATCGCAGGCCGAAGAACTAAATTATCGAGGTGCTACCTATCATGGGTCAGCATGATTTACTAAAAACGTAAGTCTTAAATGTACCGCGTATAACAGGCCGAAGTACTATTTATCGAGGTGTCACCTATCACGAGTCAGCACGATTTACCAAAAATGTGCAGCCTATCGCAGACCTTACACGACGCGACAATCCTCGCAAGGATAAGATGAACCAACAAATCACATGGAATCATCTCGTGGCCCATCCGGTCACCGCTATCACCATGGCCCATCCGGTCACCATGTACTATGAAATGCATGAGCATACTCTGACTCTATCCACGACAATCGTTAAGTAAATGCAGATACTAAAAGATTCCCTATTTTCAATACTCATTTAACTCTAACAATTTTCACACAATCTTTAAGTAAACAGAGATATTAAAATATTCCTCATTTTTAATACTCGTTTAACTTTGACAATTTAAACGACAATCATTAGGTAAATGCATATATTAAGAGATTCCTCATGCTTAATACTCATTTAGCTCTAACAATTTCGACGACAATCATTAAGTAAACACAGATATTAAGAGATTCCCCATTCTTAATACTCATTTAACTCTAACAATTTTCACTACAAACATTAAGTAAACAGAGATATTAAAAGATTCCCTATTTTTAATACTTGTTTAACTCTAATGATTTTCAAATTCCACACAGACATACTCAGACATATTCTCAAATTCAATCCACAATTCACACCAAATCACATCAATTGATTTTTCTACAAAATCCACACAAACACATCTCAAAATTTATAATATTAATTATGAACACGTCAAACACGACAAACACAAAATTATCACAACCCACCACTGAAACACATAAAATTTCATTCCTTCAAAACCACACATAAATGAGTCAAATTCATTTTCCACGAAACACTCATCAATATCACCAAAACCAAACTCTAAAATTTCACCCATAAAAGCATTAAATTTACTTTCCCCAAATCAACACTTTAACCCTAACAAAATTCTTTTCCACACAACCACAAATAAGTCCCTAAAAGCAAACTATAAGTTTGGAAGGAGCCCTTACCTTAATGCTAGCTTTAACGAGTGATTACGGTACTGCGAGTAGTTCACTAGCACCGTAGCGTGGAGGTGAGCAACTTTCCCTCCGATCATATATATATATATATATATATATATATATATATATATTAATTATAACTTAAGAAATATCTAAAAATATCTAAATATTTATTAAAATTACCATTTCACCCATCACTTCCCAAACCACTTTTTGTTAACAATATCTACTCTCGTCGCAACTCAATTGACAGATACAATTTTCAGCAACCCGAGATATTTTTAACACAACTTCCCAATATTAAATTCTTCGTAACATAAATAAATTATTCTTCGACAAAAGATTCACCATAATTAATCTAATTTATTTATCGACGAATAATTTTAATCAAGCATTAAACTCACAAAATATCAATAACTTGGCTAAAAAGCCTCAGAGTTCAATACCTAAACACACTAAAAATTGTATAATTTAGGATTTAAAAACTATGGGTCTTACAAAATGCATTAATGTATAGTTCATTTTTATGCCCAAAAGAGTAGTAATGGGAAAAAAATGTACAGTGAAAAGAGTAATATTTCTATTTTTATTGTGTTTTTGGTGATATGTGTTTTAATTTTTAACAATAACACGTAGTCAAATCAAAGTTTATGGACTATTAAAATGAAAATGGTGATTTTGATATATTTGTTCATGTCTATATTTGAGATGTTGAAGTTATTTGTAACACCCCGATTTTCAAAGCGAGGGTGTATTTTTTTTTTCAAAACAAATTAAAATAAAATAGAGAAATAAATAAGGTAACAGCTTTGGATAAATGTTTAAGTCAATATAATTGATACACAGCGGAATAGTTCTCTTGAAATATAAATCCAAAGTATTTACACAACAACAAATGGTACATGGAACCCATTCAAATAAGATGTCATACACACAATATTAGTAAAGGTACAGTTTTCCAGTTCCAAATAACGTAATCCAAAAGAAAGACATCCGTTCCCTCTATGTCATCCTAATCTGATCATTCTACAAAAAACTATAGCTATACACCCTGAGTGATCTCCACGCGCCCCGTAAGATCCTCCTAACATAGCTCCAATCATGCATTCCCATCCACAGGGTATGAACCGGTAGGATCGTCCTGTCTCTCATCTGAGGGCAAAGCCCAAATTTCCACAATAGTTGTAAAGGGTCACCAACCGAAATTAACAGTTAACACATAACATTTAAGTTTTTAAATGCACAAATAACCATTCCACTTAGCATGCACCTTAAAAGGGTTTCCATATGCTAAACATGCATAAACAAAGTTGAAAATTGAAGTTTTTAACAAAACAACATTGTTGTATTCGAATACAGCATCTCTGTATTCAAATACAAGGCTGTTTCAGCATTCTGCAGCAAAAACAACATGTACGTATTCGAATACAACAGTCTGTATTCGACTACACAGCAAGTCAGTAGCAAAACAGCATGTCTGTATTCGACTACAGCATGTCTGTATTCGACTACAGCAGTCTGTATTCGACTACACAATAAGTCAGTGGCAAAATAGGATGTCTGTATTCGAAAACAACTTCCTGTATTCGAATACACAGCAGACAGCAGTAGAAAAACAGCAAAATTCAGCATTTTTCAGCTTTTTAAAGGGTATCGAAACCAATCAACACTTACACACAAATCCAAACAATCATACTTAACAATTATAGCGCAAACACTACGACATCTTGAGTTTTGAAATGGTTTTGCAATCAATCACACTTACAAACAATTCCAAAACATCCACACTTGGCAATTATAACAAAATCACCACGACAATTTAAGTTTCAAAAAGGTTTTGCAATCAACCACACTTACACGTAATTCCAAAACATAACACTTAGCATTTTCAACACAATCACCACGACAACTTGAGTGTCGAAATAGTTTACAATCAATCACTCTTACGCATAATATCAACACATAACACTTAGCAATTTCAACACAATCATAAACTTGAATCAAACACGACTCGCGTGCCAAGCACCCTAATGCAATGCGTATATGCCAAAATGCATGGACTCGGAATTCCAAACCAAATCCCTTCTCGAAGGGCCGTAAATCATAATTGTACCGCCTATCGCAGGCCAAAGTACCAATTACCGACGTGCCACCTATCACGGGTCTGCACGATTTACTAAAAAGCGTAAACCATAAACGTACTGTCTATCACGGGCCCGTATCGTTTACCAAGGTGCCACCTATCACGGGTCTGCACGGTTTACTAAAAAGAACGTAAATTGTAAATGTACCGCCTATCACAGGCCAAAGTACTCTTTACCAAGGTGCCACCTATCACGGGTCTGCACAATTTACAAAAAACTGTAAATCGTAAAAGTACCGCCTATCACGTGCCAAAGTACTATTATCAAATCCAATCCACAACTCACACCAAAATACATCAATTCATTTCTCCAGAAAATCCAACATACAGATATCAAATTTCATCAGTATTAATTAAGAACACGTCAAATACGACAAACACAAATCAACACAACCCACCACTCAAATGCAACAAGTTTCATTTACTCAAAATCATACATAAATGAGTTTAAATTCATTTTCCACGAAACATTCATCAATATCACCAAAACCCCACATTAGAATTTCACCCATAAAAGCATTAAATTCATTTTCCCCAAATCAACACTTTAACCCTAACAAAATTCTTTTCCACACAACCACATATAAGTCCCTAAATGCAAACTAAAAGTTTGGAAGGATCCCTTACCTTCACATTAGCTTTAACGTGCGATTACGGTACCGCGAGTAAATCCGGTAAAATCTCCGCTCGCAACGTCGCTTCCAAAGTTGGTCCCCTAGCACCATAGCGTGGTAGTGAGCAACTTTCCCTTCTATCTCTTCGCGAAATGAAGCTTAGATCTAGATGAAACGGGGAGATTCGTGTTTGACGGTTTTGAAATCCCTAACACCGTTTTCGAATCTGGGAAGAAGAAAGAAGCTGGAAATTTGTTCTTTCTCACCCACTAAGCTTTGGGTTTCTTTTCTTGAAGCAAAAGGAGGAAAACAAAATGGAAGGAAGTAGGAAGAAGAAGAGGGGTTCGCGAGAATGGAAGAGCATCATTTTCGTTTTCTGTTTTTCCTTCCTCTGTTTGCCATATTCTGCCTTTCCTTTCCTAGCTTCCATATATATATATATTACATACTATTTATATATATATATATATATTACTTACTATATACATATATTTTACTTATAATATATATATTCATATATATATTTATATATATATATATATATATTATAATTAAAACTAAACTAATAAATATCTAACAACTCTCACATCCATCACTTCACTCTCATCTCAAACTATTTTGGTAAAAATATCTACTCTCGTCGCAACTCAATTGTTGAATACAATTTTCAGCAACCTGAGATATTTTGAACAAAACCGCCCAGAATTAAATTCTTCGAAACCTAACTAAATTATTCTTCGACAAATAATTTTAATCCAATTTCCAGAAATATATTTTCGCCCTTTAACTCACTAAATACCAAAAACTGGGCTAACAGCCTAAGAAATTCCACACAAAATACCCTAAAATTGTATAATTAAGGATTTAAAAACTACGGGTCTTACATTATTGAGTTTTGACTATGAGCATCCATGAGGATATAAAATTGATACCATATGTGATTAAAAATTTAATCTACAATATTTTGTCTTTTTGGTTGACTAAGTGGCTGGTAACTTGTGGTTTGAATAGTTTTTTCTTTGTGGTTGCCTAAGTGGCTGATTACTTGTGTTATGACCCTCTTATCTTTGTGGTTGCCTAAGTGGCTAGTGATTTCTATATTTTGCGCATCATTATCATTATTATTACATATCATTTGCATCTTTGTGGATGTCTTAGTGACTGGTTTAATTTCCTTCATTGGTATGAGCGACTTCTATGTGGACACCTTAGTGATTAGCTATATCCGGATCATGCATAACTTGCATTTATTTTATTGTTATTTTTATTTTGATCTATTTATTTATTCTAAGGTGAGTTGCTGCTTGATTTATTCAGATACATTTTATAAGTTGAACGAATTACCCAGAAAAGCAAATTTCTCTAAATCTTTTATCACAAAAAGATTTTATATTTATATTTCATGGCTGTTAACTTGTTATTTGGTTTAATTTTTGTTGTGTCATGAACTAACCCCTTACACCAATATTTAGGTACTAATGATCTCAAAGAGTTGCATGAATGATGTTTGCTTGGCGCGCTCATGCGGGAAAAAGGGGACATTAACTTAAAAATAATGTTTGTAGTGATAAAACCAATGTGATACCTTTTTAAAGTTTATTTACTTTTTATCCTTAATTTTAAATAAAAATGCAAAGATGAGGTCCTTCTGTTTGGAAACAACTGAATCAGTCAACCTTATTTTTTTATTTTATTTTTATAATTCCATCTATAGAGAATTGATTTTATTTTAGAACGTAAATGAACATTTTATAATAATTAACAAACTGTCTTTGCAATAATAATAATAATAATAATAATAATAATAATAATAATAATAATAATAATAATAATAATAATTGTTGGACATATGCTCGTTTTTGATATTATTGACAAACATACATCATTAAATAAATCTGACATTGTAAACTGAGAAAAATTTCAGGAACAACAACTCAACCCTACAAACTTGAGACAATTGCTTGGAACTTAAGAAATCAACAAAATCTTGAAGATTCACAAGCAAATCGATTAGTCAAATCGATTCTGTAACAGGGTTGGATGAAATTATGCAGTCTGGGATTAAGCAATCGATTGGCACAATCGATTTACACATTCTTTGAAAGTCAAGTATGATACCAATCAATTAGACAAATCGATTGGTACATTTATTAGAAAATGAATTGTGCAAGTCAGAGAGCCAGTTAGCCTTAAATCGATTAGGCAAATCGATTGGTTAATCCACCAGGACTGAACTGATTGCTCACATCGATTAGACAAATCGATTGGTACATTTACTGAAATTAAAATGTGCAAGTCAGTAGCCTGCCTTGCAATCTAATCGATTTGGCAAATCGATTGAGCCAATCATATCTGTATTTTAAATTGTCTATATCGATTGGCATAATCGATTTCGAATGTCAGATAACCAAACCAAAAATGAGCAAATCGATTTACCCAAATTAACTTCAAAATGAATTTGGTCTAGGACATACGCAATCGATTAGCACAATCTACTAACTTACTTCTGTTGAAATAAGTTTGGCATCAATCGACTTGGTAAATCGATTGAATGAACCAAACAATACAATGTGCTTCAGACTTAAATCCATAGTCGCTTAGACAAATCGATTATGAAGTTTTAAATCAACTCTGTAACTTGTCAAATCGATTGGGCAAATCGATTGATGATAATCACTGTGTCTCTAGAACCAGTGCAATCGATTGACCAACTCGATTGGTACAAAAGTTTTTAGAAACAGAGATGGATTAAGGATTATGTACATGTTTAAATCGATTGAGTACATCGATTGTTTTGATCTCGTTGTTGGAACAAAACACCACAAATCGATTATGCACATCGATTCAAATATGATCATTCATCCAAGTCTGAAGAACTCAGGTAAACTAACCGATTAGGTAAATCGATTAGTATGTGCAGTTTCAAGATTCAAGAAAAACAAGATTCGCGAAATCGATTGGACAAATCGATTAGTATGCTTTATAACTTTAAGAAATCAATTGCCCAAATCGATTCATATGTTGTTTTTCCTGAAACTATATAAACTGCATTCACTCATTTCTTCTCATAACTTGTGAATAACATTTTTGATAATACACCTTCACAACATACACAATACTACTAATCCTTTCTCAACTAATATTACTTTGGATATCTTTTTCAGCCTTAAACAATCTACATTGGTGATCAACAAGGATTGAAAAACACAAAATTGAGAAAGATAGCTTTGAAAAGAATGAAGATCAAGAACTTTGTATATTTGATCTATTTCAATTTCTGTAATTCAAATTCTATAACCAAATTACTTTGAGAAAATCCAGTTACAACTGGTGGTGATCTTCGAGGTTGAGGGCTGTCAACAAGAAGACACTTGACTGTATTCTTGGTAGAGTTTATGGGATTTAAACTCGGGAATTCAGGGAAGGAAAGATAGAACAGGGAGAATAGTTTAACATTGAGACGAGGCGCTGTGTAAAATCTGTAAACTGATTCTAAGAAGTTCTATTGGAAAGGCTAAGATCGGGTTTGATCTTAGGACTGGATGTAAGCCGTCATAAAGCGGCTGAACCAGTATAAATATCTGCGTACACTTTTATTTCCCTTATCTCGTTTAAATTTCTACATTCATTGTGTTCTTGATATTGATTGAATGCATGATAAAGATTCTGTGATAAATATCTTTGCATGACAAATTGTCTTGACATGGTTGTATGAAAATCAATATCTTGAATGCTAATTGTTTTTGATGCATTTCTCCATATAATCAATAACTGATATTGTATGACATTCATTAGAATTGATTATTAGGGATCTTCCGTTATCTTGTGTTTTGTAAATTTACAATTTATAAAACTGTTGCGCATATTGTTAGAATAGAAATCTTTTTGCATACATTTCCATAAAACTGAGGTCATAATTACCATCAATTGGCATCAAGAGCCTACTTTTGTAAGAGTAACTCTCATCAAAAGATCATGGCCTCTGATTTCCTAGGAGAGGGTGCGTCGTTAGCTAGGCCTCCTGCCTTTAACGGTGCTGCATACATGTATTGGAAACAACGCATGCTAATTTTTCTTGAAGCTAGTGGTATTGACATTCTTGATGCTGTAGAGAATGGACCTTTTGTGCCAACCATAGCAGGTACTGTGAATCAGAAATCCTAAAGCCTAAAAGTGACTGGTCTGAAGATGACAAAAAGAAAGTTGGGTACAACGCCAAAGCCAAGAACATTGTAACTGCAGCCTTGAGTCATGATGAATTCTTCAGAGTCTCAAATTGCAAGACAGCAAAACAAATGTGGGATACACTTTAGCAGACGCATGAAGGAACCACAGACGTAAAGAGAGCTCGGATAAATACTCTCATGCACGAGTATGAATTGTTTAGCATGAAGAAAGAAGAATCAGTCAACGACATGCAGACTCGGTTTACACACATAGTCAACAACCTGAATGCCTTAGGCAAAGAGATTGATAATGCTCAGCAAATTGGAAAGGTAATGAGGTGTCTTACCAGGGAATGGCAACCAAAAATAACTGCCATTGCTGAATCAAAGGACTTAGGAAGCATGACAATAACTACCTTGTGTGGAAAACTGAGGGAGCATGAAATGGAGCTACATAGACTCAATGAAGCTGAACAAGTTGACAGAAAACGTAAAGGATTGTCGTTGAAAGCCCAAACACATCAGTCTAAATCTGAACATGAGAGCAGCTCAGATGAATCAAGCAATGAGGATGATGAAGAACCTGAACTTGGGTTAGTTGTCAAGAAGTTTAAGAAGTTTCTGAAAAAGAAAGACAACAAATTTAGAAAACAACCCAGCTCAAAGAACAATGACAGCAAGACAATCACATGCTATGAATGTGGAAAAACTAGTCCTATAAAGGCTGAATGTTAAAAGCTGCAGAACAAAAACAGAAATTCCAAAACTAAAGGCAAGGAACCAGCTCAGAAAAACAGAAAAGCATACATTGCATGGAATGACAATGAAGAATCCTCCACATCTTCAGAAACAGAAGAAGCAAATCTGTGCCTCATGGCTAACACGGATTCTGAATCAGAAAGTGAGGTAAGTTAACAATATAATCCTTCCTTTGATGAACTGCAAGATGCATTTAATGAACTACATGTTGAATATGTTAAATCTGTTAAGCAGTTAGTTAGCAAAAAGAAAATGTTTGAACAACAGTGCATGTTGCATGATCAAATGAAAACTGACTATAGGAAAATTGAAGACTTATGTGAACAATTAAAAAGAGACTCACATGATAAATCTGCCAAATACATTGATCTTGAGAATTCTGTTGCATTATTGAAGTCTGATTTATTGAAATTCTCTAGTAGCAAGGATAAACTGAATGATATTCTTAGCAACCAGAGAAATGTAAATATAAAATCTGGACTTGGTTTTAACAAGAATATGCATGCCAATCAAAATAGAACTAAACATGGCATAGGATATGGTAATGTTAATCATCACCAGAAATTTGTTAAGTCTACTCACATGCATAATGACTTTGTCAAACCAAAACAGTATGTATCCTCTGCTATCACTTGTCACTTTTGTTGTAGAAAAGGACACTATGTTTACAATTGAAAATATAAAAGACTTGCTAACAAAGGATATAAATAGATTTGGAAGATTAAGACACAAGATGTTGAAACTCACCCCCCAGGACCCAATTTAAGTTGGGGACCTAAATTGAGATTCTAATTTTATTGCAGGTATGCTTGAGATCCACGAAACATCAATGGTATCTTGACAGTGGATGCTCAAAGCATGTGACAGGGGACAAGTCAGTGTTTATGTCCCTAAATCTAAAAGACGGTGGATTTGTAAAGTACGGCGATAATAACAAGGGCAAGATCGGCGGTGAAGGTAACATTGGCAGCGAATCAACTGCTATAATTAAAAATGTCTTATACGTGGAAGGACTAAAACATAACCTTCAAGTAAGCTTTTCACCACATGATGAACTACTTCTAAAGATAAAAAAATTATGTCACTTTTTGAAAGTGATTGACTTGAATTTCAAATAATGTTATGATAAAATGTTGTAGGATCATAATTTACTCAACACTTATTTGAGATTTACTTACAACAATAACTCAATAAAGAGAACCTTGAATAAATTAAGAGAGAGACTTGGAGTTTTTGATTGATTGAAGAGTTTTGATTGCTCGAATATGATAGTTTTAGTGATGAAATCATTGCACTGAAAACTCTTAGTATTGTCTTCACGTTGTTGTTCTTTTTATATGCATGGAGAAGGTTAGAAAAGACTCGTTATAGCCGTGACTAAACCTGAAAGAAAACATCTGCTCAGAGTGATATTTTATACAGATGTGCACTATTTAATCCAGAATTTTCTTCATTGTGACCTGAATATTCTTGGTTTTGTGTTGAATGGAAAACGTGAATGAATGATGTAACACTTGTTTGATGTTAGCTCTTTATCTATTAAGGTTAGAAGCTCTTTATCTATTAACTGAGTTTCCAGTTCAATTAAGGTTAGAAGTTCTTTAATTTATATCACGGTCTGATTGTTGAATGTGGTATGAATGTATTTGATCACCTACATTTGAATAAAATACTCAAGAACACAAGTTAAACATCATAACTCTCAGAATCATGATTAGAGTTTAATTAAATTAGTTGATTATCTTCAAAATACTTAATTTAGGATTTTGCCTCAACATAGTCATCTCCTTAATTATAGAGAGATTTTACCTTGAATATATTAAGAGAGAGACTTGGAGTTTTTGATTGATTGAAGAGTTTTGATTGCTCAAATATGATTGTTTTAGTGATGAAATTATTGCACTGAAAACTCTTAGTATTGTCTTCACATTTTTGTTCTTTTTATATGCATGGAGAAGGTTAGAAAAGAACCGTTATAGCCGTGACTAAACCTGAAAGAAAACATCTACTCATAGTGATATTTAATAGAGATGTGCACTATTTAATCCATAATGTTCTTCATTGTAACCTGAATGTTCTTGGTTTTGTGTTGAATGGAAAACGTGAATGAATGATGTAACACTTGTCTGGTGTCAGCTCTTTACCTATTAAGGTTAGAAGCTCTTTATCTATTAATTGAGTTTCCAGTTCAATTAAGGTTAGAAGTTCTTTAATTTATATCACGGTCTGATTGTTGAATGTGGTATGAATGTATTTGATCACCTACATTTGAATAAAACACTGAAGAACACAAGTTAAACATCAACACACTCAGAATCATGATTAGAGTTTAATTAACTTAGTTGTTTATCTTCAAAATACTTGATTTAGGATTTTGCCTCAACATAGTCATCTCCTTAATTATAGAGAGATTTTGCCTTAGTACAATTGAAGATCTTTCTAATCTTCTAAACTTTTTAAAATATTGCATGTCAAAATAAAAGATATGCGTTAAATCACAAGATTAATGAATAAGCATTTCTGAGACACCTATAGATAAAGATTAGAGATAGATCAATTGTTGCTTCTCTGATTCTAATGGTAGGAGTTTTGTGTGGGTAGATGAAGGGTTGTAGAATGATGATATAGTTCTAATTAAGACTGTGCAAAAAATTCGGTTATGTGGCATAAATTCAAAACCGAATTCAAATCCATTTTAAACATTTAGTTAAAATCACATGGTTATAATCCGATTTATTTATGAACCGATTGGATACCAACTTATGTTTTATATTTGGATTTGGCCATCACCGCACCGACCATCTACGTTTCGGCGGCATTTTCTGATAATTAATTACTAACTTCATTGAGATATTACTAACTTCATTTAATCAATTATTTATTACTAGAGTTGTCAAAAAAGCCCTAAACTTCAAAGTCTCCTTTAAATTTTTTTTTACTAAGCTCCTAATATTAAGCCAATTTTTTTAAAGCTCCGACTCATTATTTCATTAATTTTTGTGGTCTTAAGGGAGAGGGCTCATAGGCCCCCAATATTTTATTAATTTTGAGATTTTTTTTGAAAAGTTTGTCAAATTTATTTATTGTTTTTTGAAATCAGAAAAAAATTATAAAACTTTTTTTTTTCTTAGAAAAATTTTAAATCGAATTTTTTCTCAAAAAAAAAAATTGGTAAGAAAAGTTTTAGAAAAATTTATCAAAAAATTGATTTTTTTTTCTCGAATTAAATAAAATAATCATTTTTTATCCAAAAAAGTTATTTTTCGAAGAAAAAAAAATTATTTTAAAATTAAATTTTTCGAAACCTGTTGTATAATTAAAAATCAGTTATTTAACCATAACTAATTTTATAATTGATTTTATAATCGATTTTAAATCAAATAATAAATTTATATATTAATTTTAAAATAAATATAGTTTGAACTTTAAAAAAAACCAACCATTACACAACCTAATTCTAACTCAATTTCATTGATTTTTTATATATGTAAAAATCTTAGTTAAATAACCGCTATAGAAACGTTACTGCATTGAGGGATTTGGGTAAAATACTACGACTGCTTGGCGACCACCGCAATAGCAGCCATAATGTAGCGGCAATAGCGGAAATAACACATGTAGCCGGAAAAAAGAGTTTTTATGGCTTTTTTTTGTAATGGTAACACTAAAAACGAAACATGTACATGTGACAGCTTAAAAAATATTTAACAAGAATAACTTAAGAGTCACTCCTCGAGTGACTCTAGCGAGTTCCTTCTCATGGAACAAAGATACATTCTTTTGGTTTCATTTATCAAGGTCGCACTAAAAGGTTAGCGAAAGTGGTGGACAAATATGGTGCTAATGTTGAATGACACAGGAGCGCTATATTTTTGCTGAATTCTAGGTCCAGTTTTATAAGTATAATAACATCCTATAAGATGAACTAATCTCAAATATATAATCATACATGTGTGTTACATTTTTTGTATATTGATATTTACTTATTAATTATTTTCAAGCAATTTTATAGAATTTAAACTACTTATTCAAATTGTATTCGCTATATTTGAATATAATTTGGAGAATTGTATAATACAATTAATAGCATTTAAAACAACTAATAAGCCTTTTTTTTTCTTTCTAGTTTTGAATTGGATGAGGTGTATGGTAATAGTACTCTATTTAGAGTGAAAACAAACTTTGGCTATGATGGTAAAAAAAATATTTTCAATTTAATTTGTTAATAATTCTTGATATAAAAAAAGTAAACCGCAAGCTTTAGATTAAAAGTTAAGTTGATAATACATTTTAATTTGTATCAATTGTAAAATAATTGAATATATAATGTCAAATTTTAAATATGAGATGAAATTCAAATAATGTTATTATTGTAAATACTTTCATGCAAAACTCACAATTCCGAGACTCCGAATTCGAATCTAACGTCTTAACAATATCCAAATTTACTAATTGAACTAGAACTTAAGGTATAATGTTATTATTACTGCTCTTTCTTTTACAAGTGTAATTTGAAGGTAAAATCAAGAGTACTTTGCTTCTAAGATATATTCTTATCCATAGATTGTAATGAAAAAAGTAATATACAAAAATAGCAATTTCACTTTTCAAAGGTAATTAATGAATTTTTGCATGAAAAATGAACAAGTAATTTCGCTAGAATATTTTGCTTAATGCTACTGATGTAGTCGTTATCTTTTAGTATTTTAAATAAATTTGCTTTAATATTATTTGTACTTTGGTCTGTTTTTGAATTTTTTTCTGTAGTGGTTAATGGCGATAATGAGTTTTTCTCTAATTAATCGGTTATGTAGAATAATAATATGAAATTCGAGCAAGCTTGCATTAATGTAACACACCACATGCGATTCAGACTACGTCCCATTGCATAGTCTATTAATGCAATAAATTAATAAAATTATTTGTATTTATGTGTATTTTTAGTTTGTTTTCTTTCTTTTAATTATTCAATATAATTTTATTTCAAAAAAATTCCATTTAATTTAATCATTTTATATAAATAATTATTATTTTGATATATTTTGATATTTTAAAATATATTTCTATAATAAATAAAAGTTTATATAATTCCCAAGTCCAAACATGTCATCTAATTTAGGATATCCAACACTTATTAATCAGAAATATATTCCTGTATTTTATAGTTTAAATCTTGAGAAACTTACAAACAAAAACTAACTTTAAGTGACTAATTAGAAGTTAAATTACTCATATTTAAGTTTAATCGACTTCACTCACAATTGATATTAAATACGATTGTTTCTATATTAGTTCAAATAATAAATTCTTTTAATATTCTTCTCGTACTAAATACAAGGAAGATGCATATATTTTAGGAGTATGTGGAGTGGCATCCTAACATATATAGTGCATGAAATAATAATTACATCAAGCAAGCATTTCTTTTTATTCTCTCAAATCTTTCTAATCCACTTCACTTTAGTTCCTAGTTAATTTGCCACTCATTCATGTCTGAGTTTAAAAAAATGCTAACTCCTAAAAAAATGCTACGTAAAACTAAAAATTTCTAAACTAAATTTCACTTACAAACTACAATTCTCTACCCAATCTTACATCACACTTATCCATAATCATTCATATTAATTATAGATCAATACAATTTTCAAATCTCATCGAACCTCAATTTAATCAGTTTAAGATCCTTATCATTACTAATCAATCATGCAACTCATAATAGTGAAAGATAAGCAGAGAATTCCAACCGCATAAAAAGTTGTCATGGAAAGAGTAATAACTTTAATCAATGTAAATAGTTTTTTCTTAATTAAATTTAAAGTTAAGACACACTCTACAGAAAAGACTTATAGTTCATTCAACTACATTCACATCTTTTTTAAAAGTAAATGTTAGTAATTAAGTAAATTAAAGATTCAATTTGAGAGCTTTGACTTAAAACTTCTACCATCACTACGTGAAAAATAGAATTTTACAGCGCTTTTTTTAATCCATTTACAGCGCTTTTTCAAAAAAAAAAAAAAAAAAAAAAGCTGTGGAATCGAGCGCTGTAAAATGTCCACCCAATGCACATTTTACAGTGCTTTTTCAAAAAAGTGTCGTAAAATGTGCATTTTTTTTTAAAACGTTGTAAATTAAATTTTTGAAAAGCGCTTTTTAGCTTTTTTGGCATTTTTTTTAGAAAGTGCTGTCTTTTATCTTTTTATTTAAAATTATTTTGATCGAAAATCAGTTCACACAACAACAAAACATATTCAAATACCATAAGCAGTTCACACAATCAGTAGACAAAAAACACAACTCTGTAACTTTATTAACATATATGTAACTCTGTAACTCTGTAATTTACAACCTAATTAACAACATTCAGATACATATATATAACCTAATTTACAACCTAATTAGCTACATATACACAACCTTCTCATAAAAAAACCTTCAATGAAAATTTTAAACTAGGTTAATTACCAATACATTTAATTAATTACCAATAAATGCAATTAAAAGTATTTTTGACCTTATGTACAAGCTCATGACAGTAGCACTAAGCTCCTTATGGTTGAGAAGTTCGTAAATGTGCTCCTTGTCGAGAAATTCATCATACTCATCTCCGAATATAGCTTTATTCATGGGTATGATGCGCGAATCGTCATTGTTGCCCATGTTTCGTTTTACTTGGATGTCAAGACACACCCCGTATTTAGCAAGGCATGGCTGACTTATTTTAGGAGCAGCAGCAGCAGCGACCGATTTTCCCCGATCCAGTTTTCTTGCTGCAACTTTGGCAGCTTTATTACCATCCAGCCTTTGTAGTTTGCCAGCTCTATTACCCTCCAATTTTTGAGGTTTGCTGGATTTTTTTGGCTGTACGGGTGGTTTATTTAATTGGATCTACAAAACTGAGGTTAAATGTTAGTTTATTGAATCTGAAAAAATGACAAACCATAGGGGAATAAATGGGACAAACCTTTTCGGGAGATGTAACTGATTCGTTTCTGGGAATGTTTTTATCATTCCCTTTAGGTTTTTTCAGCATCTAAATATAAATGTGAAATTAAAGTTAGGAGTAGAAAAAAATCAGCAATTAAATATACATATCAATTAAACATACATTTCAATTAATTAAATATACCTTATCAAGGGCAACAAGATGTGTGGGCCATGCCACGTAACTACCAATAGCTTTGCCCAATAACTGCATATCTCCATTGTTGGCCGATATCGGCAACGGTGGAGTTGGTTCCAAAGCAACAACAGGTGATACTTTGACATGGCCCGCAAGGATCGGAGTATTGTACAATACTTCTCCCGAAGTACTATACAATTTTCCTTTTCCCACCTTTCGATGAGTAGGCGAGGACAAGTATAGCACGCATGGAGTGACACCCTAAATCAATAGTTAAAACATAAGTAAGGTTAATATATAAGTTTGTTTAATACAAAGTAATTACATAAGCAAGTAAGTAATTAATTACCTCGGGAATACTTTTGAGACTGACGTTGCAACTCGCGGTTTCACTCTCCATTTGTATTTCATGTTGGAGCTGATCCGGGAGTTGCTTGTCTTTGTTCGTATTCACCAAAAGTGCACTTGCTCTGTTAGGATTTTGAGCTTCTCTAATACTTCCTCATTGGAAGGTTTTTGGCGCTTCTCTTGAGAAAAATAGCTTTTGGGAGTTAAGCCAAATCCTTTCCCCCTAACCCGACCGGAATACTTAGGGTCATTAAACACTTTACCCAGAATGTCCCTACAACTATCCTTGTTGGCCTATTGATTTTCAGAACTTTGTTTGATAGTCTCCTAAAATACATGTAGGATTAAAAAGATAAGTTCAATATCATTTTTAAAATACAGTATTAAAAAGTATTCAAGTGATAAAATACAATATTAACAAATATTAAAGTGATAATATACTTACACAAAGTTCTACTACTTTTTGGACATTTTCATTGTCAACCACTCCGTCTTTATTTACACGCGCTTCCTTCCACAATATATGACGATCCAACGGTTGATCTGATTGGGTGTCTTGTCGCTATTCGTTAAAATCATAAACAAAATAATATAAATTAGTTACACACTATAGTTGATAATACAAATTACTTCATTATATAAAAGTGATGTTTAATTAGTTACAAGTTTTTGATCAAGGGGTGCATATCCCATACGTGATTTTTTGTATGGGTGGGTTGGATTGCTTGCCCTTTCGCGATTTTCCTTACTAAGATTCTATATAAAAAAAATAGCAATTGTGTAAAAATTTAAAATAAGCTACGAATATGAATAATAAAACACAAATGCTAATAAATTAATCACTTACGACAAATGCGGGGTCTGAACGTTTGGATACAAATGCACTCCATTCATCATTTGATATATAATGTTTATATATTTTTGGAGCTTCAGCATTTGTATTTCCTTCTCTATCTTTTAGATAGAAATTAGAGACCTGAGATCTAAATCCCCGGTGGATTTTCCCAGCAACTCTAAAAGCACAACTCTTTCTCCCCTCATCAAGAACAAAAGTAGTCTGCAATGAAAAAAATTATAAGTAAAGTATTTCAATGAAAAAAATTATAAATGACAAAAGAGTGGATCAAAAAAGTTACTTGAATGTCATTCCTTAGTATATCTTTGGCATCCTTTAACGCCTTATCTCTCCAATCATCAATCGTAATTGGGATATTTTGTCGAACAACAGCCCCAATGTCACTTACAAACATTGAGCTGTTCGGGTCAATTTGCTGACCACTCTCATTCCAGCCAACCTAATAAACTCATATAGTAAGTACATGCTATTAAAAAAAAGATAAAAAATACACAACAAACAGAGTATAGTATAGTATAGTATAGTATAACCTCAAACTTGATGCCATTGCTCCTTACTTTAATAACTTTTTGCATTATAGTTGCACCACGTTTGACTTCATTTTCATAAGTCTTAGTGGTGCCAACTTCTTCATTTTGACATTCTAAATCTTTGTTTGAATCCATTTAACTACAACAAGTTCAACATGCAGTTTAGTATAACATCTACAAGCTCAACATGCATCATGCATTATTCTAAGTACATATCAGTATCAGTATATCTTAAACAAGCTCAACATGCATTTTAATGATTACAAAAAATTAATAACATCAATACCTGAATAATGAGGGTTCGAAGAAAGACGAAATGCGAAGAAAAGAGGGTTCACAGAAAGTTCATAGAAATATGGTTCGCAAAAATATGGTTTGAAGAAATACGTAATGAGGGTTACGTATTTCAATGAAAAAATATTGTGTGCAATGGGAGAGATGATCTTGGAAGGAAATAAGGTTCGTAATGAAGGAGATGATCATGGAAATAAGGTTCGTAATGGACGGGATGATAGGGTTTGCAAAAGAAGAGAAGAACGATGAAGGTTGAGATGATAGTGAAGTTTACGTAATGAAGAGGAAACTGAAGCGGTTACTATTATATATAAAACCCTTTTACAACGCTTTTTTATAAGCCTTTTACAGCGCTTGTTTAAAAAGCGCTCTAAAAGGCCTAAGCCTTTTACAGCGCTTTTCCCAATAAGCGCTGTAAAAGACCTCCTTGTTTTATTATGTTATATGAATATTTTTTTAAAGCCTTTTACAGTGCTCTTTCAAATAAGCACTCTAAAAGGTCTCTTTATTTTATTTTTTAAAGGGTCTTTTATAGCGCTTATTTGAATAAGCGGTGTAAAAGACCTCCTTGTTTTATTATATTATATGAATGTTTTTTTTAAAGCCTTTTACAACGCTTTTTCAAATAAGCGCTGTAAAAGGTCTCTTTATTTTATTTTTAAAAGGGTCTTTTACAACGCTTATTTGAACAAGCGATGTAAAAGACTTCCTTGTTTTATTATGTTATATGAATGTTTTTTTAAAGCCTTTTACAATGCTTTTTCAAATAAGCGCTGTAAAAGGCCTCATTGTTTTCCTCTTCACCAAACTCTTCTCCTTTTATGCATCTTCTTCACAAACATCAAAGCTTACTCTCTCACAATTCAATCTCCACCTCAACACCCTTTCTCTCTCTTTAAGTCTATGTTATCTTCTTCTTCATCACCTAATACATTTACATTCCCTTTCCTTCTTAAATCGTGTGCTAATTCGTCGATAAGTGGTCCGAAACTTGGTCTTCAGGTTCATTGACATGTTGCGAAAAATGGGTTTGAGTATGATGTTTTTGTTAACAATGCTCTTTTGTAGTATTATTGTGTTTTTGGGGATTCCCATGATGTGTACAAGGTATTTGAAGAAAATCCTGTTAGAGAAAGTCTTGTTACGTGTGTGATGAATGTATTTTTTAAAGCCTTTTATAGCGCTTTTTCAAAAAGCGCTCTAAAAGGTCTCATTGTTTTGTAATGTTATATGAATGTTATTTTTACAGCGCTTCTTCAGATAAGCGCTGTAAAAGGCCTCATTGTTTTATTTTTATATTTAAGGCCCTTTTTCAGTTCAGTTCAGGTCATGTAAGTTACTAATTTATATTCAGTTCAGTTCATGTAAAGTACTAGTTTATATTTAATTACATGAACTTAGTATAAAACACACAGATCAAGCTAAATATAAGCAGAAAATGAATTAATCAAAACTTAGTATAAAACACTCAATTCAGATTACATGCATATTTACATTATCACAGTTCAGATTACATGCATGGCTTATATAAAACAATTAAACATGTACATTAAGATGCCCTTCTTCTTTTCTTGGTGGGATTCACATTTGTTTGTCCATTTGCAATACGAAACGATGGATTAATCCAAATTCCCTCATCATGATCATCTCTAAGATATAAACCATCATCATTTGAATCAATTTCATGTGGTTGTTGTGATGTTGCAAATAAAATATCATTACCAACATCTTCATCATTATTGATATCATCACTTATTTTATTGGTCGATAGGACAACAGACCATTTATCATCAGAAGGATCCGTGACATAAAAACACTTGTTAAGCTTGCGACACTAAAATAAAAGGCTCGTCTTTGTATCCCACCCTATTAAAATCGACATGCAAGAATCCTGACTCATTAACCCGAACGCCATTATTATTATCAACCCACTTGCAACCAAATATGGGAACAGGAAACATTGTGTAGTCTAACTCCCATATGCGCTTGATAACCCCAAAATATGATAGATTTGCATATATTGGGTTTTTGTCTTATGCACTTGAGACATGCATCGCTTTATCTACGAGAGTGACTTCGCTATTTTGCATAATGGTCTGATCATCTTGTTCTTTGGTATAAAATGTGTAGCCGTTAATAACATAACCATTGTAAGAAAAGACATGTAAGCTTGGACCATTTGATAGAAACCTCAATCTCTGTGTATTGTAACATACGAGTTATCCAATTTTGATTCCTATTCATGTTCAAACGAGATAACTTATCCATATGTATTGTAACATATGGTTGAACCTCATCATCATTGTGCAGAACATACAATTGTGCCTGCTCCCATTTTGTCCTTGATATAGTTAGTAGTCTCCTTCCAATTATCCCTTCTCCTGATATTCTTCCCAAATGACGAGACATGGGAAGCCCTATGGATTCAACATTGGACATATATTCAGTACAAAAATGTAAGCTTGGACCATTTGATAGAAACCTCAATCTCTGTGTATTGTAACATACGAGTTATCCAATTTTGATTCCTATTCATGTTCAAACGAGATAACTTATCCATATGTATTGTAACATATGGTTGAACCTCATCATCATTGTGCAGAACATACAATTGTGCCTGCTCCCATTTTGTCCTTGATATAGTTAGTAGTCTCCTTCCAATTATCCCTTCTCCTGATATTCTTCCCAAATGACGAGACATGGGAAGCCCTATGGATTCAACATTGGACATATATTCAGTACAAAATTCAGTAGCCTCTTCAACAATGTACCGTTCAGCAATACAACCTTCTGGTCGACTTCTACTTTTTACGTACCCTTTTAATATTTTCATATATCGTTCTATTGGATACATCCATCTCATATAAGCTGGCCCACAAAGTTGTGTCTCCTTAACCATATGAACAGTAAGGTGATCCATTATATCAAAAAACGAGGGCAGGAAATACATTTCAAGCTCACACAAAGTAACAACAATTTCCCTCTGTAATGTCGGTAATTTCTGAGGGTCGATCACTTTACTACAAATTTCCCTGAAGAAGAAACATAATCTAGTTAAGGCTAGTCAAACTTTTTTCAGGTAAAATGGAACGTATACCTATTGGTAGCAAATGCTCCACTAGAATATGACAATCATGGGTCTTCAAACATTTTAACTTGAGGTCTTTCATACAAACCAAATTTTTAATGTTTGAAGAGTATCCTTCTGGAACTTTAACTTCGTGTAGAAATTTACATAAAACAATTTTTTCCTTTCTAGATAGAGTATAAGCGGCTGGAGGTAGATATGTGCGATTTCCTTTCTTTACGGGACCCATTTCATTTCTTACTCCCATATCGACCAAGTCCAATCTTGCGTTGATGCCATCTTTAGACTTTCCTGCAACATTGAGTAACGTACCAATAACACTATCAAATACATTATTTTCAATATGCATCACATCGACGAAATGTCTTATATACAATGATTTCCAAGATGGCAATTCAAAGAAAATTGACTTTTTCTTCCACCCAGTTTTGACCAGCTCTCTTGCAAAAGGTTTGCCAAATTTATTGGTCAAACCTTGTACTTTTTCAAGCATTTGATATCCAGTCAGTGCTAAAGGAGCTTTACCTTCCTCTGATTTTCCATTGAATGCATTTCTCCCGCCACGATTCTGATAACTATAAGGTAAAAATCTACGATGTCCAAGAAACACATTCTTCTTACAATGTTTCAACCGCATCCAATTTGTACTCTCTTCACATATAGGACATGGACACTGACCTTTAATGCTATATCCTGATAAATTACCATATGCTGGAAAATCATTAATTGTGCGAAACAACATAGCCCTCAAATTGAAACATTCTTTCTTATACCCATCGTAAACTTCCACACTTGTCTCCCACATAAGTTTTAAATCTTCAATTAAAGGAGTCAAGTATACGTCGATATCATTCCCCGGTTGTTTGGATCTAGAAATTAATAGAGACAACATCATAAACTTACGCTTCATACATAACCATGGAGGTAGGTTATATATTACCAAAATCACAGGCCACGTGCTATGTGAGATGCTTTGAGGACCATGTGGATTCATTCCATCAGTAGAAAGTGCAAGTATTAGATTTCTTGACTCTATCCCGAATTCAGGATACTCGTGATCAATTTTTGCCCATTGTGGGGAATTTGCAGAGTGTCAAAACATTCCATCTCTAATTCTTTCATCTGCATGCCATGTCAAGTGTTTTGAATCCTTTTCACTACAATACATGCGTCTAAATCTTGGTATTATAGGAAAATGCCACACGACTTTTGCTGGAGTAGATTCTTTCTTCTTATATCAAGAGACATTGCATTTCGGACACGCCTTAAGTAATTCGTAATCGTTTCGAAATAAAACAAAATCTGTTTCGTAACTCATGGCGATATAACACAAAATCTGTTTAGCCTTGTAGGTTCGACTAGGAAGTTCATTTTCATCTCGAAACATATCTTTTATGAGTGTTAATAATTATGTGAAGCTTTTATCAGACCATCCATTACTCGCTTTTAAGTTGTACAACTTTAATATCGCTGACAGTCTTGTGAATTTAGTACAACCATTATATAATTCTTTCTTTGCATCACTCAACAAACTTTCAAACATTTTAGGACAATCTCGAAGATCTTCTTCAACTGCTTTTGCGATCTCATCAACTCGGTCTAACTCATATGTATCTGTATCGAAGTAAGTTGAAGCATATGTCGAACTATTCTCAAAATTAATGTTTCCTTTTATTTTCTCACCATGTCTTATCTAACATGTGTAGCTTTGATCAATTCCATTACATACTAAATGTCCTTCTAAATCATCTTCTCTAACGCGTTTTCCAAAACAACATTTTAAACAAGGACAAACGACTCTATTTGGATCTTTTGCATTCTTCACTGCAAACTCAACAAACTCCTTCACTCCAATTTCATACTCTTTTGACAATCGATTGGTAGACATCCATTTCCTATCCGTATTATACGACCTATATAAATGCAGTTACAAAAATAATAAGCTTTCAAAACATATCAACAAGTTTCAAAAAGAAACCAATATCAACATATCTAATAACAATTTCAAAACAGAAAAGATTTCAAAACAGAACAGATCAACAAATTTCAAAAAAAAAAAAGATTTAATATATAACAATTTACTAGTTTTCAATTATTAAAAAACTAAAGATTTTTTGACAAAAACAAATTAAAAAATCATGAGACAATGTAGATGGCCACATAGTACGTAGATGATATGAGGGTTCCAAGAGTAGAGGTGATGAGGGTTCGTAAATTTGTTTTAAATTTATTTTTATTTAATTAAAAGTAAATGATATTTATTTTAAAGCGCATGTCTTTTACAGCGCTTGTGCAAAAAGCGCTGTAATAGGTGGTTAAATTGATTGAAAGTGCATGTATTTTACAGCGCTTGTGAAAAAAGTGCTATAATAGGTAGTTTGATTATTTGAAAGCGCATGTATTTTATAGCGCTTGTGAAAAAAGCGCTGTAATAGGTAGTTCAATTATTTGAAAGCGCATGTAATTTACAGCGCTTGTGAAAAAAGCGTTGTAATAGGTAGTTCAATTATTTGAAAGCGCATGTCTTTTACAGCGCTTGTGAAAAAAGCGCTGTAATAGGTAGTTAAATTATTTGAAAGCGCATGTCTTTTATAGCGCTTGTGAAAAAAGCACTGTAAAATAATACGCAAAAGTGCTTCATTTTACAGCGCTTATGCAAAAAGTGCTGTAAAAGCCTTATAACATTATGCGCAAATGCTATATGACCCTACAACATAGTTTTTTTCACAGAGCTTGTAAAAAAAACGCTGTGATAGGCTTCGTTATTTTTAAAATATATTTACAACAACGCTTGTATTTAGTAAGCGCTATAAAAGGAGCGCTATTAAATGACATTTTTGGTGTAGTGAATATCTCTTAATTCATCAACATAACTATTTTTACCATTGTTAAAAGACCTCCAATAAATTAGACTTAAAAAGCCTTCAATTTTACTACTGTTAATTTTTTAAGAGCCTCTTTTTAAATTTTACTTTAGAATTCTAGATTTATTGAGCCATCCTTAATTTGTTGATAAAATGAGTTTATGCATCACTTTGAGAGTTGTTGTGAACTTGGAGCTAAATGGCAGGACTCCTTGCTTGCCTGTGTCAAACCTTTGTCCCAACAGCTAAGACCATATTTTGTGGGATCAATTCCTTCCTACAGAGGCAATAATCTCTGTTGCATCGTACATTAAACATGTCTATGAAAGTAAATGATATCTAAAATGTAGTATCTTTAGTTTGACTCTTGAAACTGAAATGACACCATGAGTGAACATGTTCTCATTGCCTAACACAATTGTTTTTTTGAAACAACATCCAACACAGCTGCTGTTTTTTTTTTTTTTTTTTTATATTATCGTTTGGCACACAAATAACAAAAACATCATCTAAAATGTATTAGTAACATAATAAAGATTAATATATGCCAAACAACAAAAACACCATTTAAAATGTATTAGAAACATAATAAAGATTAATATCACATATAAACAAGTAACACATAAATATACTTGAAGCTTTATATTGTGAGGACTTCCCATCATGAATACATTATCAAATTGTAATGAAAGAAAAAGAAAATAACAGAGTTCAGTTACAATTGACAATCACTACTTAATAAAGGCATACTACACCTTTCATATGAAAAAAAAAAAAGATTGAATAAAAACTAATGGAAAACCTTAGGATTTTGCTTACGGGATCCCCAGCATCCATGTTGCATTTAAATAGAGATTTATATTTCAAAACACATAATTTAACCCTCAGAAATGCAAAACACATAATTTTACCAAAACAATTTTTGATCTCACAACAATTTTTAATCTAAATTATAAAAGGAATTTCTGTATTTACATAAAAAAAAATTTGTAACATATAATCAACAAACAATTGAGAAATTAGAGATAACCCTTAATGGTAGTTAAGAATGCTTCAAGGCTTTGATCTCTGCAAACACACACACAAACAGAATCAACTAAAACAAACCAAGGACTCCATTTACAAACATTGTTCCTAAAATGTGTTTCATCAAATGAACCCTATGTAACAATCACCTAATTGTACTTAAATAAAATATAATGAATCCACAAATATCATTATTTTTTTAGTTGAGGAATGGCAAGTACCATGCATTTAGAGGAATAATTTTGTTCTTAGGTACCCTGGTTGGGTCCCTGTTTTTTAGTCTTGAAATATTTCTTGTCTTTTCTTGTACTTAACATGGGACAAAATAATTTGGAGTGACCTTTCTTAGAGCAAACAGTACACAAGATATCAGAGAGAATATGTTTAGGTTCAGTTATAGTTTCCTGAAATCCTACATTTCTTTTACCATTTCTACTAACTCTATAAATCATAGAAGCATATTTCCTTCTTTCCATACCATTAGCAAGAAAATCTTGAAATACTTGTTCATGGTTATCGGAGTTACATGTGGTATTTCCAATTGATGTTGAACTATAATTGCTTTTTAGAGTTATATTTTTAGCGTTAAGTTCAATAATTTTCAAATTTGCATTTTCTATTTTAAGTTCAGTAATATTAGTTTTTATAGTTGCATTTTCTGTTTTAAATTCGACACTTTGATTATTTAATGTAACGCCCCAAATTTTTTCATCCGAAAATTACTTAAAAATAATAATTTTCTTTTAGAAACAACTATAAGATTTTTTTTTCTTATGAATAGTTCATCATGTAATAATTTGAAGATACGTTAGAAAATGACTTGATATATATATATATATATTGTAAAAGAACGTAATGCAATTTATTAAAATAATATTTATTTATTTAGTTGCCAAATTAATATTTTAATTGTTAGATCGATATTCATTTATGCTCCAAAATAAAATAAATTCTCTTTAAGTGAAATTCAAAAGAAGTGAGGTTTCCTAAAATTAATGACATTCAATTATTTACTAGCAAATAAAATCTCACTTCCGTCTTTCTATTAAAAGTTAATGATGAAAAGAGTAAATAACTTTACAATTTACCACAACATTTTAGTAATACAAAATATTATTTTTAAATAAAAGTTCCATTTTCCCACATGTGTGCACCAATCAAACATCATTCATGCAACTCTTTGAGATCATTAGTACCTAAATGTTGGTGTAAGGGGTCAGTTTATCCAACAGCAAAAATTAAACCAAATAATAAATTAACAGCCATAAAATATGAATATAAAATCCTTTTCTAAGAAAAGATTTAAAGAAATTGATTCTTTAATAGTTCTCAAAGATGTATCAAATATTATAAAATGTATTTAAATAAATCAAATAGCAATGTTAGAGAAAATAATTAAATAAAAATAAAAATAACAATAAAATGTATGCAAGTTATGCATGCTCCTAAACATATATGATCTGGATATAACTAGCCACATAGGCGTCGACAAAGATGCATATATGTCATGAAATGATAATGATGCTCAAAATGTACATGTCACCATTCACTTAAATAATCAAACAAATTATCAGTCATTTAAGCAACCAAAAAGATAACAATATTTAAAACACAAATCACCAGCCACTTAGGCAACCACAAACATAATAATATTTAAAACACCAGCCACCTAGGCAACCACAAAGATAATGATATTTAAAATATAAGTAACCAGCCACTTAGACAACCACAACGATAATAATATTTAAAACACAAATAACCAACCACTTAGGCAACCACACAGACAAAATATTTTAGATTAAATTTTTTAATTATATAAGACATATAATTTATATTATCATGGATGTTCATAGATATAGCTCAATAACTTCAACACATCAAATAT
Source organism: Cicer judaicum (assembly GCA_037974835.1). Taxonomy (NCBI): domain Eukaryota; kingdom Viridiplantae; phylum Streptophyta; class Magnoliopsida; order Fabales; family Fabaceae; genus Cicer; species Cicer judaicum. The sequence goes on along the minus strand of JBBPBS010000799.1, from coordinate 131,995 downwards.
GCACGTGAACAAATATCTCAAAAACACCACTTTCATTTTAATAATCCATAAGATTCGATTTGACTACTGTTATTGATAACCATTAAAACTCATATCCCCAAGAATTAAATAACAACATAAATTTCATTTCTTTCACTATAAAGTTTTCAGCATTCTAAAAATGGAGTATTCATTAATGCACTCAATAATCAATTTTCTCATATTATTAAAATTAAAGAAATATAAAATTCTCATCAATTTACTCAAGACACATATATTGTTCATAAAAGTCATGTTTTAAATTTAAAATACTCAAAAGTCAACACTTAAAATAAAATACATAATGATAAACATATTACTAATTACATCATTATAAAAATTATAACTTTATAATTAAATACTCTAAAACACGTAAAACACTAAACATTTTCACTACAAGCATATTTATCAAGGTATAATAATAAAAATATAACTCTATAATTAATTTCATCAAGATAGAGGTATTAAAAAAGAAACAATCAAAGAATTATAGTAAATTTCTTTACGACGAAAATAAAATCAGCCTTTTTCTTTTAAGACATCTAGACATCATATCAATATCTTACGAATCGCTAATTTAATATCTAGCCTAACTTTGCATGGGGAAAAGCCCTTACCTTAGGTGCTTTCTTTCTTAACATCTCTAAATTCGCACGAGAAATCGCTCATGAGGCAATGATGAATTCATCACCGATAGATATTGAGATTTATGACTTAGAAAATTATTTTAGGAGTGTACGAATGACAAACAGGTGTGACAGCAAAAGGCCTAATGAAAATGTATGAACATAATAATTATTTACGTTGCAATATTACGATTGAGTTATTGTCTAAAATTGAAGTGCACTTAATTCAAAACTTATGGTGGTGTTAAAAATGAGTTAATGGTGTTAAAAATGAGTTAATGCACATTATGCCAAGAAAATATCATGAATTGTCATAAAATCTTGTCATAAAGGAAAATAAAAGAACTAGTCAAGTCACTAATTTATTTTTTAGGATGGACCAAAAATATTTTCAAAACACTTATATATAAAGATTGGGTTTCACTAACTCTATAATATCTCATAAAATGAATACTAATTTGATCGTAAATAAAACTAACAAACAATATAACTTTTATAAATTCTAATTTAATTAAATAATTCAACTAATGTTTTATCAACTAAAATAAATCAAACAAGACAAGAATACCATTCACACATTACAAAATAAAACAAACATATCTATCTACACATCAATGTCATGATTATCAAAAAATTGTCACGCCAAAAAAAAAATTAAATAAAAATAAAGGTTATAATTATTTAGGTAGAATAGACTGTGATAAAATTTAGTTTAATTTGTTTATAAATAGAATAATTATTAATTTAATAATAAATTATAACAATTACTAATAAAACACATATATAATATATGAAAATTTTGGGGTGTTACATTTAAAGCATTAACTTTTTCAGTTAGATTTGTATTTTCTTTCCTAAGTGTTTTCAATTTTAAAGACAGATTGTGATTATTATTTAAAAAAATCATTTAAGCAGTAATTCAATAAGATCGAGAAAAGTCAGAATATACCTCAATTTCTTCATTTGCTGATTTACTTCAAAGGTTAGAATTTGTGTTGGATCCAAAGGTAGAGTTGGTATGAGCCATCATAGCCAAATTTGGTTGTTCATCGTTAGAGGATTCCTCATAATCATCCCATGTAACCATTAGACTCTTCTTCTTGGGTCTGAAATCTTTCCTCTGGTGTTTCCCTTTATCTATATTTGAACATTTTGACTTGATATGCCCAGGCTCATTGCATTCATATAAGATGATGATTTTCTTGTCATATTTATCACCATTCCTTCTATTGGATTGCTTGGAATATGCCCAGGCTCTTGGGGAAATTTCTTCTTTCTGTTGTGCCACATCTTTCAAATTTTTCTGAATATGAAAGCAATCTCCTCTTTCTCTGAATTTAGGTTTTGACCATTTGAATCACTATCCTCTAATTCTGATGTTTCCTTCATAATCTTATTCTACTTATATTTTAAGGGCAAAGTCTTGTTCTTCTTCTTGGGCTCATCTTCTTAAAGCTCAATTTCATGTGATCAGAGAGAGCTGATCAATTCTTCCAACTTTAGAGTATTCAAATTTGTTGCTTCCTGAATGGCATTTATCTTATGTCTCCACTTGCTTGTTAGACTCCTAAGAATTTTCTTCACATGATCAACAATAGTATAACTCTTCTCAATTACCTTTAATCTTGAGACCAGGGTTTTGAATCTGGAAAACATTGTTTCGATGTGTTCATCTTCTTCCATCTTGAACAACTCATAATTTTTTAACAGGAGGTTGGCCTTTGCTTCTTGAAGTTGTTTGCTTCCTTCATAGGTCAGAATATAGATGATCATGAATATTATGGACTTTTGACGAAGACAAAGACCAAGTATAACAAAAGTCAAGGTTGTATTCAACTACATATTTGTGTAGTTAAATACATATGAAATAAGTAGCAAAAACTACACATCTCTATTCAACTACAACATGTTGTAGCCGAATACAAACTCAAGTCAGTAGCAAAACCTGTATATCTGTATTCGACTACAGAATGTTGTAGTCGAATACAAATACCAAGTCAATAGCTAAAATTGCACTTTTGTATTCGACTACAACATGTTGTAGTCAAATACAAAATCAAGTCAGTGGCAAAATCCAGTCATTTGTAATTGACTACAAAGATTTGTATTCGAATACAAGCTTAAAATTTTGAAATAAATCGGAATGTTACAGAGGTGTATTCAACTACACTTAAGCTTTAGTCCAATACAACTGCGAAGCAGTTCAATTTTTCAGTTGAGATTCAATCTGGATCATTTCATATGTTCATGAAACCTCTAGGAATGATTGTAACTGATCTGAAGTGGTGTCTAAGGAGTATAAATAATTCTTAGTTTTATATTTAACTTAAGAACCTTAACAACAATCTTTGAACAACTTTCTCAAATATTTTGTAATTTATTCAAAGAAATACTTTCGTATTTCAAGTACATGTTTTACATTGTCATATCATTGAGTAAGGTTATTTGTTGAAATTATATTAGACTATTATCATTATACTCAACTATTATACTATCTTGATTACAATCAAAATCAGTGATGCACAATCATTCAAGTTATTGTGTATATTGAGGAAAGTGGTGTACTTTCTTCAAGTGTTGTAAAATAGGATAGTAGTGTGCTACATTCGACAAATTGTTAGAAGTGTGTGACAAAAGTATTAGATTTAGACATGTACTTATGCTAACAATAGTGGAAAATCTCTTATGGTGTGCAGGAGGACTGGATGTGCCCTTGTTTGTAAGGGGAACCAGGATAAATCGTTGTGTTCTTTATTTTTCTATCATTTACTAGTTTCTCTTTACACTAATCCTAATCAGAAAAATAATCCACTAAGTCTAGAAAACACACAAGAAATTTTCTAAACACTTAATTCACTACACCTCTTAGGTGCGCCTTTGTACTAACAATTGACATTAGAGCAGGTTATGGAAATTTTCTCCTAGATTTTTATTCATGGCTTATGCGCAACCAGTTTTTGTAGAGATGGTGGCAGTTGCAATAAACCACCTTGCTTTATTGGAGAACATTATGATTTCTAGAACATACGTATTCATACATATCTTGGGATGGAAAAATTCTTCCACGTGTCTCGTTGCAATGCTTCCAATGAAATTTGGGATACTCTTGAAGAATATGAATTGTTTCGTATTGATGACTCTTCATCATATGCATATTTTTTTTTATCGTTTTTAGTCTAATTTATCTTTTATTCATTTGTTAATTTAAGGATTTATTTGATATATTTTGTTAATTTTTTTTCTTTGATTTAATGAAATGTTTATGTTCTTATTTCCTATATTAAGTAGAGATTTTTTGGAGTTTTGCGTTGTTACTTTGTTTTAGTGCAGTGTTGAATTTTGGTGAGAAATCAACATGACCTATGTGGAGTATTTTAGTCATATCTAAAGTTGTAGATATCCAGTTGGAGTCATACCAAGTGAAACTAAAAGCTAAGATCCATAGCTACAACTCTCATGAAGACACTGGAATCACATTCAGACCGTAAAGAGATGAAAAATGTAGAAAATGTCAACCAAAAGAAGTTTAACAACGAATGAAGCCTCAAGGAGTCACAGAAGACCACATTAAGCTGAGAGCCTTCCCATTTTCACTCCAAGATGCTGCCAAGGATTGATTATACTACCTTCAACCAGGTTCTGTTACAAGTTGGAATGATCTCAAGATATTGTTTATAGAAAAATTCTTCCCTGTCTCAAGAGCTGCTTCAATCAGAAAAGAAATATGTGGTATCAGACAGACTGACGGGGAATCATTAAATTAGTATTGGGAGAGATTCAATAAATTAGTGTCAAGCTGTCCTCATTACCAGATTTCTGAACAATTACTCATCCAATATTTTTATGAAGGCTTGATATCTATGGATAGAAGCATTTTGGATTCTGCTAGTGGGGGAGCACTTGTCGATAAGACCCTAGAAGCGGAAAGGGCTCTGATTGAGAACATGTCCATTAATTCTCAAAAATTTATGACTAGAAGTAATCCAAGAGTGTTGACAAAAGGTGTGAATGAAATTCAAGCTTCTTCCCACAAGAACTTAGAAGGAAAACTTGATGAGCTTACATCTTTAGTAAAAAAATTGGCAATAGGTAAAGTCCAAGCAATTGTATGTGGTATTTGCACTTCTCTAGAGCATCCTTCAGATTCATGTCCTACATTGCAAGAAGACCCAATTGCTGATGCTCCGCAAGCATATGCAGCAAATATATACAATCCTTAAGCCAACTATGATCTATCATCTAACAGGTACAATCCTGGTTGGAGAAACCATCGCAACTTGAGATAGGAGAATTCATCTGCACAACAACAACCTATGCAGCAACAACAAAATATTCCTCAACAGCAAAACAACGCACCTTCGTTAGAGGACCTCGTTAAACAAATGGCTATCCAGAATCTCCAATTTCAACAACGAATAGATTCCACCATTTAAAATTTGGAAACAAAGATTGGTCAGCTAGCCACTTCAATCAATCAATTACAGACTCAGGGGTCAAACGAATTATCTGCATAGTCAGTAGTAAATCCAAATGCTCCCAATGTCAGTTCAATTACATTGAGGTCTAGGAAAGGTGTTGAAATACCAAAGGTACCTGAAATTGTAGTGAAAAATAAAAAGGTTGATGAGGATACTTCGATATCTGAAACTATTGATGTTGAGCATAATATACCACTTCCTTTTCCTCAAAGGGCAGTGAAGACTAAGAAAATGGACGAGACAGATAGGGACAACAAGATCCTGGATACATTTAGGAAGGTGGAAGTGAACATTCCCCTTCTTGAAGCAATTAAACAGATTCCAAGATATGCAAAATTTCTAAAAGATTTGTGCATGTAACACCTCGATTTTTAACAACATGAGTGTATTTTTTTTTAAACAAAGAAAATACTTTTGGATGAAATATTTAAGTCGTAACATAACGACAAAAGCCAACAATATTTACAAGTAGCGGAAATAGTTTTTGAAATACAAACCCAAAGTATTTACAAGACAAAATACATCGAAGCTGTGAAACCTATCAGACATAGCTCATACCCCTAGAGTATTCTCGGCAGACATCTGTACAAAAGCACTACCCCAAGAATTTTAACTTCCCCATGTCGCATCAAAAAACAGTACAAGGACCCATGAAAATAAAAGTCAACTAACAATATGAGGTATAGGTAGATTCTTTCAAATTGAACTAAATACATCCACAAAAGAAAGATAACTAAACCATATACAATCCTCTAATCTGATCATGCTACATAAATCTATACAACCTTGGTGATTCCACGCGCCCCGCAAGATCTTTCTAACATAGCTTCGGTCAGGTATGACTAACTACTTTCCCATCTCTAGGGTACTATCCGGTAGGATAATCCTGGTTCTCATATGAGTGCAAAACCCAGATTTCCATAATAATCACTACGCAAAAAATAGGATTTTACAGCGTGTTTTTTAATCCATTTACAACGCTTTATCAAAATAAATAAAAAAAACGTTGTGGAATCGAGCGTTGTAAAAGATACTACAGCATTTTTTTTTATAAAAAAAAGCGCTATAAAACAAGTAGATATAATGTGCGCTTGTTATACACATTTTACAGCGCTTTTTCAAAAAAGCGCTGTAAATTATGCACATATAATTCATATATTGGGTGCGCCTTTTACAGCGCTTTTTCCAATAAGCGCTGTAAAATGTGCACCGAATATATGCATTATAGGTGCACATTTTATAGCGCTTTTTTGAAAAAGCGCTGTAAAATGCACACCAATATATGAATTATAGGTGCATATTTTACAGCGCTTTTTCAAAAAAGCGCTGTAAAAGGTACAATTTTTTTTCTTCAATATTGTAAATTAAATTTTTGAAAAGTGCTGTCTTTTAATTTTTTTTCCAAAATTATTTTCATCCATAATCAGTTCACGCAACAACAAAACATATTCAAATACATATTCAGAATCAGTTCACACAATCAGTAGACAAAAACAGAACTATATAACTTTACTTTATATATTAATTTACAACAGAACATTCAGATACATATATAGAACTTAATTAACTACATATACAGTGGACATATATTGTACAACAGCACATATTCATTTACATGTTCATATATTGTGTCCTATGATCATATTCATATAACTAACAGAATACACATAATATAACTAGCTACCATATAATATTCAGATTCCTTGCAGCATGCTATTTCCCTGAAAATCAAATAATGTTCATTTCAAGCACATACTGACACCAGTTTTCCTTTAATTCCGTTAGATCTTCCTTAGAGTATGATGGACTGGAATTGTCAAAGTACTGTACAATATAAAAATTGAACATATTAAGTTAGAATCAAATATATAGATAATTTATATATGAAAATCCTATAATCAAAATACCGTACCGTTTCTGGGATAATAGTTTTATTCCTGTCAATAATCTCCTTCATGAATCGCAATACATAGTACCCACAATCGATGTTGTTTGGTTGACGAGGGCACTATAAAATAAAACATATAAGTCAATAAAATATTTGTGTATTGATCGTAAAGGCATATATTTGTAAATAAAAATTTAAAGGCATATATTTCAAACCTTTATTGGAATCCATGTGATGTTATTAGACTTTTTCTTCGACACCATAGCACCTCTTTGAGCTCGAAAAACCTGTAAAACACTATCGGATAAATAAATGTGATTATTATAGCATTAACAAACACATTATTTATATATATATATATATATATATATATGTAAGAAATAAATGAATATTACTTACGTGTTGAACATAGTTTTTATATCGGATTGATTGTTGTAATTGCCATGCAAGGGTCCAAATAGTATATAACTTCAAAGGTCGCATTGATTGCAAATAGCACCTAATGTGCCCTACAACAACAAAAATTTGGTTAAGCAATTTTGTTTATACACAACTAATAAATTAAAATCTCATCAATTAAAAAAGATATAAATAAATAATATATAATTACGTACCCTGAATTATATGGTGCGACGAACAATTTATCATTTTCTATATTTTCTAATAACGTATCTACAATGTAATTCTTTGCATTTACTGGATCGAGTTTACACATCTACAGATTATGCAGAGACTAGAATGAGTATCTATTTGACAATTTGCGCGTGCACACAACTTTCTCATACAAAAACCTTCAATGAAAATTTTAAATTAGATTAATTACCAATACATTTAATTAATTACCAATAAATGCAATTAAAAGTATATTTTACCTTATGTACAAGCTGAATATAGCTTTATTTATGGGTATGATGCGCGAATCATCGTTGCTGCCCATGTTCCTTTTTACTTGGATGTCAAGACACGCCCCGTATTTAGGAAGGGATGGCTGACTTATTTTAGGAGCAGCAGCGACCGATTGTCCCCGATCCAGTTTTCTAGCTGCAACTTTGGCAGCTTTATTACCCTCCAGCTTTTGTAGTTTGCCAGCTCTATTACCCTCCAATTTTTGAGGTTTGCCGGCTTTTTTTTGCTGTACGGGTGGTTTATTTAATTGGATCTACAAAAATGAGGTTAAATGTTAGTTTATTAAATCTGTAAAAATGACAATCCTTAGGGAATTAAAGTGACAAACCTTTTCGGGAGATGTAATTGATTCGTTTATGGTAATCTTTTTATCATTCCCTTTAGGCTTTTTTAGCATCTAAATATAAATGTGAAATTAAAGTTAGGAGCGGAAAAAAATCAGCAATTAAATATACATATCAATTAAACATACATTTCCATTAATTAAATATACCTTATCGAGGGCAACAAGATGTGTGGGCCATGCCACGTAACTACCAATTGCTTCGCCCAAAAACTGCATATCTCCATCGTTGTCCAGTATCGGCAACGGTGCAGTTGGTTCCAAAGCAATAACAGGTGATACTTTGACATGTCCCACAAGGATCGGTGTATTGTGCAATACTTCTCCTGAAGTATTGTACAATTTTCCTTTTCTGACCTTCCGATGAGTATGGGAGGATAAGTATAGCACGCATGGAGTGACACCCTAAATCAATGGTTAAAGATAAGTACGGTTAATATATAAGTATATTTAATACATAAGTAAGTAATTAATTACCTCGGGAATACTTTTAAGACTGACGTTGCAACTCGCGGTTTCACTCTCCATTTGTATTTCATGTTGGAGCTGATCCGGTAGTTGCGTGTCATTGTTTGTCTTCACCAAAAGTGCCACTTGCTCTGTAAGGAGTTTGAGATTCTCTAATACTTCCTCATTAGAAGGATTTTGTCGCTTCTCTTAAGAAAAGTAGCTTTTGGGAGTTACGCCAAATCTTTTCCCCTTTACCCGACCAGAATACTCAGGAACATTAAAAACTTTACCCAGAATGTCCCTGCAACTAGCCTTGTTGCCCTCTTGATTTTCAGAACTTTGTTTGATAGTCTCCTAAAATACATGTAGGATTAAAAAGATAAGTTCAATATCATTTTTAAAATACAATATTCAAATATATTCAAGTGATAAAATACAATATTAAAAAATATTAAACTGATAATATACTTACACAAAGTTCTATTACTTTTTGGACATTTTCATTATCAACCACTCCGTCTTTATTTACACGAGCTTCCTTCCACAATATATGACGAGCCAACGGTTGATCGGATTGGGTGTCTTGTTGCTATTCGTTAAGATCATAAACAAAATATTAGTTAGAAACTATAGTTTATAATACAAATTACTTCATTATATAAAAGTGATGTTTAATTACTTACAAGTTTTTCCTCAAGACGTGCATATCCCATACGTGATTTTTTGTATGGGTGTGTCGGATTTCTTGCCCTTTCGTGATTTGCCTTCCTAATATTCTATATAAAAAAATAGCAATCATGTAAAAATTTAAAGTACGCTACTAATATGAATAATAAAACACAAATGCTAATAAATTAATCACTTTTGACAAACGCGGGGTCCGAACGTTTGGATACAAATGCACTCGATTCATCATTTGGTATATAACGTTTATATTTTCTTGGAGCTTCAGCATTTTTATTTCCTTCTCTATCTTTTAGATAGAAATTAGAGAGGTGAGATCTAAATCCCCGGTGGATTCTCCCAGCAACTCTCAATACATAACTATTTCTCCCCCCATCAAGAACAAAAGAAGTCTGCAAGCAAAATAAAGATATAGTTTGAGTAAGTAAAGTATTTCAATGAAAAAAATTATAAATGTCAAAAGAGTGGATCAAAAACGTTACTTGAATGTCATTCCATAGTATATCTTTGACATCCTTCAACGCCTTATCTCTCCAATCATCAATCGTAATTGGGATATTTTGTCGATCAACAGCCCCAATGTAACTTACAAACATGGAGCTGTTGGGGTCAATTGGCTGACCACTCTCATTCCAGCCAACCTAATAAACTCATATAGTAAGTACATGCTATTAAAAAAAGATAAGAAATACTCAGCAAACAGAGTATAGTATACCTCAAACTTGATGCCATTGCTCCTTACTTTAATAACTTTTTGCATTATAGTTGCACCACGTTTGACTTCATTTTCATAAGTCTTAGTGTTGACAACTTCTTCATTTTGAAATTCTAAATCTTTGGTGGTATCCATTTAACTACAACAAGTTCAACATGCAGTTTAGTATAACTTCAACAAGCTCAACATTCAGTATTCTAAGTACATATCAGTATCAGTATATCTTAAACAAGCTCAACATGCATTTTAGCGATTACAAAAATTTAATAACATCAATACCTGAATAATGAGGGTTCGATGAAATACGAAATGCGAAGAAAAGAGGGTTCGCAGAAAGTTCGCATAAATATGATTCGCAGAAATATGGTTTGAAGAAATACGTAATAAGGGTTATGTATTTCAATGAAAATATATTGTGTGCATTGGGAGAGATGACTGTGGATGGAATAAAGGTTCGAAATGAAGGAGATGATCGTAGAAATAAGGTTCTTAATGGAAGAGATGATAGGGTTTGCAAAGGAAGAGAAGAACGATGAAGGTTGAGATGATAGTGAAGCTTACGTAATGAAGAGGAAACTGAAGCAGTTTAATGTTATATATAAAACCCTTTTACAGCGCTTTTTTATAAGCCTTTTACAGGGCTTGTTAAAAAAGCGCTCTAATAGCCCTAAGCCTTTTACAGTGCTTGTTTGAAAAGCGCTCTAAAAGGTGTCTTTATTTAATTTTTAAAACGGCTCTTTTACAGCACTTTTCCCAATAAGCGCTGTAAAAGACCTCTTTGTTTTCTAATATTATATGAATGTTTTTTTAAAGCCTTTTACAGCGCTTGTTGGAAAAGCACTCTAAAAGGCCTCCTTATGTTAATTTCAAAAGGCTCTTTTATAGCGCTTATTTGAAAAAGCGTTGTAAAAGACCTCCTTGTTTTCTTATGTTATATGAATGTTTTTTTTAAAGCCTTTTATAGCGCTTTTTCAAATAAGCGCTCTAAAACGTCTCCTTTGTTTATTTGTAAAAGGGTCTTTTACAATGCTTTTTCAAATAAGCGCTGTAAAAGACCTCCTTGTTTTATTTTTATATTTAAGACTCTTTTTCAGTTCAGTTCAGTTCATGTAAATTACTAATTTATATTCAGTTTAGTTCATGTAAAGTAGTAGTTTATATTAAATTACATGAACTTAGTATAAAACACTTAAATCAAGCTAAATATAATAAGAAAATAAATTAATCAGAATATCAAATACATGGATGCTTATATAAAAGAAATGTTCAAACAATTAAATTTACATTAACACAGTTCAGATTACATGGCTTATATAAAACAATTAATCATGTACATTAAGATACCCTTCTTCTTTTCCTGGTTGGTTTCACATTTTTTTGTCCATTTACAATACGAAATGATGGATTAATTTAAATTCCCTCATCATGATCATCTCTAAGATATAAACCATCATCAGTTGAATCAATTTCATGTGGTTGTTGTGATGTTACAAATAAAAGATCATTATCAACATCTTCATCATTATTGTTATCATCACTTATTTTATTGGTCGATAGGACAACATACCATTTATCATCAGAAGGATCAGTGACATAAAACACTTGTTGACAGACCATCCATTACTCGCTTTTAAGTTGTACAACTTTGATATCACCAACAGTCTTGTGAATTTAATACAACCATTATATAATGGTTTCTCTACATCACTCAACAAACTCTCCAACATTTTAGGACAATCTCGAAGATCTTCTTCAACTGCTTTTGCAATCTCCTCAACTCGGTCCGACTCATATATACCTGTATCGAAGTCAGTTGAAGCATATATCGAACCATTCTCAAAATTAATGTTTCCTTTTTTTTTTCTCACCATGTCTTATCCAACATGTGTAGCTTTGATCAATTCCATTACATACTAAATGTCCTTCCAATTCATCTTCTCTAATGCGTTTTCCAAAACAAAATTTTAAACAAGGACAAACGACTCTATTTGGATCTTTTGCATTCTTCACTGCAAACTCAACAAACTCCTTCACTCCATTTTCATACTCTTTTGACAATTGATTGGCAGACATCCATTTCCAATTCATATTATACGACCTATATAAATGCAGTTACAAAAATAATAAGCTACTGAACAGATCAACAAATTTTAAAAAGAAACCAATATCAATATATCTAACAACAATTTCAAAACAGAACAGATCAACAAATTTAAAAAACAAAGATTTAATATATAACAATTTATTAGTTTTCAATTATTAAAAAACTAAAGATTTTTTGACAAAACAAATTAATAAATACCTGAGACAACATAGATCGCCGCAGTGTACATAGAGGATATGAGGGTTCCTAGAGTAGAGGTGATAAGGGTTCGTAAACTTGTTTTAAATTTGTTTTTATTTATTTAAAAGTAAATGATATTTTTTTAAAGTGAATGATTTTAGAGCGCTTGTGAAAAAAAGCGCTGTAATAGGTAATTAAATTATTTGAAAGCGCATGTATTTTCTAGCGCTTGGTAAAAAAGCGCTGTAATAGGTAATTTAATTATTTGAAAGTACATGTTTTTTACAACACTTGTGAAAAAAGCGCTGTAATAGGTAATTTAATTATTTGAAAGCGCATGTCTTTTACAGCGCTTGTGAAAAAAGCGTTGTAGTAGGTAATTTAATTATTTGAAAGCGCATGTCTTTTACAGCGCTTATGAAAAAAACGTTGTAAAACAATACGTGAGGGCGCTTCAGATTACAATGCTTGTGTACAAGCGCTGTAAAAGTTTTATAAACATTATGTGCAAACGCTATATGACCCTACAACAGCGCTTTTTTCGCAGCGCTTGTCAAAAAAGCGTTGTGATAGGCTTCGTTATTTTTAAAATATATTTACAACAGCGCTTGAATTTAGTAAGCGCTCTAAAAGGAGCGCTATTAAATGACATTTTTCACGTAGTGAATTGTAAAGGTCACCAATCGAAATTAACAAATATCATATAGCAAAATTCTTATATTTTCAAATGCTCAAAAAAACCATTCGTCTTAGCATACTCCTCGAAAGGGTTTTCAAATGTCCAAAAAATGCATAAACAATGTTGAAAAATGAAGTTTTAACATACTACAATGTCATAGCCGAATACAACTGAGAAAATGCAGATTTTTAGTTCTAAAATGGCTCTAAATCAATCAACACTTCAAACATTAATATTATCAATTATGAACACATAATTAACACCAAATTAATCTTCAAAAATTCACACCTCTATTACACATCGAATATTCATAACATCAATAATGAATATATAAGTACATCAAAACTTAATCAACCCAACTTCACACCTCTAAGCAAATACGACAAATCACAACAACAACCGAATATGTATATACAATCATCATAGTATAACAAACCTAAATCGTGTGCCAAGCACTTTAATGCCATGCGTATATGCCAAAACGCATAATTCAAGAATTCCAAACCAAAACCCTCTTCCAAGGGGCGTAAATCATAATTGTACCGCCTATCACACACCAGTACTAATTACCGAGGTGCAATCTCTCACGGATTAGCACGATTTACTAGTGTGCAGTCGCTCACAGGCTGGCACGACATACAAGAGCGCAATCGCTCACAGACTAGCACGATTTTCTAGAGTGCAATCGATCAGATATCAACACATTCTAGAGTGCAATCTCTCACAAATCAGCATGACATACAAGAGTGCAATTGCTCACAGACTAACGCGAGTTTCTAGAGTGCAATCGCTCACAGATCAACACATTCTAGAGTACAATCTCTCACAGATCAGCACAACATATAAGAGTGCAATCGCTCATAGACCAACATAATTTTCTAGAGTGCAATCTCTCAGAAATCAGCACATTCTAGAGTGCAATCTCTCACAGATTAGCATGACGTGACAATCCCTCCAAGGATAAGATGAACCACAAATTAACATGGCATCATCCTATGGCCCATGACGGTCACCACTATCACCATGGGCCCATGGCGGTCAACATGTACTATGAAATGCATAAGCATACTCTGACTCTTTTCACGACAATCATTAAGTAAATGCAGCTATTAAAAGATTCTCCATTTTTAATACTCATTTAACACTATTGATTTTTCATATACAACGCAGAGCATACTCAAACATATTTATTCACACCAATTTCAATTTCCACAAACACACATAAATCACATTTCCAAATTCAATCCACACAAATTGAATTAAATTCATTTTCCACCAATCCACGCATATATTAAATTAAATTCTCTTTCCACCAATCCACACATAAATTTTTTCTCATAAATTCATAATATTAATTATGAACACATGAATTTCACTAAACATGAGTCACTATAATTTTCAAACATTAATCACCCATATTCAATCTCCAAAATTTTCAACCATAAATTACCACAACAACATTAATATATCAGTGTTCTCCCCACCGCTAACTCGGTGCCAACGGTCTCGATTCCTTTTCAAGACTCAAGAAACTAACTACATAAACATGAATATTTATAATAATTTATTGACAATAAAACTAATCCAGACACATCAAAATTCTCAAAATTAAATCTTTCTCACACATCAAATAAAAGAAATATTGTCCAAAAAGAACTATATTATTTACTTAAAACTAAATAAAAGAAATATTGTTCAAATTTCACATACACATACTCGACTATTAAAGCACCGAAATTTTTGAGTTAATTAAATACTCTAAACTTTTTTTTTCTTTTTAAACTTAATTCAATAGTAATTAAAAGAGTAACATTTTAAACTCTAACCATTATTAATTTCAATCTATCTTTTTGCTCAAACTCTTTCACTTAGTTAAAATTTGAACTTTTTCACAACTCTAAATTTTTCGTAAAGTTTCAACTTCAGTTCAAACTCATTTATTTGAAAATAACTTATTACGTAACTCAAACACGTCAAATTTAATCACTACACATAAAACACATTAGAAAAAATTCATAATATTAATTATGAACATACAATTCATACCCAACATTAATCACTACACAAAACACCTCAAAACAAACTAAATTCAATTTCAACTAATTCATACAAAAACTAATTAAATTCATTTTTCACAAAATCACACCTCAAATACATCAAAACTTTTTTTCCACAAAATCACAAATAATGTCCTAAATGCAAACTAAAAGTTTGGAAGGAGCCATTACCTTAAAGATAGCTCTAACATGCGATTACGGTACCGTAATTAATTTCGGTAAAATTTAAGTTTGTGACGTCGCGTCGAAAACTAGCTCACTAGCACCGCATCGTGGCAATGAGCAACTTTCTCTTTTGTCACTTCTCGAAACGAAGCTTAGATCTAGGAGAAAAATGAAGGTTTTTGTGTTTGTGGGTTTTGAAAACAAATAAAATTTAGAAATCGAGAAGGAGGAAGAAGAAAGAATCCCGCGAGGCAACATTTTCATTATGTTTCTCTTGCTTCCTTTTTCCTTTCTTATATATATATATAATATATTTAAATAATAATAATATGTTATAATTAAAACCAACTAATAAATATCTAACTTTATAGATATTTTTAAAAAAACATCATTATACATCACTTGTCAAATTATTTTTTTTCTAAAAATATCTATTATCGCCGCAACTCAATTGACAAATGAGTTTCTCCGCATTAAGTAATATTTTTTTTTAAAATACTGTCTGATATTAAGTTTTTCATAACATAATCAAATTATTCTCCTACAAATAATCTTAATCAGGTCTCAAAAACATATATATTAAAATATATATAAATATTAAACATATTTCTAACTCTAATAAAATATGATTTTGATAATTAATTCCCAAAATAAAATTCAATTGTGCTAAATGTCTAAACAATTTAACACAAAATACCCTAAAATTGCATAAAATAGAATTTAGATAATTAAGGGTCTTACAGTGCACACACAAGATAAGGTTAAAAGGGAATGAAAGAGTAAACATGGGGCGAAAAATTTCAGTCCTCATTCAGCCCATTCCTAAAAAATGCAAAGATCCAAGAACTCTTTCCATTCCATGTACCATTGGCAATAGTCAATTTGAAAATGCTATGTGAGATTTAGGAGCTTCCATTAATGTTATGTGTACATCTATTTTTGACTCTCTTGCTCTTGGACCTTTACAAAGTACATGTGTTACAATTCAATTGGCGAACAAGAGCAATACTCGTCCCGCTAGACTTGTGGAGGATGTACTTGTTCGAGTTAATGAATTGATATTTCTTGCAGATTTTTACATTTTGGAAATGGAGGGAGAGAATAAGTCCAACAGGACGCCTATCATCTTAGGCATACCATTCTGGAAGCAAGAACAAAAATTGATGTGCATGCTGGAACTTTATCCATGGAATTTGGTGATAACATTGTAAAATTTAACATCTTTGATGCTATGAAACACCCTGTGGAAGAGCATTCTATTTTTCAAATTGAATTGCTTGCTGATTTGGTTGATGACACTTACCCCGATATGTTTGCCACTAATTTTCCTTCATTGTCTGGTTTTGATGATACTTATACATGTGAACTTTGTACAAATACTCAATTGTGCTCTCTATGTGCTGAGATAGAAGCTGCCTTGCAAGTTGATCATTGTACTAATATCAATATTTCTACTAACATAATTGATTTTGTAGACTTAGCTTCGGCCACTGGTGTTGTACCTTCCATTGAACAACCACCGACTATAGAGCTTAAACCACTTCCTGAAAATTTGAAATATGCTTATTTAGAAGGAAGTGGCAAGTAACTTGTGATTATTTTAGCCAAACTTGAAGATGAACAGGAAGATAAGTTGTTGCAGATTTTTAGAAAACGCAAGAAGGCAATCGGATGGACCTTGGCTGATATTCCTGGTATTAGCCCATCCATGTGTATGCATAGGATACTACTGGAGGATGGGGTAAAATAAGTCAGTTAGCCCCAAAGGTGACTTAACCCATTAATTTTGGATGTTTTAAAAAAAGAAGTGACCAAGCTCTTGTAAGCAGGCATTATATATCCCATCTCTAATAGTCAATGGGTTAGTCTGGTGCAGGTAGTCCCAAAGAAAACTGGACTCGAAGTGGTTAAAAATGAAAATAATGAACTTATCCCCACACGAGTGCAGAACAGTTGGAGGGTACACATCGATTACAAGAGACTAAACCAGGCAACTAGAAAATATAATTTTCCTTTACCATTCATTGATCAGATGTTTGAACGTTTGGCTGGTAAGTCAAGTTATGGTTTTCTTGATGGTTTTTCTAGTTATTTTCATATCCATATTGCACTAGAGGACCAAGAAAAGACTACATTCACTTGTCCTTTTGGGACATTTGCTTATAGGAGGATGCCCTTTGGCCTATGCAATGCTCCTACTTGATAGGAGGATGCCCTTTGGCCTATGCATTTGCTTATAGGAGGATGCACTTTCCAACGCTGCATGATTTGTATTTTCTCTTACTTGATAGAAAATTGTATTGAAGTTTTCATGGATGATTTTATTGTGTATGGTTCCTAATTTGATGCATGCTTGAACAATTTAGATAGAGTTTTTCATAGATGTATTGAAAATAACCTTGTGGTGAATTACGAAAAATGTTATTTTATGGTTGAACAAGGCATAGTTTTGGAACATGTGATCTCTAAAAATGGGATTGAAGTGGATCCTGCCAAAATTGATGTGATTTCTAATTTGTCTGATCCATCATGCATTCGCGAGATTCGTTCTTTTCTTGGACATGCAGGTTTTTACAAGCGATTTATCAAGGATTTCAGCAAGATATCTCATCCACTATCGAATTTGCTATAGAAAGATGTCAGTTTCACCTGTGATGACAAATGCAAGAAGGCGTTTGATTTCTTAAAGGCAACATTAACCTCTACTCCCATAATCAGCCACCCAATTGGACCTTCCCTTTTGAAGTTATGTGTGATGCATTTAACTATGCCGTGGGAGCAGTCCTTGCACAAAGGGTTGGTAAGGTTGCCCATGTTATTTATTATGGTTCTAGGACTTTAGATTTTGTACAAGCTAATTATACTACCACTGAAAAGGAACTTTTAGCTATTGTTTTTGCGTGTGATAAGTTTAGATCATATTTGTTAGGTTCGAAGGTAGTTGTTTTTACTAACCATGCAGCTTTGAAGTTCTTATTGAATAAACCAGAAGCAAAACCAGGATTGATCTAGTGGATGTTGTTACTCCAAGAATTTGAGTTAGAGATTAAAGATAACAGTGGAGCTGAAAATTTGGTGGCAGATCATTTGAGCAAAATAGAAATGGATGAAGACCCCATCCCCATTCAAGATGACTTCCTTGATGAGCAGCTGCTACAGTTGCGTGAGGTAACTCCTTGATTTTCTGATTTAGTTAATTATCTAGTTGTTGGACTCTTTCCAACACATGTATCCCGAACACAAATACACAAACTTAAAAGTGATTCCAAATACTATGTGCGGGATCATCCATATCTGTGGAAATTCTGTAGTGACCAGGTGATTAGGCGATGTGTTTCCCACCATGAGGCTCAATCCATTCTTCATTTTTGTCATGCCTCTCAAACTGGAGGACATTTTGGTCCTCAACAGATAGCAAGAAAAGTCTTAGACTCGGGTTTCTTTTGGCCCACTTTGTTTAATGATGCTTTTGAGACTTACAAAACTTGTGAACAGTGCCAAATAGCAGGAACAACAATCACTCGTAGGAGTGAGATGCCTTAACAACCTATGCTTTTCTGTGAAGTATTTGATGTATGGGGCGTTGACTTTATGGGCACTTTTCCTGTATCTTTTGGTTATGTCCATATTTTACTAGCTGTTGATTATGTTTCGAAGTGGGTAGAAGCAATACCCACTAGTACTAATGATTCTAAAGTTGTTGCAGGCTTTATCAGATCAAATATTTTCTTGCATGTTTGGAATACTCTGAGCCATCATAAATGATCAAGGCACTCATTTTTGCAACCGCACCATGTACGCTTTGCTTCGGAAGTATGGGGTTGTGCATAAAGTTTCTACACCTTATCAACCTCGAACTAATGGGCATGCTGAAGTCTCAAATAGGGAAATCAAATAGATCTTAGAAAAGATGGTGCAGCCAAACAGGAAAGATTGGAGCCACCGACTTGAAGAAGCTCTTTGGGCTCATAGAACAACCTACAAAACACCAATAGGAATGTCCCCTTATCGACTTGTATTTGGTAAGGCATGCCACCTCCCAGTAGGAATAGAGCACCGTGCTTATTAGGCGGTCAAGAGTTGTAACCTTGAGATGGAGAAAGCAGGTTTGGACAGAAAGCTTCAATTGCAACAACTTGAAGAGCTTAGACTTGAAGCTTATGAGAACTCTCACATCTATAAGGAGAAAACTAAGTACTTTCATGATAAGATGATTTCAAGGAAGGAATTTTCCATTGGCTGGGAAACTTCGATCAAAGTGGATTGGCCCTTTTATTGTTACTAACATTTTTCCTCATGGTGCAGTGGAAATAAAAAGTGAAAACACCGAAAAAATGTTCAATGTAAATGGACAACGCCTAAAGCTATTCCATGAGAGCTTTGTGCTTGAAGATTCTACCATAGAAGAACTCTCCTTGGAAAAGCCCACCTACACTGAAGTTTAAATAGGGATTCTATTTGTTATGTTGGGGTATTATTTAGGATTCTATTTGTTATGATTTCAATTTCAAAAAAAAAAAATAATAATAATAAAATAAAAATAAAAAATAAAAAGTGGACATTGCATTGCATGCTTTTCATCAGATTTTATGGTTGTAAATGTTGATAGTTTGTTGGGATTGGCATGATTAGGTAGTATTTTTTGATGGTATTTCAGGCCTCAGTTTTATGGAAATGTATGCAAAAAGATATCTATTCTAACAATATGCGCAACAGTTTCATAAATTGTAAATTTACAAAACACAAGATTGCGGAAGGTCGCTAATAATCAATTCTAATGAATGTCAAACAATATCAGTTATTGATTATATGGAGAAATGCATCAAAAACAATTTGTATTCAAGATATTGATTTTCAAGCAGCCATGTCAAAACAATTTGTCATGCAAAGCTATTTATCACAAAATCTTTATCATGCATTCGATCAATATCAAGAACACAATAATTGTAGAAATCTAAACGAGATAAGGGAAAGAAAAGTGTACGCAGATATTTATACTGGTTCAGCCGCTTTGTGACGGCCTACATCCAGTCCTAAGATCAAAACCGATCTTAGCCTTTTCACTAGAATGTCTTAGAATCAGTTTACAGATGTTCCAGCTCCTCGCCTATCAATCTTAAACTATTCTTTTCTATTTTAATCTTCTCTCCCTGAATCCCAGAGTTTATCTCCCACAAACTCTTCCAAGATTTCAGTCCAGTGTCTTTTTGATGAGATCCCTCAATCACAAAAGATCACTACCAGTTGTAACTGGATTTTCTCAAAGTAATTTGGTTACAGAATGTGAATTACAGAAATTGCAATTGATCAAATATACAACGTTCTTGATCTTCATTCTTCTCAAAGCTATCTTTCTCAATTTTGTCTTTTTCAATCCTTGTTGATCACCAAAGTAGATTGTTTAAGGCTGAAAAAGATATTCAACGTAATATCAGTTGAGAAAGGATTAATATTATTGTGTATGTTGTGAAGGTGTATTGTCAAAATTATTATTCACAAGTTATGAGAAGAAATGAGTAAATGCAGTTTATATAGTTTCAGGAAAAACAACGTGTAAATCGATTTCTTAAGGTTGTAAAGCATGCTAATCGATTTGTCCAATCGATTTCGCGAATCTTGTTTTTCTTGAATCTTGAAACTGCACATACTAATCGATTTACCGAATCGATTAGTTTACTTGAGTTCTTCAGACTTGGATGGATTTTCATATTTGAATCGATGTGCACAATCGATTTGTGGTGTTTTGGTCCAACAACGTGATCAAAACAATCGATGTGCTCAATCGATTCAACCATGTACATAATCCTTAATCCATCTCTGTTTCGAAAAACTTTTGTACCAACGAATTGGTCAATCGATTTCATTGGTTCCAGAGACACAGTGATTTTCATGAATCGATTTACCCAATCGATTTGACAAGATACAGAGTTGATTTAAAACAACATAATCGATGTGTCTAATCAACTGTGGATTTAAGTCTGAAGCTCATTACATTGTTTGGTTCATTCAATCGATTTACCAAGTCGATTGATGCCAAACTTATTTCAACAGAAGTATGTTAGTGGATTGTGCTAATCGATTGCGAATGTCCCAGACCAAATTCATTTTGAAGTTAATTTGGGTAAATCGATTTGTCTAATCGATTTGCTCATTGTTGGTTTGGCTCTGTGACATTCGAAATCGATTATGCCAATCGATGTAGAAAATTAACAATACAGATATGATTGGCTCAATCAATTGGCCAAATCGATTTACATTGCAAGGCAAGCTACTGACTTGTACATTTTAATTTCAGTAAATATACTAATCGATTTGTCTAATCGATGTGAGCAATCAGATTAGTCCTGGTGAATTTACCAATCAATTTGCCTAATCGATTTAAGGCTAACTGGCTCTCTGACTTGCAGAATTTATTTTCTGATAGATGTACCAATCGATTTGCCTAATCGATTGATATCATACTTAAATGTGCAAAGCGATTTTGCCAATCGATTTCTTAATCCCAGACTGCATAATTTCATTCAACCCTGTTACAGAATCGATTTGACTAATCGATTTGCTTGTGAATCTTCAAGCTTTTGTTGATTTCTTAACTTCCAAGCAATTGTCTCATGTTTGTAGGGTTGAGTTGTTGGTCCCGAAACTTTTCTCAGTTTACAATGTCATATTTATTTAATGATGTATGTTTGTCAATAATATCAAAAACAAGCAAATGTCCAACAATCTCCTCCTTTTTTATTTAAGGGACAAACATGTAATTTTAACTTGAGAAATATTTCAAGGAAACACAATGTAATAACGACAGTTTAGTGAAGCTCCCCCTAAATCTGAGTGTCCATGCTTTTCATATAGAAAAAAATAAGAGTTAGAGCTAAACCAACTGAAAAACGTGTATCAGAGCAATTTGAAAAGTGATTACATATTAGAGTGAATTAGAGTAAATGGCACAAAGTGTAACAGAGCTATTATCAGAACATATTGTCAGGCTTAACAAGTATCAGAGTATATATAGTGTAGCATAATATTAGAGTTTAACATAAGTAGCATAGCACGACATACTGAGTTAGTACAAATTACAAGTTTAAATTTTTCTCCCCCTTTGTCAGTTAAGTCAAAAAGAGGTAAAGGAGAGAAAAACTCAGAACTAAGCTGCCTCGGAGTTGCTAGCTAAAACTGAAAATGGAAAAGATTAGCAACATGAGCAGTTTGTAAAATAAATTGTAAAACAAATGAGAAATAGAAACGGATTATGGCACGTACTATTAATGAAATGCAACACACGATATGATCAAAAAGTCAGGTTAATATATTCATTCATTTATTCATTAGCAAATTACAAAGAAAGGGCAGAAGTACAATAAGAAAAGAACAACTTAAGAAAAACTAAAATCCTATACATCTAAGGTATATTGGTCCTCATTATTATCTGGGGAAGAGGCTGAGACCACTGTATTACCCTCAGCAGGTGTCTCCTCAACATGAGTTGCAACAACCTCGGCGTGTGTCGGAGTTGGTTCTTCAGTTGCCTGTCTCCCTATCTCAGCAACATCACTGAAAGACAACTTAATGCCTAGATGTTCCTGAATTGCTGCCACATCCTGTGCAATCAGAGTTAGATCAGCCTGAAGCTTCTGCAAAGCATCCTCCATTCTGGTGTTGTGAGTAGCCTACGGTTCCATTAACTCGAGCAGCTTGGTAAGCACATCAGAGCTGGCTGGAATAGACTCAGCAGCTGGTGGTCCAGCACTTTGCTGGGTTTGTTCAGCACTAGCCTGAGGACGCATCCAAACCCCTTTTACTTTGCGCAACTGCATCTGATTTACAATGGATTCACCAAATGAAAGGATGGTCTTGGTCGACTCTTCACCCTTGAACGAAATCTTGAAGTGCTCCAAAATTTTTGTGATCAGCTGGGGGTAAGGAAGTACCAGCTTCCCTTGTGCAGCTTCCAACATGTGTCTGAGGACAATCCATGCCCAGCTCATCTTGAGCTCTTTGCACAATCCCCACAGCAGCACAATATCTAGGCGTTGGACGACAACATGGTTTCCGGATCTTGGAACAAGCATCCGGTCAGAGCGTACATCAGCATCCTTTGATGAACCTTCATTTGGCCAATAGGTAGTACCACTAACTCAGCAAAACCCTCAACCATCAGGTCTTGCACTGCTGTATGACGATCCAGAGATACTTCCCAGCCTTCATCAGCAGCGTCGGCTTCGGAGCATCCGTCCACTGAATTTCCATGATAAGGCAGTCCAGAGGGACTCGAGAACTCCTCAAAAGTCATGGAAATCTTCTTTCCTTTGACTGTAGCTTTGAATCCCACTTCACTCATTTTGAAAGATGAGTAGAAGGCCCTAATCAAGTTAGGATACGAATCTAGTGAGCAGGAGAGAAAGGCTTCTAGACCGTGAAACCGTAGATGATCCTGAAATGTGAACCCGTCTTCGTCGAAGTAGGCGAAGTCCATGTAGCGTGCTTCATGTATTTTCCGTTTAAGAAACGTCGGAGGCAGTTCAGAAACTTCTACAGACTTGGTTTTTGTTGGAGCCTTCTTCTGTGGAGTAGAGGAAGTGCTTTTCTTCTTCTTCTTCTTGCTAGCAATTTCCTTCATTGCATCAGCAAGAAGTTTTTCCGTAGGTGGCTCTTTTCGCTTGTTGGTCTTCCCTTGATCAGTAGCAATACTCTTGCCTTTATCTTTGGCTAGAATTTTGTGAGTAGGGATTGGAACTCTTTTAGTCAAAGTAGGAGGAGGTGATGGAGTTCTTCCGCTTGATGATGATGATGATGATGGAGATGGAGTTCTTGGTTGGGTTTGCTTTACTCTTGCCATTGTAGTGTATGTAAGATAATAGAGAGTAGCAATGAAGGAGGTGATGAACAGTGCTGGAAAAATTAAGCAGAGGCAAGAAATTCTGAGTCAGATCGATTTTGTGTGGGTGAGCTGTGATGAAAATCGATTGATCACTATTGTTTATATACTCACTGAAATGCAAATCGATTGGGTCAATCGATTTATCCTACCGTTACTGGGGAAGGTAAAAGGTTAATGTAATAAGTGATGTAACGGCTAGTAAAAATACTCCAACGGTAATATTGCTAATCGATTGCCCTAATCGATTAGTAGTTACCAAATCGATTTGCGTACCAGTCCAATAACACCAAATAACAATTCAGAAAGACAATTCATATCAGCATCGATTTCCCAAATCGATTTGTCAGATGAAAATCTCACACCAAATGTACACATCGATTTTCCAAATCGATTTGTGAGCTGTAAATCGATTTCCCAAATCGATTTGGAGCTTGCTCATTTTTCTGTCATACCAGTCCAGAATGTAACTTGTATCAGCATCGATTATCCAAATCGATTCTTTTCACTGGAAATTTCAAACATAATAGACACAATCGATTTCCCAAATCGATTCGAGTATCCAAATTGAGACAAATAGATATATTATGGGTCAAATTGACATGCTCAATCGATTGGATAAAGACATTTTCCTGTGTAAACACATGATAATCGATGTAACCAGTCGATTTGGCACATAATTCAGATCTCACTTGGATCTATTATGCCCAGTTTCATCCTGATGTAATGGAAGCTATCCTTTGGCAAAGCTTTGGTGAATATGTCTGCTAACTGCTCAGTTGTGTTGACATATTCTAACTTGATATTCCCACTTTGAAACTGATCTCGAATAAAGTGATGCCGGATTTCAATATGCTTGGTTCTAGAGTGCATCACTGGATTCTTAGTGATACATATAGCACTTGTGTTATCACACATGATAGGCACAGTTCCTAAGTCCACACCGAAGTCCAATAAGTGTTGTTTCATCCAAAGAATCTGAGCACAACAGCTCCCGGCTGCTATGTATTCTGCTTCGGCAGTAGAAAGTGCAATACTCGTTTGCTTCTTGCTAAACCATGATACAAGAGAGTTTCCAAGTAGGTGACAAGTGCCTGAGGTACTCTTCCTGTCCAACTTACATCCAGCAAAATCTGAGTCTGAAAAAACCAACCAATGAACATGTAGAACCTCTGGGGTACCATAAGCCGAGATTCCTAGTTCCTATAAGGTATCGGAAAATCCTCTTAACTGCACTAAGATGAGATTCCTTAGGATTAGACTGAAACCTGGCACACAAGCAAACACTGAACATAATGTTAGGCCTGGTTGCAGTAAGGTACATTAAAGATCCTATCATGCTCCTGTACTTGGAAATATCTACTGGTTTTCCCATCTCATCCCTGTCTAGGTTACTAGCTGAACTCATTGGTGTATCAATGGATTTGTACTTATCAAAGCAAAACTTCTTTATTAAATCATTGTAATATTTTGTTTGGCTAATGAAAATTCCAAGCTTGCTTTGATTAATTTGAAATCCCAGAAAATAGGAGAGTTCTCCCATCATTGACATTTCAAATTTACCTTTCATTAAATTTTCAAAGTCTTTGCAAAGCTTGTTATTGGTTGATCCAAATATTATGTCATCAACATAAACTTGGACCAGCAATATATCATTTTCATTAGTTTTTATAAAAAGGGTTTTGTCAACATTGCCTCTTACAAAGTTTTGTTGAATGAGAAAAGTGCTCAGTTTCTCATACCAAGCTCTAGGAGCTTGTTTCAATCCATAGAGGGCCTTTGTTAGCTTGTACACATGATTAGGAAAATCAGGATTTTCAAAACCAGGTGTTTGGCTAACAAACACTTCTTCTTGGATGTCACCATTGAGAAAGGCGCTTTTCACATCCATTTGATAGAGTTTGAAGTCCATGATACACGCAAAAGCCAACAGGATTCTAATGGCTTCTAACCTAGCTACAGGGGCATAGGTTTCATCAAAATCTATCCCTTCTTCCTGATTGTAACCCTTGGCCACTAACCTAGCTTTGTTTCTAGTGATCACACCATTCTCATCTAGTTTGTTTCTAAACACCCATCTTGTTCCTATGATGTGCTTATTCTCTGGTTTAGGTACTAGAATCCAAACTTGGTTTCTCTCAAATTGTTTCAACTCCTCTTGCATAGCAAGTATCCACTCACTATCTAGTAAGGCTTCCTTAATGTTCTTAGGTTCAATCTAAGATACAAAAGCTGTAAGGTTACAAAAATGACTAAGGTTTCTCCTGGTTGCCACACCTCTAGAGATGTCCCCTATGATGTTATCTGTGGGATGGTTTCTATTGAACTTCCACTCCTTAGGTAACTCATCTACTGTAATAGGTTCAACACAGTCACTATTGGTTGGGGTTGCAACTACCTCTGGTTCTAATGGTTCAGATTCTACACTATCATCCAAAGATGCATCAACTATAGAAGGAGTTTTGTTCAAGTTATCTTTAAAAAATTCATCAAACTTTACATGAACTGACTCTTCTATGGTCTTTGTTCTTTTGTTGTAGATTCTATAGGCTTTGCTAGTTTGGGAATAACCTAGAAAGATACCCTCATCTGCCTTAGGATCAAACTTACCCAGGTGTTCCTTACCATTGTTCAAAACAATGCACTTACAACCAAAAACTCTAAAGTAAGAAATATTTGGCTTTCTACCCTTATATAACTCATATGGAGTTTTCCTAAGGATTGGTCTAATCAAGACCCTATTGACAACATGTGTGGCAGTGCTAACTACATCAGCCCAGAAAAATTTAGGTACCTTGGAGTCCTTAAGCATGGTCCTAACTAATTCCTCCAAAGACCTATTTTTCCTTTCAACTACACCATTTTGTTGTGGTGTCCTAGGGGCTAAGTACATGTGATGAATACCATTCTGTTCACAATATATATCAAAAGCATCATTTTGGAATTCACCTCCATGATCGCTTTTGATAGACATGATTTTCTAACTTGTTTCATTTTGTACCAAATTTGCAAACTTTTTAAAAACAGAAAAAGCTTCACTTTTATGAGTCAGAAAGAATGTCCATGTGAATCTAGAATAATCATCGATTAGCACAAAACCATACAGATTGCCACCAAAACTTCTCACTTGAGAAGGACCAAAGAGATCCATATGAAGCAGCTGCAAAACCCTATTGGTTTTGACCATGTCTACTGGTGGAAAAGAGGTTTTGACAAGTTTACTTTGTTCACAAGCAGCACATAACCTATCCTTAGTAAACTTCTTGTCAGGGAGTCCTATGACTAGTTGTTTGCTAACAAGTCTATTCAAATGATCAATATGAATGTGTGCAATACGTTTATGCCATAACCATGTTTCATCAGCATTTGATAATAAGCAACAAACAGAATCAGTAGGTACAACAGTTAAATCTAGCATGTAAATATTGTTAACTCTATTACCTACTAATTTCATGCTTTTATCAGTTTTGTTTTCAATTGTGCAAGAGAGTGGTGAAAAGCTTACTTGAAAACCGTTGTAACACAGCTGACTTATACTTAGAAGGTTATGTTTCAGCCCTTCCACGTATAAGACATTTTTAATTATAGCAGCTGATTCGCTGCCAATGTTACCTTCACCGCTGATCTTGCCCTTGTTATTATCGCCGTACTTTACAAATCCACTGTCTTTCAGGTTTAGGGACATAAACATTGACTTGTCCCCTGTCATATGCTTTGAGCATCCACTGTCAAGATACCATTGATGTTTCGTGGATCTCAAGAATACCTCCAATAAAATTAGAATCTCAATTTAGGTCCCCAACTTAAATTGGGTCCTAGGGGGTGAGTTTCAACATTTTGTGTCTTAATCTTCCAAATCTGTTTATATCCTCTGCTAGCAAGTCTTTTATATTTGCAATTGTAAACATAGTGTCCTTTTCTACAACAAAAGTGACAAGTGATAGCAGAGGATACATACTGTTTTGGTTTGACAAAGACTTTATGCATGTGATTAGACTTAACAAATTTCTGGTGATGATTAACATTACCATATCCTATTCCATGTTTAGTTCTATTCTTATTAACATGCATATTCTTGTTAAAACCAAGTCCAGATTTTATATTGACATTTGTCTGGTTGCTAAGAATATCATTCAGTTTATCCTTGCTACTAGAGAATTTCAATAAATTAGACTTCAATAATGCAACAAAATTCTCAAGATCAATGCATTTGGAAGATTTATCATGTGAGTCTCTATTTAATTGTTCACATAAGTCTTCAATTTTCCTATAATCAGTTTTCATTTGATCATGCAACATGCACTGTTGTTCAAGCATTTTCTTTGTGCTAACTAACTGCATTAACAGATTTAACATATTCAGCATGCAGTTCATTAAATGCATCTTGCAGTTCATCAAAGGAAGGATTATATTGTGAACTTACCTCACTTTCTGATTCAGAATCCGTATTAGCCATTAGGCACAGATTTGCTTCTTCAGTTTCTGAAGATGTGGAGGAATCTTCATTGTCATTCCATGCAATGTATGCTTTTCTGTTTTTCTGAGATGGTTCCTTGCCTTTAGTTTTGGAATTTCTGTTTTTGTTCTGCAGCTTGTAACAATCAGCCTTTATATGACCAGTTTTTCCACATTCATAGCATGTGATTTTCTTACTGTCATTGTTCTTTGAGCTGGGTTGTTTTCTGAATTTGCTGTCTTTCTTTTTCAGAAATTTCTTAAACTTCTTGACAAGTAACCCCAGTTCAGGTTCTTCATTATCCTCACTGCTAGATTCATCTAAGCTACTCCCATGTTCAGATTTAGACTGATGTGTTTGGGCTTTCAACGACAATCCTTTTCGTTTTCTGTCAACTTGTTCAGCTTCATTGAATCTATGTAGCTCCATTTCATGCTCCCTCAGTTTACCAAACAAGGTAGCTATTGTCATACTTCCTAAGTCCTTTGATTCAGCAATGGCAGTGATTTTTGGTTGCCATTCCCTGGTAAGACACCTCATTACCTTTCCAATTTGCTGATCATTATCAATCTCTTTGCCTAAGGCATTCAGGTTGTTGACTATGTGTGTAAACCGAGTCTGCATGTCGTTAACTGATTCTTCTTTCTTCATGCTAAACAATTCATACTCGTGCATGAGAGTATTTATCCGAGCTCTCTTTACGTCTATGGTTCCTTCATGCGTCTGCTGGAGTGTATCCCACATTTGTTTTGCTGTCTTGCAATTTGAGACTCTGAAGAATTCATCATGACTCAAGGCTGCGATTATAATGTTCTTGGCTTTGGCGTTGTACCCAACTTTCTTTTTGTCATCTTCAGACCAGTCACTTTTAGGCTTTAGGATTGCTGATTCACCAGTACCTGCTATAGTTGGCACAAAAGGTCCATCCTCTACAACATCAAAAATGTCAATACCACTAGCTTCAAGAAAAACTAACATGCGTTGTTTCCAATACATGTATGCAGCACCGTTAAAGGCAGGGGGCCTTGCTAACGACGCACCCTCTCCGAGGAAATCAGAGGTCATGATCTTTTGATGAGGGTTACTCTTAAAAAAGTAAGCTCTGATACCAATTGATGGTATTTCAGGCCTCAGTTTTATGGAAATGTATGCAAAAAGATATCTATTCTAACAATATGCGCAGCAGTTTCATAAATTGTAAATTTACAAAACACAAGATTGCGGAAGGTCCCTAATAATCAATTCTAATGAATGTCAAACAATATCAGTTATTAATTATAGGGAGAAATGCATCATAAACAATTTGTATTCAAGATATTGATTTTCATGCAGCCATGTCAAAACAATTTGTCATGCAAAGCTATTTATCACAGAATCTTTATCATGCATTCGATCAATATCAAGAACACAATAATTGCAGAAATCTAAACGAGATAAGGGAAAGAAAAGTGTACGCAGATATTTATACTGGTTCAGCCGCTTTGTGACGACCTGCATCCAGTCTTAAGATCAAACCCGATCTTGGCCTTTCTAATAGAATGTCTTAGAATCAGTTTACAGATGTTCCAGCTCCTCGCCTATCAATCTTAAACTATTCTTTTCTATTCTAATCTTATCTCCCTGAATCCCAGAGTTTATCTCCAACAAACTCTTCAAAGATTTCAGTCCAGTGTCTTTTTGATGAGATCCCTCAATCACAAAAGATCACTACCAGTTGTAACTGGATTTTCTCAAAGTAATTTGGTTATAGAATTTGAATTACATAAATTGAAATAGATCAAATATACAACTTTCTTGATCTTCATTCTTCTCAAAGCTATCTTTCTCAATTTTGTCTTTTTCAATCCTTGTTGATCACCAATGTAGATTGTTTAAGGCTGAAAAAGATATTCAAAGTAATATCAGTTGAGAAAGGATTAGTAGTATTGTGTATGTTGTGAAGGTGTGTTTTCAAAATTATTATTCACAAGTTATGAGAAGAAATGAGTAAATGCAGTTTATATAGTTTCAAGAAAAACGTATAAATCGATTAGGCCAATCGATTTCTTAAGGTTGTAAAGCATGCTAATCGATTTGTCCAATCGATTTCGCGAATCTTGTTTTTCTTGAATCTTGAAACTCCACATACTAATCGATTTACCGAATCGATTAGTTTACTTGAGTTCTTCAGACTTGGATGGATGTTCATATTTGAATCGATGTGCACAATCGATTTGTGGTGTTTTGTTCCAACAACGAGATCAAAACAATCGATGTGCTCAATTGATTCAATCATGTACATAATCCTTAATCCATCTCTGTTTCTAAAAACTTTTGTACCAATCGAATTGGTCAATCGATTTCACTAGTTCAAGAGACACAGTGATTTTCATGAATCGATTTGCCCAATCGATTTGACAAGATACAGAGTTGATTTAAAACAACATAATCGATGTGTCTAATCAACTGTGGATTTAAGTTTGAAGCTCATTACATTGTTTGGTTCATTCAATCGATTTACCAAGTCGATTGATGCCAAACTTATTTCAACAGAAGTATGTTAGTGGATTGTGCTAATCGATTGCGTATGTCCCAGACCAAATTCATTTTGAAGTTAATTTGGGTAAATCGATTTGTCTAATCGATTTGCTCATTGTTGGTTTGGCTCTGTGACATTCGAAATCGATTATGCCAATCGATGTAGACAATTAACAATACAGATATGATTGGCTCAATCGATTGGCCAAATCAATTTAGATTGCAAGGCTGGCTACTGACTTGTACATTTTAATTTCAGTAAATATACCAATTGATTTGTCTAATCGATGTGAGCAATCAGTTTAGTCCTGGTGAATTAACCAATCGATTTGCCTAATCGATTTAAGGCTAACTGGCTCTCTGACTTGCACAATTTATTTTCTGATAGATGTACCAATCGATTTGCCTAATCGATTGATATCATACTTAAATGTGCAAAGCGATTTTGCCAATCGATTGCTTAATCCCAGACTGCATAATTTCATTCAACCCTGTTACAGAATCGATTTGACTAATCGATTTGCTTGTGAATCTTCAAGCTTTTGTTGATTTCTTAAGTTCCAAGCAATTGTCTCATGTTTGTAGGGTTGAGTTGTTGGTCCTGAAATTTTTCTCAATTTACAATGTCAGATTTATTTAATGATGTATGTTTGTCAATAATATCAAAAACAAGCAAATGTCCAACATTTTTGCATTCTTGGTAAAATAAATTGGATTAAAATGCAAAGTTATGTATCATTTGTGATAAGTCATTAACCTTTGTGAGATTTTTGAGCGTTATTATGAATGGAATACATTTTTCCATCTTTTTTTTCTTGTGTGTTATCTCACTCGAGATTGCTAGTTACGCCAGAACTTGACTCTTGTCTGCATGCATATATTGAAATGATCTAGGCATGTGTTTCTAATTAAGCTACGAGCCAAATAAGCCTACCCTAAAATTATCCATTTGTTTAAGCCCCTTTGAGCCTAATTACCCCTATTTTTTTGTTATATAGCTCATTACCAGCCTAAAAGTTAAAAACAATGAACTGTCTCAATCTTTGGGGATAAAGGAGTCTTTCCTTACGCAAGTGTAGGGGTGATCAACTTGTTTGTTTAAATTTGAGAGTGATGAAAAATTGTTGTGTTATGAACAAATACAGTATGAAGTTAATGATGTTTTGTTGAGTTACTTAATGTTGTTTTTCTCTATTCATCATTACTCCTTTATCCTCTTTGATTTTCAGCCCTAGTCTCCTTAGGAATATCTCACCCTTACCTTAGCCACGTTACAACTTAAATAAAGACCTTTTGATCATTATCTGCATGTGTTTCAAATATAGATTATAGAGGCTTGTCAAGCCTATGGTAATGGTAGCTTTCATGATGTGTTTTGAGTGTAAACAATAGCCCAAACACTTTGAGTTTAAACACTTAGAGAAAATTTTATATCTTGGGAGGACTCTATCGCTTATGATCCATATTTTAGTTGATTTTCAGCCCTAGTCTCCATAGGATTATCTCACCCTTACCTTAGTCACGTTACATCCTAAATAAAGACCTTTTGATCATTATCTGCATGTGTTTCAAATATAGATTATAGAGGCTTGTCAAGCCTATGGTAGTGCTAGCTTTCATGATGTGTTTTGAGTGTAAAAAGTAGCCTAAACACTTTGAGTGTAAACACTTTGAGAGAATTTTATATCCTGGGAGGATTCTGTCACTTATGATCCATATTTTAGTTAACTTGTCCTCTTGTTTGCCTTGGTTGTGATAACAAAACTATTCATAATTGCCTTAAGCTAGAAATAGTTTAAGTGTGGGGGAATTTGATCACAACATTTGGGCACATGTTTTTAGCTTTTTAGTTTGGTCTTTTAAAAGCTCTTTATAGCTTAGACTAATATTTTTATCTTGTTTCTAAACTTTGGGTCGAATTTAAAATATAATTTAATTATTTCCATTTTAATTTTATTATTTATATTTTGACTCTTTCTCGTTCTGTAGGTCATAACTTGAGCTCTGGATATCGGATTGATACATATGACCAGGCGTTGGAAAGATAAAAATCTGAGCTACAACATTTATGTTGGAACGAAAGACCAATTCCGAACTTTACTAGGACGAAACTGCAAATTTCGTAATTTGGATTTTGTAATAATTTTAATTAGCGGGCCACTTGTTTTTAAACCCTAAACCCTAAAGTCCAATATCAAGTACTATATATTGCCAGTTTTGTTTCTTTTCTAACGATGGAAAAATTAGGAATTAAATTGCTACAAAAAATAAATAGTGTTATTTTAATTTCATAAAAGGCTAATTTTATAAGATTAATCAATGAGTTCAGAGTTTCATCAACATCTTGAGATTCAGGTTACACTGTCAATTTCTATTCATGATTCTATTCTTGTTTAATTGATTATATTGATATTTTAATTGGTTAAATTGAATTTCAATAGGATTGATTAAATTTATTGGACAAAATTTGGTTTCGGTTTCTAATTTAATTGAATTATAATTTTGCAACGCTTGATCGTTAATTGTAATATTTTGATGATTATGATGCTTAATCCAATCAAAGAAACCAAATTCACATATGATTGATTACGCTTGTTTGATCAATTCTATAGTCAAATAAGAATAGAATCATAAATTAGAAATTAAACTCATTAATAGAATTTGTGATAGGTCTGAAACTCGAATAAGTGGATTAATCTTTTTGCTCATCTGTTAAATAAAAAATCTAAAAAACCCCTTTTTAATTTCAATTATCAATTCAGTTATTATTATTATATCAAAAGTCCAACGAAATGATTCGAGTTATTACCTCTATTTACATTTTATCAATTGTATTTGACCCGTGTGCGACAGTGGATTAACCATCCTACTCCCCTTGTTTTCCTACTAGATGAGAGGAGTTGAAAGGGAATGAAGACAAGACCTTGGAGAAAAAGACACCACTGATTGAACTCAAGAAGTTGCCTCCTCACTTGAAATATGTATCTCTTGGTTAGAAAGATGATGTGTTCTTCATGTCATCCATGCCACCTTGACAATAGTTGAGACCTCAAGCTAATGACTTTAAAGAAGTGCTTTGTGCGAGATAATCCATAGGTAGAGGTAACTTTTTTTTTTCAATCTTATTTTTGTTATTTGAATTTGTTTCTTTCTAATTGTGTGTAAACGTGCACTATGACGAAGAATTATTAATAATTTGCATTTGGTCTTAAGGTTTATGTTTGAGATTTTGAAATTTAAACTCTATTTCTTTGCTCATATCATTGCTCAATTCGATAAGTTCCACTAATTCATGCATTATTGATTACTCTTTGGTTGTCGAAGTTTAACTCACATTTAAAAAAAACACTAAACAAATTTTGTAGTGGCATGTTTTGCATAATTTTGATAGTTCATACACTTTATTATTGTCCTACCTATGAGCTTTTGAGCCTAAGCACTTTAATTCTTTGTTGTGTGATTATCCAGACATGTGTTATCCCTTTAGAACTTGCACTAATTCTGACTTGCATCACTTGTAATTTATGCATACATTGAGGCAATTTGGTTTGCTCATTTGAGCCTTTCTAACTACCCTATGAAAATTTTACCCTTTGCTATCCCCTTTGTGCCTTGCCCTTTTATTTCGGTTACTAGCCACGTTACAAGCCAAATACTTGACTTTGATTAAATCACCTTGCTTGGAGTTAGGTAGAAAAAAAATTTATTGTGTTGATAAAGTTCTAAGTTTGGGGTTGCTCATGGGATAACAACCTTTTAAGTTTGGGGTGGTGATTCTCACAAAAATCTAAAATAAAAACAAAGAAAAATAAAAGAAGACAAAAAAATCAGTTTGCGTACTTTGATAAATAATATATTGTTGGTTCTTTTGTCAATGTTTGAGAACCTCTAGAATGAAAACGTGAAGAAAAAAAAATGGTAGAATAATTTGGAAATGTATGCCTAACTTCAAGTAGTAAAGCCTACTATCCCAAAATGTCCTACACTTACCTAAGCCCCATTACAACCCCGAAAGTCCTCCAAAAATGTGTGTTTACTACATTGTGATTTCTAAAAAGAATTTTTTCAACCCTATGGTAGCGTGATGCATTTCTAGGATTTGAGTGATAAATTCATAACCCTTTCAAAACACTTGAGAGAACTTTTGGTGAATGTAAGACCCTTAATTTTAAATCCTAAATTATACCATTTTAGGGTATTTTGTGTAGAGTTTCTTAGACTGTTAGCCTAGTTTTTGGTATTTAGTGAGTTAAATGCCAAAAATATATTTTTAGAAATTGGATTAAAATTATTTATCAGAAAATAATTTATTTACGTTACGAAGAATTTAATACCGGACAATTTTGTTAAAAATATCTCGGGTTGCTGAAAAATGTATCTATCAATTGAGTTGTGACGAGAGTAGGTATTTTTATCAAAATGGTTTGAGAAGTGACGATTTTCATAAATATCTAGATATTTAGGTATTTATTGGTTTAGGTTTAACTATTATATATTTTATATATATATATATATTATTAGTAATATATATGTATATATGTATTAGAAAGGAATGAAAGGAACAGAGAAAGAAAACAGAAGCGTTTCCCTCCCTGCCTCGCGAGTTCGCCCTTTTCTTCCTTCTTGCTTCTCCTTCCTTTTTCTTCCTTTTGCTTCAAGAAAAGAAACCCAAGGCTTGGTGGGTGAAAAGACAAGGATTTCTCAGCGTCATTCTTCCTCTTTGATTCAAAAACGAAGAAAAACGGTGTTAGGGATTTTCAAACCGTCAAACATAAACCTCCACATTTCGTCTAGATCTAACCTTCGTTTCGTGAAGAGATAGAAGGGAAAGTTGCTCTCCTCCACGCTACGGTGCTAGTGAACTAACTCTGGAAGCGACGTCGTGAGCAGAGATTTTACCGGATTTACTCGCGGTACCGTAATCGCACGTTAAAGCTAACGTTAAGGTAAGGGCTCCTTCCAAACTTTTAGTTTGCATTTAGGGACTTATCTGTGGTTGTGTGGAAAAAATTTTGTTAGGGTTGAAGTGTTGATTTGGAGAAAATGAATTTAACCCATTTATGTATGATTTTGAGGAAATGAAATTTGATGTGTTTCAGTGGTGGGTTGCGATGATTTGTGTTTGTCGAATTTGACATCTTCATAATTAATACTTATAAATTTTCAGATGTGTTTGTGTGAATTTTGTGGAATAATGAATTGATGTGATTTGGTGTGAATTGTGGATTGAACTTGAGAATATGTCTGAGTATGCTCTGTGGGGAATTTGAAAGTCATTAGAGTTAAACGAGTATTAAAAATGGAGAATCTTTTAATATCTTTGTTTACTTAATGAATGTCGTGAAAATTGTTAGAGTTAAATGAGTATTAAAAATGGGGAATCTTTTAATATCTGCATTTACATAACGATTGTCGTGGATAAAGTCAGAGTATGCTCATGCATTTCATTTTTGGTAAATCATGCTGACCCGTGATAGGTGGCACCTCGGTAAATAGTACTTTGGTCTGTGATAGGCGGTACATTTACGATTTACGTTTTTGGTAAATCGTGTTGACCCGTGATAGGTGGCACCAAGGTAAATAGTACTTTGGCATGTGATAGGCGGTACTTTTTTACGATTTACGTTTTTTCTTTTAGTAAATCGTGCTGACCCGTGATAGGTGGCACCTCGGTAAACCGTACTGGTCTGTGATAGGCAATATGTTTACGATTTACGCTTTTTAGTAAATCGTGTTGACCCGTGATAGGTGGCACCTCGGTAATTTAGTACTTTGGCCTGTGATAGGCAGTACAATTATGATTTACGGCCCTTCGAGGAAGGTTTTGGTTTGGAATTCCGAGTCCATGCATTTTTGGCATATATGTATTGCATTAGGGTGCTTGGCACACGAGTCGTGTTTGATTCAAGATTTTGATTGAGTGTTTGAACTCAAGTTGTCGTGGTGATTGTGCTATAATTGCTAAGTGTTATGTTTTGGAATTGTGTGTGAGTGTGATTGATTGCAAAATCATTTCAAAACTTAAGTAGTCGCGGTGATTGTGTTATAATTGCCAGGTGTGGATGTTTTGGAATTGTGTGATAGTGTGTTTGATTGCAAAACCATTTCAAAACTTAAGTTGTCGCAGTGATTGTGTTATAATTGCCAGGTGTGGATGTTTTGGAATTGTGTGATAGTGTGTTTGATTGCAAAACCATTTCGAAACTTAAGTTGTCGTGGTAATTATGTTATAATTGCCAAGTGTGGATGTTTTGGAATTGTGTGTAAGTGTGATTGATTGCAAAACTATTTCGAAACTCAAGATGTCGTGGTGATTGCGCTATAATTGCTAAGTATGGTTGTTTGGATTTGTGTGTAAGTGTTGATTGATTTTGAACCCTTTAAAAAGGTCAAAAATTCTGAATTTTGTTGTTTTTCTGCTGATGTCTGATGTGTATTCGAATACAGAAAGCTGTATTCGAATATAGACATGTTGTTTTGCCACTTACTTGCTGTGTAGTCGAATACAAACTGTTGTAGTCGAATACATACATGTTGTTTTTGCTGCTGAATGCTGAAATAGCCTTGTATTCGAATACAGAGATGTTGTATTCGAATACAACAGTGCTGTTTTGTTAAAAACTTCAATTTTCAACTTTGTTTATGCATGTTTAGCACATGGAAACCCTTTTAAGGTGCATGCTAAATTGAAACGTTATTTTAGGCATTTAAAAACTTAAATGTTATGTGTTAATTGTTAATTTCGGTTGGTGACCCTTTACAACTGTTGTGGAAATCTGGGCTTTGCCCTCAGATGAGAACCAGGACCATCCTACCGGTTCGTACCCTGTGGATGGGAATGTAGTTGGAAACACCTGACTGGAGCTATGTTAGGAGGATCTTACGGGGCGCGTGAAGATCACTCATGATGTATAGTTTTTTGTAGAATGATCAGATTAGGTTGACGTATAGGGACTAGAGGTCTTTCTTTTGGATTGTGTTTATTTTAAATTGGAAGATTGTACCTATACCAATATTTGTCAGCATGATATTTTATTTTCGATGGGTCCCATGTACCACTTTTTGATATGTAAATACTTTGGATTCTTATTTCAAAAACTATTTCGCTGCTTGTAAATTATGTCGACTTAATTGTCGTTGGGTTATGACTTAAATATTTATCCAAAGGTATTTCCTTATTTAATTCTTTGTTTTATGAATTTGTTTTGAAAAAAAAATACACTCTCGCATTTTTAAAAATCGGGGTGTTACAGTGAGATTGTGTGAAGAGAGAGTTGAACTTGATGAATGAATGCTAAAGTGTACAAATTGTGTTTTTTTTAAAGCAACCATGGAGCATGATGAATGTTTTGTAGTAGTTGGAACTTTAAAAATTGAGTTTGATTTCATTTGAGAAATTATGTTTAAGTTTGCTTTTATATGCACCAAAACTGAAATTAATTGCTGCTTGGTTACTTTTTTTAGTGCAATGTTGAATTTTGCTGAGAAATCAACATGACCTATGTGGAGTATTTCTGCCATATCTGCAGTTGTAGACATCCAATTGCTGTCAAACCAAGTGTAAATGAAAGCTAAAATCCGTAGCTACAACTCTCATGACGACAACAGAACCAAAATCAAAATCGAAATAGCTGCAAAATGCAGAAAATGTTAACTAGAAGAAGTTGTGCGCCTGAGGCGCATTTCCAGCATGTTGCCACTGCCAAGACGTGCCTGAAGCACGCCTAAGATACATTTCTAGCCTTTCAGCACTGTCTAGGTGCGCCTGGAGCACAAATCCTATGCCTGGGGAAAGCGACGCACATCAACATTCTTTAAAATGCAATTTTTTACTGTTTAGGCATCTTTTTTACTATTGGGAAGTTGGGAGACTTGTGCCCTAGCATAATAACTCAAAGATGACCGTTTCTAACGCTGTAAGACCCTTAATTTTAAATCCTAAATTATACAATTTTAGGGTATTTTATGTTGAATTTCTTAGGTTTTTAGCCTAGTTTTTGGTATTTTATGAGTTTAATGCCAAAAATATCTTTTGGGACCCGTTTTAAATTAATTATCAAAAAATAATTTATTTACATTACAAAGAATTTAATATCGGGCACTTTTGTTAAAAATATTTGGAGTTGATTAAAATTGTATCTGCCAATTGAGTTGCGACGAGAGTGGATACTTTTAACAAATGGTTTGAGAGCTTATGGGTGAAATGGTAATTTTAATAAATATCTAGATATTTTTAGATATTTGTTAAGTTATAATTAATATATATATATATGTGTGTGTGTGTGTGTGTGTGTGTTTGGAGGGAAAAGCAAAGGAGATAGAAAGGAAAGAAATGGAAATAGAAAGAAAAGAAAATAGAAGAAAGGAAAGAAAGGAAAAGGAAAAGGAAACATAACGTTTCTTCCTCTCTCTACTGCCTCGCAACACTTCTTCTTCTTCCTCCTTTCTTCTTCTTTTGTTATGCTTTCTTTTGCTTCAAGAAAAGGAACCAATGCTTGGTGGGTGAGCAAGCAAGGATTTCTCAACTTCATTCTTCTCCTATGATTCAAAAACGGAGAAAAACGGTGTTAGGGATTTTCAAACCGTTAAACCCAAACATTCACTTTTCTTCTAGATCTAAGCTTCATTTTGTAAAGAGATAAAAGGGAAAGTTGCTCACCTCGATGCTACGGTGCTAGTGAACTAACTTTGAAAGCGACGTCGCGAGCGGACATTTTATCGGAATTACTCGCGATACCGTAATCGCTCATTAAAGCTAACGTTAAGGTAAGGGCTCCTTCTAAACTTTTAGTTTGCATTTAGGGACTTATCTGTGGTTGTCTGGAAAATAAATTTGTTAGGATTGAAGTGTTGATTTGCTGAAAATAAATTTAATGCTTTTATGGGTGAAATCATAGAGTTGGGTTTTGGTGATATTGATGAGTGTTTCATGAAAAATGAATTTAACTCATTTATGTATGGTTTTGAGGAAATGAAATTTTATATGTTTGAGTGGTGGGTTGTGATGATTTGTGGTTGTCATGTTTGACATGCTCATAACTAACACTTATAAATTTTGAGATGTGTTTTGTGTGGATTCTATGGAAAAATGAATTGATGTGTTTTGGTGTGAATTGTGGATTGAATTTGAGAATATGTCTGAGTATGTTCTGTGTGGAATTTGAAAATCATTAGTTAAACGAGTATTAAAAATGGGGAATCTTTTAATATCTACGTTTACTTAATGTTGTCGTGAGAATTGTTAGAGTTAAATGGGTATTAAAAATGGGGAATCTTTTAATATCTACATTTACTTAATGATTATCGTCCGAATTGTTAGAGTTAAATGGGTATTAAAGATGGGAAATCTTTTAATATCTGCATTTACTAAATGATTGTTGTCCGAATTGTTAGAGCTAAACGGGTATTAAAAATGGGGAATCTTTTAATATCTGCATTTACTTAATGATTGTTGTCCGACTTGTTAGAGTTAAATGGGTATTAAAAATGGGGAAT
Organism: Cicer judaicum; assembly: GCA_037974835.1. Classification (NCBI taxonomy): domain Eukaryota; kingdom Viridiplantae; phylum Streptophyta; class Magnoliopsida; order Fabales; family Fabaceae; genus Cicer; species Cicer judaicum. The sequence continues at coordinate 91,359 of JBBPBS010000799.1, read as the reverse complement.
CTTTTAATATATGCATTTACTTAATGATTGTTGTCCGACTTGTTAGAGTTAAATGAGTATTAAAAATAGGGAATCTTTTAATGTCTGCATTTACTTAATAATTATCGTAAGAATTGTTAGAGTTAAATGGGTATTAATATTGGGGATTCTTTTAATATCTGCATTTACTTAATGATTGTCGTCTGAATTGTTAGAGTTAAATGGGTATTAAAAATGGGGAATCTTTTAACATCTGCATTTACTTAATGATTGTCGTCTGAATTGTTAGAGTTCAATGGGGTATTAAAAATGGGGAATCTTTTAATATCTGCATTTACTTAATGATTGTCGTCCGAATTGTTAGAGATAAATGGGTATTAAAAATGGGGAATCTTTTAATATCTGCATTTACTTAATGATTGTCTTCTGAATTGTTAGAGCTAAACGGGTATTAAAAATGGGGAATTTTTTAATATCTGCTTTACTTAACGATTGTTGTGACTAGAGTTAGAGTATGCTCATGCATTTCATAGTACGTGGTGACTGGATGGGCCACAAGATGATTCCATTTGATTTGCTGGTTCATCTTATCCTTGCGGGGATTGTCGCGTCATGTAACGTCTGTGACAGACTGCACGTGTTTAGTAAATCGTGTTGACCCGTGATAGGTAGCACCTCCGTAATTTAGTACTTCGGCCTGTGATAGGCGGTACAATTATGATTTACGGCCCTTCAAAGAGAGTTTTGGTTTGGAATTCCGAGTCCATGCATTTTGGCATATACGCATTGCATTACAGTGCTCAACACGCGAGTCATGTTTGATTTAAGATTATGATTGAGTGTTTGAACTCAAGTTGTAACACTTCGATTTTCAAAGCGAGGGTGTATTTTTTTTTCAAAAGAAATTAAAATGAAACAAAGAATAATTAAGTAAGACACATTGGATAAATAATTAAGTCATTATAATTTACAAGCAGCGGATTCTCGAAATATGGATCCGAAATATTTACATATCAAAAGTGGTACATGTACTCCCATTGAAAATAAGATGTCATACTGACAATATTAGTAATGATACAATCTTCCAATTTAAAATAAAACGCAATTCAAAATAAAGACATATGTTCCCTCTATGTCAACCTAATCTGATCATTCTACAAAAAAGCTATACACCCTGAGTAATCACCACGCGCCCCGTAGGATCCTCCTAACATAGCTCCAGTCAGACATTTCCATCTACATCCCCATACGTAGGGTATGAACCGGTAGGATCGTCCTGTCTCTCATATGAGGGCAAAGCCCAGATATCCACAATAGTTGTAAAGGGTCACCAACCGAAATTAACAGTTAACACATAACATTTAAGTTTTTAAATGCACAAATAACCTTTCAACTTAGCATGCACCTTAAAAGGGTTTCCACATGCTAAACATGCATAAACAAAGTTGAAATTTGAAGTTTTTAACAAAACAGGCATTGTTGTATTCGAATACAACATCTCTGTATTCGAATACAAGGCTGTTTCAGCATTCAGCAGCAAAAACAGCATGTCTGTATTCGAATACAACAATCTGTATTCGACTACACAGCAAGCCATAGTACCAATTACCGAGGTGCCACCTATCACGGGTTAGCACGATCTACTAAAAAACGTAAATCGTATACGTACCACCTATTACGGGTCAGTACTGTTTACCGAGGTGCCAGCTATCACGGGTCAGCACGATTTACTAAAAGACAAAGCGTAAGTCGTAAATGTACCGCCTATCACAGGCCAAAGTACTATTTACCGAGGTGCCACCTATCACGGGTCAGCTCAACTTACCAAAAAGTAAATCGTAAACGTACCACCTATCACGGGTCAGTACTGTTTACCGTGGTGCCACCTATCACGGGTCAACACAATTTACCAAAATGAAATGCATGAGCATACACTGACTCCATCCACAAAAATCGTTAAATAAATGCAGATATTAAAAGATTCCCCATTTTTAATACTCATTTAACTTAACCGATTTTCACACCAAACATTAAGCAAACAAACATATTAAGAGATTCCCCATTCTTAATATTCTTTTAACTTAAGCGATTTCTAAACCAACATTAAGTAACCAAGACATTAAGAGATTCCCCATTCTTAATATCCAGTTAACTTAAACGATTTCCAAAAAACAACATTAAGTAACCAAGACATTAAGAGATTCCCCATTCTTAATATGCAGTTAACTTAAATGATTTTCACAAACACACATTAAGTAAACAAGACATTAAGAGATTCCCCATTCTTAATACTCGTTTAACTTAATGGATTTCAAATTCCACACAAAACAACTCAAACATATTATCAAATTCAATCCACGATTCATACCAAAACATAACCATTCATTTCTCCACAAAATCGTTTTCACGACAACATTAAATAAACGCCGACATTAAGAGATTCCCCATTCTTAATACTCGTTTAACTCTAATGGTTTTCAAATTTCACGCAGAACAACTCAAACATTTTATCAACTCCAATCATAAACATATCAAATTTCATCAGTAATTATTAAGAATGCGTCAAATACGATGAACACAAATCAACACAACATACCACTCAAACACATCAAAATTTCATTTACCCAAAACATACACAAATGAGTTAAATTCATTTTCACCAACTCAATACTTTAACCCTAACAAAATTCTTTTCCACACAACCACAGACAAGTCCCCAAATGCAAACTAAAAGTTTGGAAGGAGCCCTTACCTTCACGTTAGCTTTAACGTGCGATTACGGTGCCGCGGGTAAATCTGGTAAAATCTTCCGCTCGCAACACCGCTTGCAAAGTTGGTTCCCTAGCACCGTAGCGTGGTAGTGAGCAACTTTCCCTTCTATCTCTTCGCGAAACGAAGCTTAGATCTACATGAAACGGGGAGGTTTGTGTTTGACGGTTTTGAAATCTCTAACTCCGTTTTCGAATCCGGGAAGAAGGAAGAAGCTGGGAACTTGATCTTTCTCACCCACTAGCCTTGGGTTTCTATTCTTGAAAAAAATGAAGCAAATAAAGCAAAGAAAAGTATAACAATGGAGGAAGGAGGAAGTTGGCGCGAGAGATAGGGAGAGAGAGGAAATGTTTTTAGGTTTTCGTTTGGTTTTCCTTTCTTCCTTTTTCCTTCCTTCCTATTTATTTCCTTTTTCCTTCCTTTCCTTTTCTTTGTATTTATATATATCAATTATAATTAATAAATATCTCAAAATTAGATATTTATTAAAATTACCATTTCACCCATCACTTCCCAAACCACCTTTTGTTAAAAATATCCACTCTCGTCGCAACTCAATTGACCGGTATTAAATCCTTCATAACGGAAGTAAATTATTTCCCAACAAATAATTTTAATCGAATTTCCAAAAATATATTTTTGGCATTTAACTCACTCAATACCAAAAACTGGGCTAACAGCCTAAGAAATTCCACACAAAATACCCTAAAATTGTATAATTTAGGATTTAAAAACTATGGGTCTTACATTACTATCCCCCTAAAATTAGTTTCGTCTTCGAAACATAAAGTACGAGTAGCAATCCACCATAGGTTCGTACTCAAATTCTACATACTAGTCACAACTTGTTTCACACGGCCTTCTCGAAAAAAGTGTTGCCTACCCCTTTTCATAGGGTGCTTAATAACTTCACACCCATCTATAGTCGGTAAGGCTCGTCCGTTCCATTCAACATGATTTTTTCTACTATCAACAAGAGATTAAGGATGATCAGTCCCTCAATTTGTCAATAAATAACCAACAACCATGATAGTGGCTTAGACTATCTTAACCGAACTGTAATAGCGCTCCTTGCAACTTACAACTGAGGTTATCTTAATGTATAAAACAAATACGAAAGTAAACAGGATTATGGCACGTATTGTTAATGAAATGCAACACACGATATAATCAAAAGTCATGTGAAAAAATATTCATTCATTCAGGCAAATTACAAAGAAAGTGCAAAGATACAACAAGAACATAAAAAAAAACTAAAATCCAAAACATCTAAGGTAGGCTGGTCCTCATTATCATCTGGGGAAGAGGTTGAGACCGCTGTATTACCCTCACCAGGTGTCTCCTCAACATGAGTTGCAGCAACCTCGGCGTGTGTCGGAGTTTATTCTTCTGTTGCCTGTCTTCCAATCTCAGCAACATCACTCAAAGACAACTTAATGCCTAGATGTTCCTGGATTGCTGCCACATCCTGTGCAATCAGAGTCAGATCAGCCTGAAGCTTCTGCAGAGCATCCTTCATTCTGGTGTTGTGAGCAGCCTGCGCTTCCATTAACCCGAGCAGTTTGGTAATTACATCAGAGCTGGCTGGAACAGACTCAGCAGCTGGTGGTCCAGCACTTTGCTGGGTTTGTTCAGCACAAGCCTGAGGACGCATCCAAACTCCATTGACTTTGCGCAGCTGCATCTGATTAACAATGGATTCACCAAATGAAAGGATGGTCTTGGTCGACTCTTCACCTTTGAATGAGATCTTGAAGTGCTCCAGAATTTTTGTGATTAGCTGGGGGTAAGGAAGTACCAGCTTCCCTTGTGCAGCTTCTAACATATGTCTGAGGACAATCCATGCCCAGCTCATCTTGAGCTCTTTGCACAATCCCCACAGCAGCACAATGTCTAAGCGTTGGACGACAACATGGTTTTCGGATCTGGGAACAAGCATCCGGTTCAGAGCGTACATCAGCATTCTTTGCTGAACCTTCATTTGGCCAATAGGTAGTGCCACTTTTCTTAAAATTACCATTTATATATATCAATTATATATATCAATTATATTTATATATATCAATTATAATTAATAAATATCTCAAAATTAGATATTTATTAAAATTACCATTTCACCCATCACTTCCCAAACCACCTTTTGTTAAAAATATCCACTCTCGTCGCAACTCAATTGACCGATATTAAATCCTTCATAACGGAAGTAAATTATTTCCCAACAAATAATTTTAATCCCATTTGCAAAAATATATTTTTGGCATTTAACTCACTCAATACCAAAAACTAGGCTAACAGCCTAAGAAATTCCACACAAAATACCCTAAAATTGTATAATTTAGGATTTAAAAACTATGGGTCTTACATTACTATCCCCCTAAAATTAGTTTCGTCTTCGAAACATAAAGTACGAGTAGCAATCCACCCTAGATTTGTACTCAAATTCTACATACTAGTGACAACTTGTTTCACACGGCCTTCTCGAAAAAAGTGTTGCCTACCCCTTTTCATAGGGTGCTTAATAACTTCACACCCATCTATAGTCGGTAAGGCTCGTCCGTTCAATTCAACATGATTTTTTCTACTATCAACAAGAGATTAACGATGATCAGTCCCTCAATTTGTCAATAAATAACCAACAACCATGATAGTGGCTTAGACTATCTTAACCGAACTGTAATAGCGCTCCTTGCAACTTACAACTGAGGTTATCTTAATGTAGAAGCAATCAACAATCTTCTCACGGTCCATTGAGTTTCCCTTATTTTCCCATAACTTCGATCCTATCGACGAAGTAAAATATCCCATACCTATGTCACATAGTCTCATTTGCATCCACTTGATACGAAACATCCATTTGGTATTGAACTGAAACACTTAGAATGACCCCAACACACTGAGCACAAAACAATCACTACATCCGAGAACTTCTAAATTTCTCCCTTGTCCACAAATCCTCGATTTTTCTTAAGTCGTACAACTACGTCAAACTGTAGTGTTCTTATCAATATGTTATTTCCAGTTATAAATTTAATAATTTCATCCCCACATATGCTTGGTGATCAAAGCTTTCTCAAATATTTTCGAAATCATGCCAAAGACTATACCACTTGGGACACCCAAACTTCCCCTCACTTTAGAACTTCATTTCAAGAGTCACGTTTCCCATTAAGATCCAACTTGAATTTAATTCATAGATCATGGTCTACATTTGTCTCATGCCTAACACTTCCAATTCACGCTTCACTAGAAAATTTCTTACATACTTCGCAATTATGCACTAATTCGAAAATTATTCTCCTACATCTATTGCCAACATTCATTATGATACTTCTCAATTTCGTTGTGTCCTTCATTTGCAACTTGATGATTATCTTTTCATTATGGCAAGTCAGATGCATTGGATTCACTCCATCACTTTTCCATTTATACAAACCTTAAATTTCTACCTCGAACCTTGATACATCTTCATTGCAGTGATTCCAATAAATCAAGGCTTACTAATCCCCACCAAACTTTTCGATTTCATGTTCAATAGTTTCCTATCAAACAAACATTTAACTCCTTTGATTGACGAACACAATAACAACTCCTATGACATGCACTCAAGTAGTGCCTTTATATCGTTGCCATACCTTTATAATAATAATAATGTCTGAATTATAGTTGAGATAATTCTTTTCTCGAATCTTTAGTTGTCATAAGCTACATCTCTATGTGCTGCTCCAACAAGTTTTCTTGGCACATTTTCCAAAATTTGGTTCACTCGCTGGATTCTTATTCCTTCTCAACCTTGACCGACATATAAACTGAAAGAATCCTAACAATCGAACGTCCTAAAGAATTATTTCTCACACATTCCCCATAAGCACTTCCTAAGACATAATTATCTATCACTTCATCGTCCTAAATTCTGCAGTAAAATGTCTCAAAGACCCACATACCTTTCATTGTTCATCTAGTCACTACAACACTCATTTCAAACCTCAACGCTTGATTTCCCAAGACCAACAACTAAATCATAAATCATTCATTCCATCTCTTGTTTTTCACTTTCTATCATTTAATAGGATTCACAAATTTGATCTTCCAAATCTCCAAACACTTCCATCCTTATCATGAATCATTTATCACTTGACTGTCTCAACTCCTTCGATTATGAATGTTTTAAGCAATACTTGGTCCTCCATCCAACTTTGTGGATATTAAATCATTATCTAATAAAATCAACCGTCTTAGGACCCCCAAATCAAATCTCACATAATCCTTCCAACCTATGAAAATATTAACGTCCTCGTAGTAATTTCCATCCTTTAATAGACTCTCAAACTTATATTACCGCAATCTCAAGTATTCTCGTACTCGATACTTTAAATTCCACTTAATGGTAACATAGAGTTCAATACATCAAGGCTTAACTCGTTATGTTTTTTTGAACATCGCTCAAAATTCACCCTTACGTGTCTATAGATTCATCCAATATTACTATCCATACTTAATAATCCAAGTTGTGAATCCAGTCTAACTCGAATGCTCGACTTTATCCTTCAAGGTATCGACTATTCCTCAAAGCGTATTTTATCTAACCAAGGGAGTATTTACTCCTAATGTGCAACGCTCCCTTAACTTCAATACTAGTCTCTTTTTGGTCATTCTACCAAAAAGCTATACACCCTGAGTAATCACCACGCGCCCCGTAGGATCCTCCTAACATAGCTCCAGTCAGACATTTCCATCTACATCCCCATCCGCAGGGTATGAACCGGTAGGATCGTCCTGTCTCTCATATGAGGGCAAAGCCCAGATTTCCACAATAGTTGTAAAGGGTCACCAACCGAAATTAACAGTTAACACATAACATTTAAGTTTTTAAATGCACAAATAACCTTTCAACTTAGCATGCACCTTAAAAGGGTTTCCACATGCTAAACATGCATAAACAAAGTTGAAATTTGAAGTTTTTAACAAAACAGGCATTGTTGTATTCGAATACAACATCTCTGTATTCGAATACAAGGCTGTTTCAGCATTCAGCAGCAAAAACAGCATGTCTGTATTCGAATACAACAATATGTATTCGACTACACAGAAAGTCAGTAGCAAAACAGGATGTCTGTATTCGAATACAGCTTCCTGTATTCGAATACATAGCAGACAGCAGCAGAAAAACATCAAAATTCAGCATTTTTCAACTTTTTAAAGGGCATCGAAACCAATCAACACTTACACAAAAATCCAAACAATCATACTTAACTATTATAGCGCAAACACTATGACATCTTGAGTTTTGAAATGGTTTTGCAATAAATCACACTTACAAACAATTCCAAAACATAACACTTAGCATTTTCAACACAATCACCACGACAACTTGAGTTTCGAAATAGTTTACAATCAATCCCTCTTACGCATAATATCAACACATAACACTTAGCAATTTCAACACAATCATAAACTTGAATCGAACACGACACGCATGCCAAGCACCCTAATGCAATGCGTATATGCCAAAATGCATGGACTCGGAATTCCAAACCAAAACCCTCCTCGAAGGGCCGTAAATCATAATTGTACCGCCTTTCACAGGCCATAGTACCAATTACCGAGGTGCCACCTATCACGGGTCAGCACGATCTACTAAAAAATGTAAATCGTAAACGTACCACCTATCACGGGTCAGTACTGTTTACCGAGGTGCCACCTATCACGGGTCAGCACGATTTACTAAAAGAAAAAGCGTAAGTTGTAAATGTACCGCCTATCACAGGCCAAAGTACTATTTACCGAGGTGCCACCTATCACGGCTCAGTACTGTTTACCGAGGTGGCACCTATCACGAGTGAACACAATTTACCAAAATGAAATGCATGAGCATACACTGACTCCATCCACAACAATCGTTAAATAAATGCAGAAATTAAAAGATTCCCCATTTTTAATACTCATTTAATTTAACCAATTTTCACACCAAACATTAAGCAAACAGACATATTAAGAGATTCCCTATTCTTAATATTCTTTTAACTTAAGCGATTTCCAAAACAACATTAAGTAACCAAGACATTAAGAGATTCCCCATTCTTAATATCCAGTTAACTTAAACGATTTCCAAAAAACAACATTAAGTAACCAAGACATTAAGAGATTCTCCATTCTTAATATCCAGTTAACTTAAATGATTTTCACAAACACACATTAAGTAAACAAGACATTAAGAGATTCCCCATTCTTAATACTCGTTTAACTTAATGGTTTTCAAATTCCACACAAAACAACTCAAACATATTATCAAATTCAATCCACGATTCACACCAAAACATAACCATTCATTTCTCCACAAAATTGTTTTCACGACAACATTAAATAAATGCCGACATTAAGAGATTCCCCATTCTTAATACTGGTTTAACTCTAATGGTTTTCAAATTTCACGCAGAACAACTCAAACATTTTATCAACTCCAATCATAAACATATCAAATTTCATCAGTAATTATTAAGAATGCGTCAAATACGATGACCACAGATCAACACAACATACCACTCAAACACATCAAAATTTCATTTACTCAAAACATACACAAATGAGTTAAATTCATTTTCCCCCAATTAATACTTTAACCCTAACAAAATTCTTTTCCACACAACCACAGATAAGTCCCTAAATGCAAACTAAAAGTTTGGAAGGAGCCCTTACCTTCACGTTAGCTTTAACGTGCGATTACGGTGCCGCGGGTAAATCCGGTAAAATCTTCCGCTCACAACGCCGCTTCCAAAGTTGGTTCCCTAGCACCGTAGCGTGGTAGTGAGCAACTTTCCCTTCTATCTCTTCGCGAAACGAAGCTTAGATCTAGATGAAACGGGGTGGTTTGTGTTTGACGGTTTTGAAATCTCTAACTCCGTTTTCGAATCCGAAAGAAGGAAGAAGCTGGGAACTTGATCTTTCTCACCCACTAGCCTTGGGTTTCTATTCTTGAAGAAAATGAAGCAAAGAAAGATAAGAAAAGTATAACAATGGAGGAAGGAGGAAGTTGGCGCGAGAGATAGGGAGAGAGAGGAAATGTTTTTAGGTTTTCGTTTGGTTTTCCTTTCTTCCTTTTTCCTTCCTTCCTATTTATTTCCTTTTTCCTTCCTTTCCTTTTCTTTGTATTTATATATATCAATTATAATTAATAAATATCTCAAAATTAGATATTTATTAAAATTACCATTTCACCCATCACTTCCCAAACCACCTTTTGTTAAAAATATCCACTCTCGTCGCAACTCAATTGACCGGTATTAAATCCTTCATAACGGAAGTAAATTATTTCCCAACAAATAATTTTAATCGAATTTCCAAAAATATATTTTTGGCATTTAACTCACTCAATACCAAAAACTGGGCTAACAGCCTAAGAAATTCCACACAAAATACCCTAAAATTGTATAATTTAGGATTTAAAAACTATGGGTCTTACATTACTATCCCCCTAAAATTAGTTTCGTCTTCGAAACATAAAGTACGAGTAGCAATCCACCATAGGTTCGTACTCAAATTCTACATACTAGTCACAACTTGTTTCACACGGCCTTCTCGAAAAAAGTGTTGCCTACCCCTTTTCATAGGGTGCTTAATAACTTCACACCCATCTATAGTCGGTAAGGCTCGTCCGTTCCATTCAACATGATTTTTTCTACTATCAACAAGAGATTAAGGATGATCAGTCCCTCAATTTGTCAATAAATAACCAACAACCATGATAGTGGCTTAGACTATCTTAACCGAACTATAATAGCGCTCCTTGCAACTTACAACTGAGGTTATCTTAATGTATAAAACAAATACGAAAGTAAACAGGATTATGGCACGTATTGTTAATGAAATGCAACACACGATGTAATCAAAAGTCATGTGAAAAAATATTCATTCATTCAGGCAAATTACAAAGAAAGTGCAAAGATACAACAAGAACATAAAAAAAAACTAAAATCCTAAACATCTAAGGTAGGCTGGTCCTCATTATCATCTGGGGAAGAGGTTGAGACCGCTGTATTACCCTCACCAGGTGTCTCCTCAACATGAGTTGCAGCAACCTCGGCGTGTGTCGGAGTTTATTCTTCTGTTGCCTGTCTTCCAATCTCAGCAACATCACTGAAAGACAACTTAATGCCTAGATGTTCCTGGATTGCTGCCACATCCTGTGCAATCAGAGTCAGATCAGCCTGAAGCTTCTGCAGAGCATCCTTCATTCTGGTGTTGTGAGCTGCCTGCGCTTCCATTAACCCGAGCAGTTTGGTAATTACATCAGAGCTGGCTGGAACAGACTCAGCAGCTGGTGGTCCAACACTTTGCTGGGTTTGTTCAGCACAAGCCTGAGGGCGCATCCAAACTCCATTGACTTTGCGCAGCTGCATCTGATTAACAATGGATTCACCAAATGACAGGATGGTCTTGGTCGACTCTTCACCTTTGAATGAGATCTTGAAGTGCTCCAGAATTTTTGTGATTAGCTGGGGGTAAGGAAGTACCAGCTTCCCTTGTGCAGCTTCTAACATATGTCTGAGGACAATCCATGCCCAGCTCATCTTGAGCTCTTTGCACAATCCCCACAGCAGCACAATGTCTAAGCGTTGGACGACAACATGGTTTTCGGATCTGGGAACAAGCATCCGGGTCAGAGCGTACATCAGCATTCTTTGCTGAACCTTCATTTGGCCAATAGCTAGTGCCACTGACTCGGCAAAACCCTCAACCATCAGGTCCTGCACTGCTGTATGACGATCCATAGATGTTTCCCAGCCTTCATCAGCAGCGTCGGCCTCGGAGCATCCATCCACAAAATTTCCATGATAAGGCAGTCCCGAGAGGCTCGAGAACTCCTCAAAAGTCATGGAAAATCTTCTTTCCTTTGACTGTAGCTTTGAATCCCACTTCACTCATTTTGAAGGATGAGTAGAAGGCCCTAATCAAGTTAGGATACGAATCCAGTGAGCAGGAGAGGAAGGCTTCTAAACCGTGAAACCGTAGATGATCTTGGAAAGTAAATCCATCTTCGTCGAAGTAGGCGAAGTCCATGTAGCGTGCTTCGTGTATTTTCCGCTTACGAAATGCCGGAGGCAGGTCAGAAACTTCTACAGGCTTAGTTTTTGCAGGAGCCTTCTTCTGTGGAGAAGAGGAAGTGCTTTTCTTCTTCTTTTTCTTACTTGCAATTTCCTTCATTGCATCAGCAAGAAGTTTTTCCGTAGGCGGCTCTTTTCGCTTGTTGGTCTTCCCTTGATCAGTAGCAATACCCTTTCCTTTATCTTTGGCTAGAATTTTATGAGTAGGGATTGGAACTCGTTTTGTCAAGGTAGGAGGAGGTGATGGAGTTCTTCCACTTGATGATGATGATGATGGAGTTCAGTAACACCAAGTAACAGTTCAAAAAAGCAATCCATATCAGCATCGATTTCCCAAATCGATTGTCAATTGAAAATCTCACATCAGATGTAACAATCAATTCCCCAAATCGATTGGTACACTATAAATCGATTTCCCCAATTGATTTCGAGCTTGTTCATTTCTCTGTCATATCAGTCCAGAATGTAACTTGTATCAGCATCGATTATCCAAATCGATTCATTTCACTGGAATTCTCATACATAATAGACACAATCGATTTCCCTAATCGATTTCGAGTGTTCAAACTGAGACAAATAGATATATTATGGGTCAAATTGATTTGTCCAATCGATTTGGCACATAATTCAGATCTCACTTGGATCTATTATGCCCAGTTTCATCCTGATGTAATGGAAGCTTTCCTTTCGCAAGGCTTTGGTGAATATGTCTGCTAACTGCTTAGTTGTGTTGACATATTCCAACTTAATATTCCCACTTTAAAACTGATCTCGAATAAAGTGATGCCGAATTTCAATATGCTTGGTTCTGGAGTGCATTACTGGATTCTTAGTGATACATATAGCACTTGTGTTATCACACATGATAGGCACGGTTCCTAAGTCCACACCGAAGTCCAATAAGTGTTGTTTCATCCAAAGAATCTGAGCACAACAGCTCCCGACTGCTATGTATTCCGCTTCGGCAGTAGAAAGTGCAATACTCCTTTGCTTCTTGCTAAACCATGATACAAGAGAGTTGCCAAGTAGGTGACAAGTGCCTGAGGTACTCTTCCTATCCAACTTACATCCAGCAAAATCTGAGTCTGAAAAACCAACCAATGAACATGTAGATCCTCTGGGGTACCATAAGCCGAGATTCCTAGTTCCTATAAGATACCGGAAAATCCTCTTAACTGCACTAAGATGAGATTCCTTAGGATTTGACTGAAACCTGGCACACAGGCAAACACTGAACATAATGTCAGGCCTGCTTGTAGTAAGGTACAGTAAAGATCCTATCATGCTCCTATACTTGGAAATATCTATTGGTTTTCCCATCTCATCCCTATCTAGGTTACTAGCTGAACTCATAGGTGTATCAATGGATTTGTACTTATCAAAACAAAACTTCTTTATTAAATCATTGCAATATTTTGTTTGGCTAATGAAGATTCCAAGCTTGCTTTGATTAATTTGAAATCCCAGAAAATAGGAGAGTTCTCCCATCATAGACATTTCAAATTTACCTTTCATTAAATTTTCAAAGTCTTTGCAAAGCTTGTTATTGGTTGATCCAAATATTTTGTCATCAACATAAATTTGGACCAGCAATATATCATTTTCATTAGTTTTTATAAAAAGGGTTTTGTCAACATTGCCTCTTACAAATTTTTGTTGAATGAGGAAAGTGCTAAGTTTCTCATACCAAGCTCTAGGAGCTTGTTTCAATCCATAGAGAGCCTTTGTTAGCTTGTACACATGATTAGGAAAATCAGGATTTTCAAAACCAGGTGTTTGGCTAACAAACACTTCTTCTTGGATGTCACCATTGAGAAAGGCACTTTTCACATCCATTTGATAGAGTTTGAAGTCCATGATACACGCAAAAGCCAGCAGGATTCTAATGGCTTCTAACCTAGCTACAGGGGCATAGGTTTCATCAAAATCTATCCCTTCTTCCTGATTGTAACCCTTGGCCACTAACCTAGCTTTGTTTCTAGTGATCACACCATTCTCATCTAGTTTGTTTCTAAACACCCATCTTTTTCCTATGATGTGTTTATCCTCTGGTTTAGGTACTAGAATCCAAACTTGGTTTCTCTTAAATTGGTTCAACTCCTCTTGCATAGCAAGTATCCACTCACTATCTAGTATGGCTTCCTTAATGTTCTTAGGTTCAATCTGAGATACAAAGGCTGTAAGGTTACAAAAATGACTAAGGTTTCTCCTGGTTGCCACTCCTCTAGAGATGTCCCCTATGATGTTATCTATGGGATGGTTTCTATTGAACTTCCACTCCTTAGGTAACTCATCTACTGTAATAGGTTCAACACAGTCACTAATGGATGGGGTTGCAACTACCTCTGGTTCTAATGGTTCAGATTCTACATTATCATCCAAAGATGCATCAACTATAGAAGGAGTTTTGTTCAAGTTTTCTTTAAAAAATTCATCAAACTTTACATGAACTGACTCTTCTATGGTCTTTGTTCTTTTGTTGTAGATTCTGTAGGCTTTGCTAGTTTGGGAATAACCTAGAAAGATACCCTCATCTGCCTTAGGATCAAACTTACCCAGGTGTTCCTTACCATTGTTCAAAACAAAGCACTTACACCCAAAAACTCTAAAGTAAGAAATATTTGGCTTTCTACCCTTATATAACTCATAAGGAGTTTTCCTAAGGATTGGTCTAATCAAGACCCTATTGACAACATGTGTGGCAGTGCTAACTGCATCAGCCCAGAAAAATTTAGGTACTTTGGAGTCCTTAAGCATGGTCCAATCTAATTCCTCCAAAGACCTATTTTTGCTTTCAACTACACCATTTTGATGTGGTGTCCTAGGGGCTGAGTACATGTGATGAATACCATTCTGTTCACAATATGTATCAAAAGCATCATTTTGGAATTCTCCTCCATGATCGCTTTTGATAGACATAATTTTCTGACTTGTTTCATTTTGTACCAAATTTGCAAACTTTTTAAAAACAGAAAAAGCTTCACTTTTATGAGTCAGAAAGAATGTCCATGTGAATCTAGAATAATCATCGATTAGTACAAAACCATACAAATTGCCACCAAAACTTCTCACCTGAGAAGGACCAAAGAGATCCATATGAAGCAGCTGCAAAACCCTATCGGGTTTGACCAAGTCTACTGGGGGAAAAGAGGTTTTGACAAGTTTACTTTGTTCACAAGCAGCACATAACCTATCCTTAGTAAACTTCTTGTCAGGGAGTCCTATGACTAGTTGTTTGCTAACAAGTCTATTCAAATGACCAATATGAATGTGTGCAATACGTTTATGCCATAACCATGTTTCATCAGCATTTGATAATAAGCAACAAACAGAATCAGTAGGTACAGCAGTTAAATCCAGCATATAGATATTGTTAACTCTATCACCTACCAATTTCATGCTTTTATCAGTTTTGTTTTCAATTGTGCAAGAGAGTGGTGAAAAGCTTACTTGAAAACCGTTGTCACACAGCTGACTGATACTTAGAAGGTTATGTTTCAGCCCTTCCACGTATAATACATTTTTAATTATAGCAGTTGATTCGCTGCCAATGTTACCTTCACCGCAGATCTTGCCCTTGTTATTATCGCCATACTTTACAAATCCACCGTCTTTCAGGTTTAGGGACATAAACATTGACTTGTCCCCTGTCATATGCTTTAAGCATCCACTGTCAAGATACCATTGATTTTTCGTGGATCTCAAGCATACCTGCAATAAAATTAGAATTTCAATTTAGGTCCCCAACTTAAATTGGGTCTTGGGGGGTGAGTTTCAACATCTTGTGTCTTAATCTTCCAAATCTGTTTATATCCTCTGTTAGCAAGTCTTTTGTATTTGAAATTGTAAACATAGTGTCCTTTTCTACAACAGAAATGACAAGTAACAGCAGAGGATACATACTGTTTTGGTTTGACAAAGACATTATGCATGTGACTAGACTTAACAAATTTCTGGTGATGATTAACATTACCATATCCTATTCCATGTTTAGTTCTGTTCTTATTAACATGCATATTCTTGTTAAAACCAAGTCCAGATTTTATATTGACATTTCTCTGGTTGCTAAGAATATCATTCAGTTTATCCTTGCTACTAGATAATTTCAATAAATCAGACTTCAATAATGCAATAGAATTTTCAAGATCAATGCATTTGGCAGATTTATCATGTGAGTCTTTTTTTAATTGTTCACATAAGTCTTCAATTTTTCTATAATCATTTTTCATTTGATCATGCAACATGCACTGTTGTTCAAGCATTTTCTTTGTGCTAACTAACTGCTTAACAGATTTAACATATTGAGCATGCAGTTCATTAAACGCATCTTGCAGTTCATCAAAGGAAGGATTATATTGTGAACTTACCTCACTTTCTGATTCAGAATCCGTGTTAGCCATGAGACACAGATTTGCTTCTTCAGTTTCAGAAGATGTGGAGGATTCTTCATTGTCATTCCATGCAATGTAGCCTTTTCTGTTTTTCTGAGCTGGTTCCTTGCCTTTAGTTTTGGAATTTCTATTTTTGTTCTGCAGCTTGTAACAATCAGCCTTTATATGACCAGTTTTTCCACATTCATAACATGTGATTGTCTTACTATCATTGTTCTTTGAGCTTGGTTGTTTTCTGAATTTGCTGTCTTTCTTTTTCAGAAATTTCTTAAACTTCTTGACAAGTAACCCCAGTTCAGGTTCTTCATTATCCTCACTGCTAGATTCATCTGAGCTACTCACATGTTCAGATTTAGACTGATGTGTTTGGGCTTTCAACGACAATCCTTTTTGTTTTCTGTCAACTAGTTTAGCTTCATTGAGTCTATGTAGCTCCATTTCATGTTCCCTCAATTTACCAAACAGTGTAGCTATAGCCATGCTCCCGGTATCCTTTGATTCTGCAATGGCCGTAACCTTTGGTTGTCATTCCCGAGTTAGACATCGCATGACTTTGCTCACTTGCTGTTCGTTGTCTATTTCTTTTCTCAATGCATTTAGGTTGTTGATTATATGTGTAAACCGCGTCTGCATGTCGTTGACTGATTCTTCTTTCTTCATGCTAAACAAGTCATACTCGTGCATGAGAGTGTTTATCCGAGCTCTCTTTACGTATGTGGTTCCTTCATGCGTCTGCTGAAGTGTATCCCACATCTGTTTTGCTGTCTTGCGATTTGAGACTCTGAAGAATTCATCATGACTCAAGGCTGCAGTTATAATGTTCTTGGCTTTGGCGTTGTACCCAACTTTCTTTTTGTCATCTTCAGACCAGTCGCTTTTAGGCTTTAAGATTGCTGATTCACCAGTACCTGCTATGGTTGGCACAAAAGGTCCATTCTCTACAGCATCAAGAATGTCAATACCACTAGCTTCAAGAAAAATTAACATGCGTTGTTTCCAATACATGTATGCGGCACCATTAAAGGCAGGGGGCCTTGCTAATGACGCACCCTCTCCGAGGAAATCAGAGGCCAAGTTCTTTTGATGAGAGTTACTCTTACAAAAGTTGGCTCTGATACCAATTGATGGTAATCAGGCCTCAGTTTTATGGAAATATATGCAAAAAGTATATCTATTCTAACAAAATGCGCAACAGTTTTATAAATTGTAAATTTACAAAACACAAGATTGCAGAAGGTCCCTAATAATCAATTTTAAAGAATGTCAAGCAATATTAGTTATTGATTATATGGAGAAGTGCATCAAAACAGTTTGTATTCAGGATATTGATTTTCATGCAGCCATGTCAAAACAATTTGTCATGCAAAGCTATCTATCACATAATCTTTATCATGCATTCGATCAATATCAAGAAAACAATAATTGTAGAAATCTAAAAGAGATAAGGGAAAGAAAAGTGTACGCAGATATTTATACTGGTTCAACCGCTTTGTGACGGCCTACATCCAGTCCTAAGATCAAAACCGATCTTAGCCTTTTCACTAGAATGTCTTAGAATCAGTTTACAGATGTTCCAGCTCCTCGCCTATCAATCTTAAACTATTCTTTTCTATTCTAATCTTCTCTCCCTGAATCCCAGAGTTTATCTCCCACAAACTCTTCCAAGATTTCAGTCCAGTGTCTTTTTGATGAGATCCCTCAATCACAAAAGATCACTACCAGTTGTAACTGGATTTTCTCAAAGTAATTTGGTTACAGAATGTGAATTACAAAAATTGCAATTGATCAAATATACAACGTTCTTGATCTTCATTCTTCTCAAAGCTATCTTTCTCAATTTTGTCTTTTTCAATCCTTGTTGATCACCAAAGTAGATTGTTTAAGGCTGAAAAAGATATTCAACGTAATATCAGTTGAGAAAGGATTTTTAGTATTGTGTATGTAGTGAAGGTGTATTGTCAAAATTATTATTCACTAGATGTATCAAGTTGTTATGTTGTTATATGAGAAGAAATGAGTAAATGCAGTTTATATACTTTCAGGAAAAACAATGTGTCAGTCGATTAGGCCAATCGATTTCTTAAAGATGTAAAGCAAGCTAATCGATTTGTCCAATCGATTTCGCGAATCTTGTTTTTCTTGAATCTTGAAACTGCACATACTAATCGATTTACCTAATCGATTAGTTTACCTGAGTTCTTCAGACTTGGATGAATGTTCATATTTGAATCGATGTGCACAATCGATTTGTGGTGTTTTGTTCCAACAACGAGATCAAAACAATTGATGTGCCCAATCGATGCAACTATATACATAATCCTTAATCCATCATTGTTTCTAAAAACTTTTGTACCAATCGAATTGGTCAATCGATTTCATTGGTTCCAGAGACACAGCGATTTACATAAATCGATTTGCCCAATCGATTTGACAAGATACAGAATTGATTTACAACAACATAATCGATGTGTCAAATCAATTGTGGATTTAAGTCTGAAGCTCATTATATTGTTTGGTTCATTCAATCGATTTACCCAGTCGATTGATGCCAAACTTATTTCAACATAAATGATTTAGTGGATTGTGCTAATCGATTGCGTATGTCCCAGACCAAATTTATTTTGAAGTTAATTTGGGTAAATCGATTTGTCCAATCGATTTGCTCATTGTTGGTTTGGCTCTGTGACATGCGAAATCGATTATCCCAATCGATATAGACAATTATCAATACTGATATGATTGGCTCAATCGATTTGCCAAATCGATTTGATTGCAAGGAAGGCTACTGACTTGTACATTTTAATTTCAGTAAATATACCAATCGATTTGTCTAATCGATGTGAGCAATCAGTTTAGTCCTGGAAAATTAACCAATCGATTTGCTAAATCGATTTGAGGCTAACTGGCTCTCTGACTTGCACAATTTATTTTCTGATAGATGCACCAATCGATTTGCTTAATCGATTGATAATATGCTTAAATGTGCAAATCGATTTTGCCAATCGATTGCTTAATCCCAGACTGCATAATTTCATTCAATCCTGTTACAGAATCGATTTGACCAATCGATTTGCCTGTGAATCTTCAAGCTTTTGTTGATTTCTTAAGTCCCAAGCAATTCTCTCAAGTTTGTAGGGTTGAGTTGTTGGTCCTGAAATTTTTCTCAGTTTACAATGTTAGATTTATTTAATGATGTATGTTTGTCAATAATATCAAAAATAAGAAAATGTCCAACACTTCACACCCATCTATAGTCGGTAAGGCTCGTCCGTTCCATTCAACATGATTTTGTCTACTATCAACAAGAGATTAAGGATGATCAGTCCCTCAATTTGTCAATAAATAACCAACAACCATGATAGTGGCTTAGACTATCTTAACCAAACTATAATAGCACTCCTTGCAACTTACAACTGAGGTTATCTTAATGTAGAAGCAGTCAACAATCTTCTCACGGTCCATTGAGTTTCCCTTATTTTCCTATAACTTCGATCCTGTCGACGAAGTAAAATATCCCATACCTATGTCACGTAGTCTCATTTGCATCCACTTGATACGAAACATCCATTTGGTATTGAACTGAAACACTTAGAATGACCCCAACACACTGAGCACAGAACAATCACTACATCCGAGAACTCCTAAATTTCTCCCTTGTCCACAAATCTTCGATTTTTCTTAAGTCGTACAACTACGCCAAACTGTAGTCTTCTTATCAATATGTTATTTCCAGTTATAAATTTAATAATTTCATCCCCACATATGCTTTGTGATCAAAGCTTCCTCAAATATTTTCCAAATCATGCCAAAGACTATATCTACTTCCAACATTCGAAAATTATTCTGCTACATCTACTTCCAACATTCATTATGATACTTCTCAATTTCGCTCTGTCCTTGATTTGCAACTTGATGATTATCTTTTCATTATGGCAAGTCAGATGCATTAGATTCACTCCATCAGTTTTCCATTTATACAAACCTTAAATTTCTACCTCGAACCTTGATACATCTTCGATGCAGTGATTCCAATAAATCAAGGCTTACTAATCCCCACCAAACTTTTCCATTTCATGTTCGATCGTTTCCTATCAAACAAACATTTAACTCCTTTGATTGACGAACACAATAACAACTCATATGTCATGCACTCAAGTAGTTCCTTTATATCGTTGCCGTACCTTTATAATAATAATGTCTGAATTATAGTTGAGATAATTCTTTTCTCGAATCTTTAGTTGTCATAAGCTACATCTCTATGTGTTGCTCCAACAAGGTTTCTTGGCACATTTTCCAAAATTTGGTTCACTCGCTAGATTCTTATTCCTTCTCAACCTTGACCGAGATATAAACTGAAAGAATCCTAACAATCGAACGTCCTAAAGAATTATTTCTCACACATTCCCCATAGGCACTTCCTAAGACATAATTATCTATCACTTCATCGTCCTAAATTCTGCAGTAAAATGTCTCAAAGACCACATACCTTTCATTGTTCATCTAGTCACTACAACACTCATTTCAAACCTCAACGCTTGATTTCCCAAGACCAACAACTAAATCATAAATCATTCATTCCATCTCTTGTTTTTCACTTTCTATCATTTAATAGGATTCTCAAATTTGATCTTCAAAATCTCCAAACACTTCCATCCTTATCATGAATCATTTATCACTTGACTGTCTCAACTCCTTCGATTATGAATGTTTTAAGCATTACTTGGTCCTCCATCCAACTTTGTGGATATTAAATCATTATCTAATAAAATCAACCGTCTTAGGACCCCTAAATCAAATCTCACATAATCCTTCCAACCTATCAAAATATTAACGTCCTCGTAGTAATTTCCATCCTTTAATAGACTCTCAAACTTATATTACCGCAATCTCAAGTATTCTCGTACTCGATACTTCAAATTCCACTTAATGGTAACATAGAGTTCAATACATCAAGGCTTAACTCGTTATGTTTTTCTGAACATCGCTCAAATTCACCCTTTCGTGTCTATAGATTCATCCAGTATTACTATCTATACTTAATAATCCAAGTTGTGAATCCAGTCTAAGTCGAATGCTCGACTTTATCCCTCAAGGTATCGACTATTCCTCAAAGCGTATTTTATCTAAACAAGGGAGTATTTACTCCTAATGTGCAACGCTCCCTTAACTTCAATACCAGTGTCTTTCATTGACACCTAAGCACCAAATGTTATTCCAAATGGAAGCCTTATCTTCTCAACAATTCCATGATGTTCACATCTCCTTGACAGTTGTCAAACTTCATCAAGTTTCATCCTGAAATCTACCAGGAAAACATCTAATACTTTTCTTAACAAGAGTCCTCAACTTAGATCTTTACTTGAAATCCCTTATTAGTCTAATGTTAATCCATCCATACTCATCATCTTCGAGTTTACACCAACACATAGCTTCTGTGTCCTTGTAACCATTTTATAAATTCCATGCCGTCATGATTTGCTTCAACTTTGCCTGACAATCCGTCATCTCGAAGATCTTTTCCACCTCTTGAATCCACTAGTCAACTCTTTTCCTGAGTCCTCATCACCCTTGAACTTTGGAGGATGGTAACAACGAAAATATTCTAACCCTCTCTTTTCCCCTTCTCCAGATCCCGCAGAGTCTTTGCAGCAGTTCGTGCATCAACAAAACCTCCATGTTATTTGTAGCTTCAACCATTTGATCATCCCTACTGACGTTCATCCTTGCAACGTCGTTCCCTCTTGGAGGTAGTGTTTCCGAAAAACCAACCTCAAGAAGAAGTGTTAACACCACTTCAAATAATTCCAAAACTAAGTTTCGAATATAACAACACATAATAACAACTACCCCTGATCTGACAACTCAGACCTATTACCCCGACGCATGATCAGATAACGACTCACAACCTACAGGTTGACTTACAATCTATAACCAAAGGCTCCACAGCCCCCAAAGAAAACCAAACCAATGCTCTGATACCACAATGTAACACCCCGATTTTCAAAGCGAGGGTGTATTTTTTTTTCAAAAGAAATTAAAATGAAACAAAGAATAATTAAGTAAAACACATTGGATAAATAATTAAGTCATTATAATTTACAAGCAGCGGAAAAGTTTCTCGAAATATGAATCCGAAATATTTACATATCAAAAGTGGTACATGTACTCCCATTGAAAATAAGATGTCATGCTGACAATATTAGTAAAGATGCAATCTTCCAATTTAAAATAAAACGCAATTCAAAATAAAGACATATGTTCCCTCTATGTCAACCTAATCTGATCATTCTACCAAAAAGCTATACACCCTGAGTAATAACCACGCGCCCCGTAGGATCCTCCTAACATAGCTCCAGTCAGGCATTCCCATATACATCCCCATCCGCAGGGTACGAACCGGTAGGATCGTCCTGTCTCTCATATGAGGGCAAAGCCCAGATTTCCACAATAGTTGTAAAGGGTCACAAACCAAAATTAACAGTTAACACATAACATTTAAGTTTTTAAATGCACAAATAACCTTTCAACTTAGCATGCACCTTAAAAGGGTTTCCACATGCTAAACATGCAAAAACAAAGTTGAAAATTGAAGTTTTGAACAAAACAACATTGTTGTATTCGAATACAACATCTATGTATTCGAATACAAGGCTGTTTCAGCATTCAGCAGCAAAAACAGCATGTCTGTATTCGAATACAACAGTCTGTATTCGACTACACAGCAAGTCAGTAGCAAAACAGGATGTCTGTATTCGAATATAGCTTCCTGTATTCGAATACACAGCAGACAACAGCAGAAAAACATCAAAATTCAGCATTTTTCAGCTTTTTAAAGGGTATCGAAACCAATCAACACTTACACACAAATCCAAACAATCATACTTAACAATTATAGCACAAACACTATGACATCTTGAGTTTTGAAATGGTTTTGCAATCAATCACACTTACAAACAATTCCAAAACATAACACTTAGCATTTTCATCACAATCACCACGACAACTTGAGTTTCAAAATAGTTTACAATCAATCCCTCTTACGCATAATATCAACACATAACACTTAGCAATTTCAACACAATCATAAACTTGAATCGAACACGACTCGCGTGCCAAGCACCCTAATGCAATGCGTATATGCCAAAATGCATGGACTCGGAATTCCAAACCAAAACCCTCCTCGAAGGGCCGTAAATCATAATTGTACCGCCTATCGTAGGCCATAGTACCAATTACCGAGGTGCCACCTATCACAGGTCAGCACGATCTACTAAAAAACGTAAATCATAAACGTACCACCTATCACGGGTCAGTACTGTTTACCGAGGTGTCACCTATCACGGGTCAGCACGATTTACTAAAAGAAAAAGCGTAAGTCGTAAATGTACCGCCTATCACAGGCCAAAGTGCTATTTACCGAGGTGCCACCTATCACGGGTCAGCACAACTTACCAAAAAGTAAATCGTAAACGTACCACCTATCACGGGTCAGTACTGTTTACCGAGGCGCCACCTATCACGGGTCAGCACAATTTACCAAAATGAAATGCATGAGCATACACTCACTCCATTCACAACAATCGTTAAATAAATGCAGATATTTAAAGATTCCCCATTTTTAATACTCATTTAACTTAACCGATTTTCACACCAAACATTAAGCAAACAGACATATTAAGAGATTCCCCATTCTTAATATTCTTTTAACTTAAGCGATTTCCAAAACAACATTAAGTAACAAAGACATTAAGAGATTCCCCATTCTTAATATCAGTCAACTTAAACGATTTCTAAAAAACAACATTAAGTAACCAAGACATTAAGAGATTCCCCATTCTTAATATCCAGTTAACTTAAACGATTTTCACAAACACACATTAAGTAAACAAGACATTAAGAGATTCCCCATTCTTAATACTCGTTTAACTTAATGGTTTTCAAATTCCACACAAAACAACTCAAACATATTATCAAATTCAATCCACGATTCACACCAAAACATAACCATTCATTTCTCCACAAAATCGGTTTAACGACAACATTAAGTAAACGCCGACATTAAGAGATTCCCCATTCTTAATACTTGTTTAACTCTAATGGTTTTCAAATTTCACGCAGAACAACTCAAACATTTTATCAACTCCAATCATAAACATATCAAATTTCATCAGTAATAATTTAGAATGCGTCAAATACGACGAACACATATCAACACAACATACCACTCAAACACATCAAAATTTCATTTACTCAAAACATACACAAATGAGTTAAATTCATTTTCCCCAAATCAATACTTTAACCCCTAACAAAATTCTTTTCCACACAACCACAGATAAGTCCCTAAATGCAAACTAAAGTTTGGAAGGAGCCCTTACCTTCACGTTAGCTTTAACGTGCAATTACGGTGCCGCGGGTAAATCCGATAAAATCTTCCGCTCGCAACGCCGCTTCCAAAGTTGGTTCCCTAGCACCGTAGTGTGGTAGTGAGCAACTTTCCCTTCTATCTCTTCGCGAAATGAAGCTTAGATCTAGATGAAACGAGGAGGTTTGTGTTTGACGGTTTTGAAATGTCTAACTCCGTTTTCGAATCCGGGAAGAAGGAAGAAGCTGGGAACTTGATCTTTCTCACCCACTAGCCTTGGGTTTCTATTCTTGAAGAAAATGAAGCAAAGAAAGCAAAGAAAAGTATAACAATGGAGGAAGGAGGAAGTTGGCGCGAGAGACAGGGAGAGAGAGGAAATGTTTTTAGGTTTTCCTTTTGTTTTCCTTTCTTCCTTTTTCTTTCCTTTCCTTTTCTTTGTATATATATATATCAATTATAATTAATAAATATCTAAAAATTAGATATTTATTAAAATTACCATTTCACCCATCACTTCCCAAACCACTTTTTGTTAAAAATATCCACTCTCGTCGCAACTCAATTGACCGGTATTAAATCCTTCGTAACGGAAGTAAATTATTTCCCGACAAATAATTTTAATCCAATTTCCAAAAATATATTTTTGGCATTTAACTCACTCAATAAGAAATTCCACACAAAATACCCTAAAATTGTATAATTTAGGATTTAAAAACTATGGGTCTTACACAAGTCATCATGGTGTTTGTGTTATAATTGCCATGTGTGGATGTTTTGGAATTGCGTGTAAGTGTGGTTGATTGCAAAACCTTTTCGAAACTTAAGTTGTCGTGGTGATTGTGTTATAATTGCCAACTGTCGATGTTTAGGAATTGTTTGTAAGTGTGATTGATTGCAAAACCTTTTCGAAACATAAGTTGTCGTGGTGATTGTGTTATTTTCGAAACATAACCTTTTCGAAACATAAGTGTGGATGTTTTGGAATTGTTTGTAAGTGTGATTGATTGCAAAACCATTTTGAAACTCATGATGTCGTGGTGATTGCGCTATAATTGTTTAGTGTGATTGTTTGGATTTGTGTGTAAGTGTTGATTGGTTTCGAAACCCTTTAAAAAGCTGAATTTTGCTTTTTTTCTGCTGTTGTCTGATGTGCATTCGAATACATCAAGCTGTATTTGAATATAGACATGTTGTTTTGCTACTGACTTGTTGTGTAGTCGAATACAAAAGGTTGTATTCGAATACAGACATGCTGTTTTTGCTGCTGAATGCTGAAACAGCCGTGTATTCTAATACAGAGATGTTGTATTCGAATACAACAGTGCTGTTTGGTTAAAAACTTCATTTTTTAACCTTGTTTATGAATGTTTGGCATATGGAAACGCTTTTAAGGTGCATACAAAGTTGAAAGGTTATTTTGTGCATTTAAAAACTTAAATGTTATGTTGTAATTGTTAATTTTGGTTGGTGACCCTTTACAACTATTGTGGAAATCTGGGCTTTTCCCTCAGATGAGAAGCAGGGCCATCCTACCGGTTAGTACCCTGTGGATGGGAATGTAATTAGACACACCTGACTGGAGTTGTGTTAGAGGATCTTGCGAGGCACGTGGAGATCACTCGTGTGGTACAACTTTTCGTAGTATGATTAGATTTGGTGGACGTATAGAGACTAGATGTCTTTCTTTTTGGTTGTATCTATTTTAATTTGGAAACTGTACCTATACCAATATTGTCCCTTTGACATTTTACTTGATGGGTCCATGTACCACTTTTTGATGTGTAAACACTTTGGATTCGTATTTCAAAAACTATTCCGCTGCTTGTAAATTCTATTGACTTATTTGTCGTTGTGTACGACTTAAATATTTATCCAAAAGTATTTCCTTATTTATTTATTTGATATAATGAATTGTTTTGAATCCTTCTTGTAATTCTTCTCTAATCTCTATATTTTTCATCTTTGTCATGAGTAACTAAACCTTATTTGTTAGGGATGAGTGTAACAAAATGAAACCCTTATTTTTCTGATTTGATTTCTAGTTAAATGAATGAGTTTATTGAATTACTTCTCTCATTTGTGTGCTTAATGCTTTTTATTGCTTGATCAACATTAAAATGATCTACAATTCGTATTTTGAAACGGAAGTGGACTTTAAGAATGCTTGAGATGAGAAATTCATGAATTTGTAGTCTAGAGATAGATGTAGGTCATGAAACCAATTAAATTAGTTGCAAAGCAAAACTTTACAAGAGAATTTCTATACGGTAATACTTAATTCTAATCTTAAATATACTTTTGAATTAAAGGTTCTGCCACTAAGACATTAGGGCAAGAATAATAAAGAGAATTCGGTAATAATTCAATAAAGGAATTCAGTAACTAGGATCAAATTAGACACCAAGGTTGGATTCGATGTGAAACGCATCCCTAACATGTTTCTCATTATAAAGGATCAATTTTATTACTATTGTTAATTTCAAATATTCTTTCAACCAACTTGAGAACTTTTTGTTCAATTTTTAGTAATTAAATATAACTCAATAGTAAAGTGTAATCCTTGAGTTCGACACTCGATACTACTGTTTTATTATTACTTGCAACGATTCAGTACACTTGCTAAAATGCTATCACGTATGCAGCCCGGAGAGCCTACTCTGGACTTTCATAAAAGATTTTCTTATCTGACCAACCATTTGACGGTGCTTGGTTGTTGAATTGAACCTTAAAGTTTAAAGATAATTAACAAGGGCATGACAACCTAAAGTAACAACAGTTTCTGAAAAGAAAAGCATGTCAAAGATGTCTCTTTCTGCACTTTTCAAAAAACTCCAAGAACATGAGATTGAACACGGAAGACTCAAAAGCATGAAATTCTAGAAAAGAAGGCAAAGAGCATTGCCTTGAAAAGGAAGTCAAGAGAACAAATAGATGATGAGAACTCAGATGGAGATGAGAACATCACCTTCCTAGTATAGAAATTTAGTATGTTTCTTCAAAATGATAAAACTTTTATGAAAAGGAAAACTATCAGGAACAACGATGCCTCCACTACAAATCAAAACTTCACTTGTTTTTAGTGTGGCAAGCAACGACACATAAAAGCAGAGTGTCCAAATGTTGTCCAGAAAAGTGATCTCAAGAAGATATAATTCAAAAAGCCTATATAACATGGAGAACAACGAAGTCAATTCATCCTCGGATTCAGAAAGTGACAAATATGCAAACGTTGCTTTGATGGCATCACACCAATTCGATGAGGAAGAAGAGGTCAGTAACTAAGATTCTTCTCATAATAATGATGATAATAATGAATTACTTATTGAATGTAATGATGCTCAATATGCAGTAAAATAATTACTTATGGAATGTAAAATTCTATGCAAAGCAATGTCAACCCAATAGAAATAAATTTCATCTCTTTAAGAGAAAACTGACATTATAGAAAAAGACTTTGAAAAATTAAAACAGAATTTTACATGTAATTAGTGTGATTCTCTTTCTTTTAAAATTGTCCAACTAAATAGAGTCATTGAAAGATATGAAAAGGGACAATTTAGATTGGAAAGTATTCTTAATATGCAAATATATTCCAATGACAAGAGTGGTATTGTTTATTCAAAATTTGATAAACCAAGTATTAATAAAACCATCTTTGTTAAGGCAAGTGATCAATCCAACAAAGAGACAATTATAGCTATACAAAATAATCATCATTGTTCTAGGAAGAATATTATTCAAAAGAAACCGTTTAGGCCTAAATACCAGAGTAAAAATATTCCGACATGTTTTTATTGTGGTCTTAATGGCCACACACCTAATGCTTGTCATTTTAGGAATTTTGGTGTTCCAAATAGGCATTATGTGGGGGTCAAGAAAGGTGCTAATACTCAAGGACCCAAAGCACTTTGGGTACCTAATAAATTATTATATTTTTTGTAGGAATGCATAGAAAGTACCTCTAATATGTGGTACTTGGATAGTGGATGTTAAAAACACATGACCGGTGACAAAACAAAATTTTCAGCACTTACTCTTGAATCAAAAGTCTATGTGATCTATAGAGACAACAACAAGGGTAAAGTTTTGAACATTGGAAAGGTTGGTGCATCCTCATCTCCTTCAATTGAAGATGTTCTATATGTTGAAGGATTAAAGCACAATCTTATTATCATTAGCCAACTTTGTGACAAGGGATACAAAATAACGTTCAACAAAGATGAATGCATTATCTAAAATGAGGTATCAAATGAAATCTAGATTGTTGGTAAGCATTTTAAAAATAATTTTATAATTAATCTTGATCATTTATCCTTGAGAATGAAATGTCTTATGGTAAGTGACAAGAATGTTGCATGGAAATGGCATAAAAGATTTGCACATATCCATATGGAACATTTAAACAATTTAGTCAAGCATGAACTTGTTGTAGGCTTACCAAATGTTAAGACTAGGCTTACCAAATGATTTATCCTTTTAAGGTGCATGCTAAGTTGAAAAGGTATTTTGTGCATTTAAAAACATAAATGTTATGTGTTAACTGTTAATTTCGTTTGGTGACCCTTTACAACTATTGTGGAAATCTGGGCTTTGCCCTCAGATGAGAGTCAGGATGATCCCACCGGTTCGTACCCTCCGGACGGGAATGTGGATGAGAGTGCTTGATTGGAGCTACGTTAGGAGAATCTCACGGGGCGCGTGGAGATTACTCAAGGCGTATAGTTTTTTGTTATGTATAAAATGATAAGACTAGGTTGTCACTCAGGACACATATGTCTTTCTTTTGGGCTACCTTTATGTTAAGTTGAAAGGATGTACATGTACTATTGTTGACATCAGGACATGCTTTGGATTTATATTTTGGAAAACTTTTCCGCTGCTTGTAAATTTTAATGACTTAATTATTTATCCAAAGGTTTTACCTTATTTATTTCTCTGTTGTATTTTAATTTCTTTTAAAAAGAAAAAAAAAATACACCCTCGCTTTGAAAAACGGGTTGTTACATTGTGGTATCAGAGCTTTGGTTTGGTTTTCTTTGGGGGCTGTGGAACCTCTAGTTCTAGATTGTAGGTTAGGAGTTATTGTCTGATCATGTGTCGGTTTAGGTGGGTTGAGTTGTCAAGTTCATAATAATTATTATGTGCTGATGTGGTCGGAAGTTATTCTTGGAATTATTGAAGTAGTGTTAAGACTCTACTTGATGATGGTTTTATAGGGAAACCATGCTGCCAAGGAGGAATGACGTTACGAGAGCCAATGCCAATAGGGGTGATCGAATGGCGGAGGCTATGAATAACATGGCTGCTTCTGTTGCTGCACAGACTGCTGCCAAGACTCAACGTGATCTCGAAAAGAGGGAAAGAGAGATCTGTGCTGCAGATTCAAGAGGATTAAAAGACTTTCGTCATTACAATCCTCCCAAGTTTGAGGGGCATGAGAATTCAGAGAAAGCAGATCAATGGATCCTAGAAGTGGAGAAGATCTTTGAAATGATTAACTGTCAGGCGGGAGTGAAGGTCAACTATGCCACGTATATGCTATTGGGAGATGCCGAGTACTGGTGGAGGAGTACACGATTGTTGATGAGATCAGCTAACGAAGAGGTGAACTGGGAATCTTTCAAAAGGAAGCTTTTAGACAAATACTTCCCGATGAGTACCAGGACTAGACTGGGTGATGATTTCTTGAGACTGCATCAGGGGAACATGACCGTGGGCTAATACGCTGCTAAGTTTGAATCACTATCAAGGCATTTCATATTTTTCTGTGAAGAGATTGACGAGCCATTCTTGTGTCATCGTTTCCAAGACGAACTAAAGTATGAGATTCAAGACTCTATCTTACCCTTGGGAATTCAATGTTTCCAAGTTCTTGTGGAAAAATGTAGAGAAGTTGAGGATATGAAGAATAAGAGAGCTAGCCGAGGAGGGAATTTTAACTCAGGAGGACCTAGTCGGGTGAAGTATCAGAACAAGGGAATACAAGTTGCTAAACCTTATAATCGACCACATGATAACAACGGGGGACAGAATAACCCAGGGAACCAAGGCTTTGGGAGACAAGTGGGACAAGGGATACGATGTTTCTGATGTGGAGAAGAGCGAAATTATGCTTATGCTTGTACCTTTAATAGTCCTACTTGCTACAATTGCCATAAACCAGGGCACTTTGCAAAGAATTGCAAGTCTCCGAAGGTGGAACCAATGGTGAATGTAGCTAGGATTACTCGTCCTACTTCTAGAGGACGCATTTATTGTGTGAGTGCTGAAGATGGGAATCCATCTGACAATCTGATTCAACGTGACTGTGAGATTGCAGGTAACACTTTAACTGCACTTTTTGATTCGGGGGCAACCCATTCCTTCATTACTATGGATTGTATGAATCGTAAGGAGTTATCTGCGTCGTCACTACCCTTTTGATTTAGTTGTTTTACGCCTGCTAAGACTTTGACTGAAAATATTGCATGTTTACATTGCCAAGTAATTGTCCATAATAGAGATCTCTCGATTAATTTGATTTGTTTACCTCTACAATAACCCAAGATCATTCTTGGTATGGATTGGAAGTCCTATCATTAGGTAATGATATATTGTACTCAACGTGTCGGTGTCAGACTTAGTGTTTAAGTTTGGTACTAGATGGATGATCCGTACCAGGTGGAACATCAGCAACCTGCTGGGGTGTTGTAACCTCTAAATATATCTGAGTGGAAGTGGGACAGCATTTCCATGGACTTTATAATTGGATTGCCAAAAACAAGGAGAAAGAATGATTCTATATGGGTGATAGTGGATCGACTGACTAAATCCGCACACTTTTGCCAGTAAAGACCACCTATAAGGTAGATCAGCTAACAGAGGTTTACATTGTCGAAATTGTGAGATTACATTGTCGAAATTGTGAGACCGTGATCTGAAGTTCACATCACATTTTTGGGGAGCATTGCACAAAGCGTTTGGAACAAAACTATGATTGAGTTCAGCTTACCATCCACAAACGGATGGACAGACTGAAAAGACGAATCAGTCCCTGGAGGATCTGTTGAGAGCATGTGTATTAGATGATAGAGGAAGTTGGGATGACGTACTTCCGTTGATTGAGTTCACCTACAACAATAGTTTCCACGCAAGTATTGGAATGGCACCATATGAGGCTTTATATGGGCACAAGTGTCAGGCGCCATTATGTTGGTATAAGGACGGTGAAAGTATGATTGTCGGACCAGAGATGGTGCAATAGACTACAACTAATGTAAGGAAAATCAAGGAGAAAATGGAGACTTCACAAGATCATCATAAGAGTTATGCGGACAAGCGTCGCAGACTTATAGGATTCGAACAGGGTGACCATGTATTTCAGAGAGTCACACCTACTACTGGAGTTGGTACAACATTGAAATCGAAGAAATTGACTCCGAAATTCATTGGACCATATCAGATTTCTGCACGAATTGGGCCCGTTGCTTATCGAATTGCATTGCCTCCGATACTGTCTAATATCCATGATGTGTTTCATGTGTCGCAATTGAGGAAATATCTTGCGGATCCATCTCATGTGATCGAACCAGACACAATCCAGCTAAAGGATAACTAGTCGTTTGAAGTACCACCTGTGAGAATTGATGACATAAAGATTAAGCGATTGAGGATCAAGGATGTTTCGTGGTTAAAGTGATTTGGAACCCAATTACTGGAGACGCGACCTGGGAACTGGAGAGCAAGATGAGAGAACAACACCTAGAGTTATTTATCGATGCATAGTTTCGAGGACGAAACTAATTTTAGGGGGGTAGTAATGTAAGACCCATAATTTTAAAGTGTACTCTATGTAATTTGGTGTATTTTTGGTTTTGAACTCGGAGGCTTTTTAGCCAAAGTTATTAATATTTTGGAGTTTATATGACCAAAAAGATATTTTGATGTCTGATTAGAATTACTCGTCGATAAATAGATTAAATTTACTACGGTGAATCTTTTGCGAAGAGTTTAATGCGTTATGGGTGAAAGGGTAATTTAATAAATATCTAAAGATTTGGAGATATTTGTTAATTATTATTAATATATATATATATATATGTTTATATATAAAGAAATGGGAAGGAAAGAAAAAAGGAAAAAGGAAAAACAAAGGAAAGAAATAGAAAGGAGAGAAAAGCAAAAAATTTCCATCTTCTTCCTCCCCTGTTGCCTCGCGTGTTGACTTTCTTCCTTCCTCCATCTTCATCCATTTTCGTTGCTCTTGCTTCCTTTGAGTTCAAAAAGTGATAGTGGGTGATAGGACAAGGACTTCTCAACTTCACTCTCCCTCTTTGATCCGAAAACGAAGAAAAACGATTTAGGGATTTCAAAACCGTCAAACACAAATCTTCCCGTTTCTTCTAGATCTAAGCTTGGTTTCACGAAGAGATAGAAGGGAAAGTTGCTCACCTCCGTGCTACGGTGCTGGTGGACCAACTTTGGAAGCGGCATTGCGAGCGGAGATTTTACCGGATTTACTAGCGGTACCGTAATCGAACGTGGAAGCTAACGTGAAGGTAAGGGCTCCTTCCAAACTTTTAGTTTGCATTTAGGGCCTAATATATGGTTGTGTGGAGAAGAATTTTGTTAGGGTTGGAGTATTGATTTGGGGAAAATGTATCTAAGGCTATTTGGGTAAAACCTTAGAGTTACGTTTTGGTTATCTTGATGAATGAATCGTGGAAAATGAATTTAAAACTCATTTATGTATGATTTTGAGTAAATGAAACTTGTGTATTTTAGTGGTGGATTGTGTTGATTTGAGTTCGTTGTTTTTGACGTGTTCTTATTTGATACTGATGGAATTTGATATGTGTATGGTTGGATTTTGTGGAAAAATGAATTGATGTGTTTTGATGTGGATTGATAATATGTTTGAGTTGTTTTGCGTGGAATTTGAAAACCATTAAGTTAAATGAGTATTAAGAATGGGGAATCTCTTAATGTCTTGTTTACTTAATGTGTGTTTGTGAAAACCGTTTTGAGTTAAAAGAGTATTAAGAATGGGGAATCTCTTAATATCTCCGTTTACTAATGTTTTGGAAAATCGTTTAAGTCAAATGAGAATTAAGAATGGGGAATCTCTTAATTTCTTGTTTACTTAATGTTCGTTTTGGAAATCGTTTAAGTTAACTGGGCATTAAGAATGGGGAATCTCTTAATGCCTTGGTTACTTAATATTTGTTTTGAAAATCGTTTAAGTTAACTAGGAGTTAAGAATGGGGAATCTCTTAATGTCTTGGTTACTTAAGGTTGTTTTGAAAATCGTTTAAGTTAAAAGAATATTGAGAATGGGGAATCTCTTAATATGTCTCTTTGCTTATGGTTGTTGTGAAAATTGTTAAGTTAAATAAGTATTAAGAACGGGGAATCTCTTAATATCTGAGTATTAAGAATAGTCGTGAAAATGATTTTGTGGAGAAATGAATTGTCATGTTTTGGCATGAATAGTGTAATAAATTTGTGAATATGTTTGAGTTGTTTTGCGTGGAATTTGAAAACCATTAAGTTAAATGAGTATTAAGAATGGGGAATCTCTTAATGTCTTGTTTACTTAATGTGTGTTTGTGAAAACCGTTTTGAGTTAAAAGAGTATTAAGAATGGGGAATCTCTTAATATCTCCGTTTACTAATGTTTTGGAAAATCGTTTAAGTCAAATGAGAATTAAGAATGGGGAATCTCTTAATGCCTTGGTTACTTAATGTTTGTTTTGAAAATCGTTTAAGTTAACTAGGCGTTAAGAATGGGGAATCTCTTAATGTCTTGGTTACTTAAGGTTGTTTTGAAAATCGTTTAAGTTAAAAGAATATTGATAATGGGGAATCTCTTAATATGTCTGTTTGCTTATGGTTGTTGTGAGTATTAAGAACGGGGAATCTCGTGATATCTGAGTATTAAGAATAGTCGTGAAAATGATTTTGTGGAGAAATGAATTGTCGTGTTTTGGCGTGAATAGTGTAATAAATTTGTGAATATGTTTGAGTCTGTGTTGTGTGGTATTTGAAAACCATTAAGTTAAACGTGTATTAAGAATGGGGAATCTCTTAATGTCTGGTTTACTTAATGTGTGTTCGTTTGTGAAAATCGTTAAGTTAAATGAGAATTAAGAATGGGGAATCTCTTAATGTCTCGTTTCTTGGTGAATTGTGTTTGTCCGTGAGAGACTGCATAGGTGTTTGTCCGTGAGAGACTACACCCTGGTGAATTGTGTTTGTCCGTGAGAGACTGCATAGGTGTTTGTCCGTGAGAGACTACACCCTGTTAAATTAATTGTTGGTTCATCTTGTCCGTGTGGGTATTGTGTTATAAGTGTTAAGTGTTATGTTTTGGAATTGGTGATAACATGTTTGATTGCAATACTATTTCGAAACTCATGATGTTGTAGTATTGTGTTATAAGTGTTAAGTGTTATGTTTTGGAATTTGGTGATAACATGTTTGGTTGCAATACTATTTCGAAACTCATGTTGTTGTAGCGATTGCGTTATTAGTGCTAAGTGTTAAGATGTGGATTTGTGTATGAATGTGATCGAGTTAGTTTAGGTATTTTTGGAAGAATATGCTGTCAATCAATTGCCCAATCAATTGCTCAATCAATTCGCATTAAGTCAGTGGCTCAGCAATGCTATCAATCGATTGCCCAATCGATTCCCCAGTGGATTGCCCAATCGATTGTCATTAAGTCAGTGGGTCAGCAATGCTGTCAATCGATTGCCCAATCGATTGACATTAAGTCAGTGGCTCAGCTATGATGTCAATCAATTGCCCAATCAATTGCCCAATCAACTGTCGATTGAATTAAGCCTAGAATTCAAACTTCACTAAAAACCTTCAGGAAATCGATTTGGAAATCGATTGGCTTTAATACAGGGGCTCAATTATCCACTTAATCGATTTCCCAATCGATTGTTTTAGTGGAAATTCTTATTTTGAGTTAGATAATCAATTGCTCAATTAATTTATCAATGTTTTGTTCAGTTGTGTATTACTTGATGGACTGAGAACTCTATTTGATTTCATTTACATTTGGCAAGCATTGTATGAACTTTTAGCATATGGAAAATCCTTTTAAGGTGCATACTAAGTTGAAAAGGTATTTTGTGCATTTAAAATGGGGTGTTACAAAGAACACCTCAATAAAATGGATTTATTGAGAGAAAGAATAGATCAATGGTAGAACTTGCAAGGACCATGCTAAGCGACTAGTTTACAAAAAATAAAATTGGGTAAATGATGTAAGTACAACTTGTTATGTATCCAAACGAGTAATAATTCGATCAATCCTAAAGAAGACTCCACATGAACTCTATAAAGGTAGAAAGCCAAACATATCTCACTTTCACATATTTGGGTGTATTGCTTTGTGCTAAATAATGGTAAGGAAAATCTTGGAAAATTCGATGAGAAAGCCGATGAAGGTATCTTTATTGTTTATTCCTTATCTACTAAAGCTTTTAGAATTTTTTATAAAATAACTGTTAGTAGAAGAATCTATGCATGTATCGTTTGATGAATCTAACCCATTGAAAAAGGATAAAAATATCTCTTGTGATGATGATGATATAAGAAAAGATTATCAAGTTGATCAAAAGAATGAAGTTCGTATTGAGCAGCAAGATCAACATAATGATCTCCCTCAAGAATGGAAAACTCATCGAGGTCACCCAATTGACAACATTATATGTGATATCAACAAAGTAGTTACTACAAGATACTTGTTTAAATATTGCATTTGTCTCTCAAATAGAACCTTTTAAGGTTGGTGAAGCACTTAAGAACAATCATTCAATACTTGCCATGCAAGAAGAACTAAACTAGTTTGAAAGAAACAAAATGTGGGAACTTATTCCAAATCCTGGCAATAACCACATCATTAAAAGGACTAATGATAACACTTTACTTGTTTCAAATCTACGTTGACGATATCATATTTGGATTAACCAATAATAAAATATGTGAAGAATTGGCATTAATTATGCATGGAGAATTTGAAATGTCTATGATGGGTAAGTTAAATTATTTCCTTAGACTTCAACTCAAGCAACTCAAGAATGAAATTTTCATCAATCAAGCAAAGTAATGTAAGGAACTATTAAAGAGATTTGAGATGGAAAGCTATAAAGAAAGTGCAAATTCTATCGGCTCTAGAACTTATGTAGATAAAGATGAATCTGATAAATCAATAGATATATCAAAGTATCGAGATATAATTGGTTCTCTTTAAAATCTAACGGCCAACCGACCAAATATTATGTTTAGTGTCTGTTTATGTGCAAGGTTTCATGCAAATCCTAAGGAATCACATCTTGTAGCAGTGAAGCGAATGATGAAATATTTGAATGGAACAACCAATGTTGGCTTATGGTATCCAAAAGGCAGTTAATGTAATCTTGTTGGTTATTCTGACTATATAGGATCTAAAACAAATCGAAAAAGCACAAGCGACAGTTGTCATATCTTAGGCAATGCATTAATGTCATGGTCCTGTAAAGAGAAAGCATTTGTGGCTCTTAGCATTGATGAAGTAGAATACATAGCAGCAGGCATTTGCTGTGTACAGATTATATGGCTCAAACAACAATTATGCGACTATGGATTTGACCTTGGATGCATCCCTCTAAGATGTGACAATACTAGTGCTATCAATATCACAAAGAACCCAGTCATGCATTCTCGAACCAAACATATTGACATTTGCCATCACTTTCTATGCGATCATGTTCTCAATGGAAATGTTGAAGTTACATTTTTGAATACACATAATCAACTAGCAGATATCTTCACAAAGCCTTTGCCTAAAGATTCATTCTATAAGATACAAAAATAACTTGGCGTTCTAAATGAAAATGATATCTAATACAAGGTATTGATACTTTATAAGTCACTTCTTTTCAAAATCTTGAATCTTCACTTGATAAATTGATGGAATTGTATCTTTAATGTATGAATATGTGCTTTCTCAACATGGCTATGTCTTTTAAATATTGTCTTTCAGTGTAAATTCGACTTAAAAATTAAAAAACAATTCTCGTAGTCGAATACACATAGTCTGTATTTGAATACACATTTCCAGAAAACTCTGTATTTGACTACAACCTGTGTGTAGCCTAATACAGATTCAAATTTTTCCCTATATATATATATCCATTTTCGCGTTTAAGGTCAGTTTATAAAATTTTAATAGTTGAATACAACTTTTCTCCCACTCTCATTTCTACAAAACTTCATCTAATCTTTCATAAAAACCTTCCCAAATATATCCAATATTATCAATTTCATCTATGATTACTCCCAACTTAAAATCAAAACCCAAATCCCAAAAATTTTCCCCAAAGTCCTAAAACTTCATCTTCTTCAACCTTTACCATGGATGCACCAAAAAGAGGTTCCCAAACCAAGTATGCTTCAGTGGGTACTTCAAAAAGGAGGGCTAAGAATGACAATGTTGCCGATCTATCCAGATTACTTCATTCATCTGAAGAAATTGACTAGTTTTGAAGTTACTACCTGGATAAAAAGCTGATAACTCTCAAATACGGTACACTTGATTCTTTCCCAATTTTTAAATTTCTTGAGTTCCTTAGGGCACAATATTTGAAAGCATTCATTAGTTAAAATGGTCCAATCTATGCTGACTTAGTTAGGGTGTTAAGTTGCAACTTTAACAAAGAAGGATTTAAGTTGGTATCTCAAGTGAAAGACAAATATATTGAGTTACAAACTCACACAATTGGAGAAATTATGTAGTTACCATTTGAAGGACAGAAAATTAGGCCTGGAAATTTGTGTGAATGGGAAGCTGTGACAAAATAGAGGCTTATGTATCATTGTGCCATTTTGACAAAAACACCATTGAAAGAAAACAGGCATAGACTGGTTTGAATTTTCTAGGAAACAGTACGGTGTTGGCAATTTGACTGTTGAAAACAGATTGCTAAATTATTTCCTCAGTTACATTATGGTTTTCAAGGCAGGGAATTATCGACAAATGACTGAATTTATGCTTCAGACTATGTACTTTATGCTAGATGGTAATAATCTGAATTGGTCATATTTTGTCCGGTTTGTTCTGTTTGCTTCCAAGAATGCCCTTAGTTTGCCATATATAAAAGAGATTACTAGGATTTTTGATGATTTTTATGTAGATATTTCATGTGAAGTCATGTATACACCTACTAAATACAATGTGTTGACTTGAATTTGTTTCCTAGTATAACGATTGTGTGGGGCGAGCAATTTCAAGCTTATGTCCATAAAAGCGATCTTGGACAATCGTCTACGACTTCCCAGGATGGAGAAGCAGAAGAAACGGCATTAGACGATGATCACGTTTCAAATTACATGCTTATGGATAAGCTCAACTCCCTTCAAACCTTCATCATTGAACAATTTCAAACTGTGGACACATCTATTAACAACAGATTTCAGAACCTTGAGACAACCCTTGCTGAGAAATATGAGTTTTTGTTGAATGAACTGAATGGCATGTCCCTCAAAATGAACCACCTTCACAACCCAACAGATGATAACATGTAGTTTGTTCCTATCGTTTATATTGTTTAGATGTTTTGTAAAACATTTCATTTAGCTTCTTAAATTTGCTAATGTATAACTTAGATAATGTTTAACTTTTAACAGTGTTTTTTGATGTTTGATCTTCTATCTGTTATAAGCTTTGTATCTAAGATCAAAGGGGGAGTAAGCATGCATTAAGGGGGAGAAAAATGAAAATGATCAACTCTTTGAAGTTTCAACAACAACAAGGTTTTGTCATCATCAAAAAGGGGGATAATGTAAACTACTTATGTTTTTGATGGAGACAAAGACCAAGGAAAGTGATCAAGCTCAAAGAGAAGTAAACAATCAAGTCAACTATTATCAATATGCTAGAAGACTTATAATTTAAGATACATGATGAATGTTAATATTGTTATTAAATCCACAGAAGAACCTTCTATTTTAGCATATGCATCAAAAGAATATTCAAAGTGTCAAACTACATAAACAATGTTTGAAAATCAAGTTTTTGACAAAAGTCAAGGTTGTATTAGACTACATATATATGTAGTTGAATACAGATGAAGTCAATTGCAAAAACTGCACATCTATATTCTACTACAGCATATTGCAGCTGAATAGAAATCCAAGTAAGTAGCAAAACCTACAAATCTGTAATCGACTAAAGGATGTTGTAGCCGAATACAAATACCAAGTTAGTAGCTAAAAATGCACTTTTGTATTCGACTACAACATGTTGTAGCCGAATACAAAATCAAGTCAGTGGAAAAATTCAATCATCTGTATTCGACTACAAAAATTTGTATTTGAATACAAGCTTAAAATTTTGAAATAAATCTGACCGTTAGAGAGGTAAATTCAACTATACTTAGATTGTAGTTGAATACAACTGTGAAACAATGCAATTTTTCAGTTCAGATTCAATTTGGATCATTGCATATGTTCATCAAACCTTTAGGAATGATTGCCACTAATCTGAAGTGATGTCTAAGAAGTATAAGGACTTCTTAGTTTCAGATTTAACTTAAGAACCTTAACAACAATCTTAGAACAACTTTAAACAACTTTCTAAAATATTTTGTGAATTATTTAAAGAAATACTTTCACATTTCAAGTACATGTTTTATATTGTCATATCATTGAGAAAAGTTCTCTATTAAAATTATATTAGACTGTTATCATTGTACTCAAGTGTTATACCCTCTTGATTTCAGTCAAAATCAGTGATGTAAAATCATTCAAGTTATTGTGTAAATTGAGGAAAGTGGTGTACTTTCTTCAAGTGTTGTAAACTAGGATAGTAGTGTGCTATCTTCAGCATACTTTCAACAACTTTGAACAACTTGCTAAAATATTTTATGAATTATTCAAAGTCATACTTTTCATATTTGATGTAATGCCTAGTTACGTAGGTATAAAAAATGAGGTAATACCAGAAAAAATTTCAAATTATATAAAAGAATAAGGTATTGTAATAAATAATGAACTAGAATATAACCCGCGTGTTGCTCGGCATATATAGACTTTAACATATTAGTAGTATTGTGAATAAGATTTTAAAATTTAAAAAATAATATACTTTATTCATTTTGTTTGTAAAGTATTTTTTCAAGTGAGTTTATTTGAATAATTATTATATATGAGTTGACAAACACACATTTGAGAATATGTAAAATATTTTGTAGAACGTAATTGAAACTAATTTATATGTTTAGTATTAAAAATCCATATTGAACATCATTTTACAAACAAAATTCATAAATTATATTTAGTGTCAAAAATCTTATTAGTATTTTAATAAAAATTAATATATATAATTATCTACTGCAAAATCAGATTAGTCATGCTCTTTTTTTGAATTATCAAATCTAACTTTATTTTCAAAATATTGTTTGAAAAATATAAAACTGATTTTGTCATTTGAAATTTACTTTCAAAATATTGTTTGAAAAATATAAAAATAATTTTGTCATTTGATATTCATTTCATTCTAATCATGTCAAATAAATGACAAATCTAAATTCCAAAATTTTGAGTATGAGACTTCTATACAACATGATTTGAGAATTTTCACAAACAACTCGTATGTACGGTTGAAAAGGTAAAACATATGTAGAAACTTTACATTAGTAGTATTTTTTAAAAAAAATTTGCAACATAAAACTCTATAAAAGAACAACATATAATTTTTTAATCTAAATATTAACATTATTCTTTTATCTATAAATGGTAAATAGTTTTCTCCCAAAGACACAATAATAACACTCATATAAAGCTGAATATAGACAATTTTATTTGTCTTTTGAGGAACCAATATATTTTCATGTCGTAGATGAGATAAAATATGTTTGTAAAAATAACACTCTAACTAACAACAATTAAAATTTTTAGAAAAATATATAAATAGGTATAATAATGGTTATTTGTGCAACAAAAAAAAAAAAGAATTTTGAACTATATCTACTTCTTTGAAAATGATTGAATTGCAAGACACTAATGGTAGAGATTGTTTGAAGAAGTAGAATAATATAACTCATGCAACACTTCAATGCAACCTAGATCAACTTGAGATTCTCCATGAATTGAAAGTTGATCTCACAAACCTAGCTGAGAATGATTTCAACTTCATCGATGACCTAGTTGTGGTAGAATGGTTTAAGTACTTTAACCTAGGGCAAGATGCTACTTTGAACGTCCTAGTAAAGGGTTTTGAAGGTTTGTTGATGCAAACATTGACGACGAGGTTTCAAGCACTGTGTTGGGTCTCCCTATCAAGATTACCCATCAATCCCTTGATGCCATCACAAGATGCCCAAATGAAGGGATACTTCAAAATGGGTATGAATCACGGGTTGGCATCTCAGAATAAAAAAGGAACTCTTTGAGGACCCAAAGGTGAATTCCAAGTCTATTCATCTTAAAACTAAGTATTGTGTTCTCTTAAAAATCCTTATTGGGTGTGTGGCATTTAATGGTAGGCCGGTGGACCATGATAGCAAATACATCAAAGGTCTAATGTGGAACATCTCTCGAATAATTGACATGAACCTTCTCCACATCATCTTGGAGCACATGTGGCCCTGAATCATTAACTCGTGAATAAGAAAAACTAAGACTATTTTGTACCTTAGATTCATAATTGTTGTACTCATGCATACATCCCTCATTCAGGCTCTAGAGGAAGTTGGAAATTTCGTTCAAGAGGAACATTTGGTATCATCGTCTGCTCTCACATTAGATATCACTAACATTATTAAGATGAGGTTGGTGTCCCCCAAGCACTGGATATGACCCAATGGTTACGTTAGAAGAATAATAAGTCAAGCAAGTGGATTAGTTATTTCTCCTTCAGAGGTGATGACTTTAACATTCATATGATTAGTTATTTCTCCTTCAGAGGTGATGACTTTAACATTCATATATTCCCATAAGACAAGAAAGAAGTCGTTCTAGAATATTTGAGAATGTGTCACTCTAGCCATGTTGTGGTCCCATTTTGCTTGCCTTTGCCTCATGTTGAACATGTTTTTGCAAAGAACGTTAGTTGAGCACTTTGCTTCACTTTGATATAAAATCCATCATTTCCTTCATAAACCAACATTAGCTTACCACAATTTTCTCCTTTCTCCAATACAGTACCTAACCCCCACCTCTTTGTCTTCTCCATATCTCACTCCCCCTCAAAGTAGTGCATGTTGCAACAGATTTTATTGACCTAGTCTATAACACAAAGTAGTGCATGTCTCCTCAAAGTAGTGCATGTCTCCTCTGAATTTTCCCTCCTTCCCTTACCCTTGAACTTTGCTACCTCCCTCACCCCTCTAGAAATCGTCCCCTACAGTCCATTCGATATGGCTTCCCTAACCTCTAGACCTTCATTACCTTCATTACCTCCCTTACACTCAAAATCAAAATTCTAAAAGTATGGATCCTAATGACATTTCAACCCAAAACCCTGAAAAACAATTGAAATCATCTACTTGTGGATTGTACAACTTTAGAAAGGCAAGAGCAATCGGTCTAGAAAGCTCCTAACATTCGTTTCAACAGACTCATCTTGGGTTTCCCCTTCTCCTTCTAACGATCTCCTTCTAGAACCTTCAGTAGTAGAACATTTGGAGCATATGATTAATCTAGGTTAAAGTAATTAGTCCCTTCGAATACTAGAAAAATCTTCAATGAAGTGGAACCCATTTTTAGCGAGATTTGTGAAATCCATTTGAAGTTCATTGAGAGTATCAAGTTGATCCGTATTACATGCCACTATGAGCGCCAACCAACCATGTGTATAACTTTTGATCCACCTTTTTACTTGATTCATCATGTTTACATGTT
This sequence comes from Cicer judaicum, assembly GCA_037974835.1. Lineage (NCBI taxonomy): Eukaryota > Viridiplantae > Streptophyta > Magnoliopsida > Fabales > Fabaceae > Cicer > Cicer judaicum. The sequence goes on along the minus strand of JBBPBS010000799.1, from coordinate 47,884 downwards.
GTTAAGTAAACCTTTTTGTTACTTGCACTGTAGTTGGTGGTTTTGTCATCGGAGAAGGGGTTTTGAATTTAAATTTGGAAAATAGGAAAACATATTACAACCACGTTGGAACGCTTAATCCACTAATTCAAGTGTCATTGAACTATCACAGATTCTATCTACAGATTCAATTTTTAAATTGTCACTCTATTCCTATTTGACTATAGAATTGACAAAACAAGCATAATCAACCATACATGAGTTATGTTTCTTTGTCTGGATTAAGCATTACAATGATCGATGTATTATAGTTAACGATCAAGCGTCAAAAAACTACAATTTACTTAATTTAGAAATTGAATTATGTAAACTAAATTTATCAATCATATCGATATTTGAATTAAGCCATCAAAATAATAATATAATCGAATAAACATTATGAAATGAACCTCAATGTCTTAAATAAATTGTAAAACAATGGATTTATTTGAGAAATTAGTTTTCCATCGAAAATATTCTATTTATCAAAAAACAAGAAAACTCTAAGTAGCTGTGTATGAGTGTTGGATAAACCGAACCCCAAAATCATTCTAAAAAAATATTAAAATATTTAGCATTCGAATTTCGGTTCTAAAAGCTCCGGGGCAAAAAAAAAGTCCCTCGATACTAAACAGTATTACAAAAAAAAAAATCTCAGGCCAAGTAAATAGTAGTTAAGACCCTGTAAAATTCCGAATTGGAATTTTGCGGCAAAATAAAAGTTGTAACTCTGATTTTAACTTTCCAACGCTTGTCACATGCATCGATTCGATATTCATAGCTCAAGTTATGACATGCAGAGCAAACAAGTATCAATTTGCAAATAATAACATTAAAACTCAATTAGGAATCAAAGTTTAGAAACATGCAAAAAAACTAACCTAGGCAATAAAGAACTTTCAAAATGTCACATTACAAAGCTAGAAACATTTTTCAATTGCTTTTTGGAGTCTTGGTTGTAAACCATGTCTTCGCATATGCTTCATTTTAGCTAAATCAAGATCTCTTGGTAGTATAAGCATCAAGCGATCCTTCGTGAAACACTACATTCATTTATTATCTATGTAAATAAATAAAAATTAGCAAAGAATAAGAGTAAGAAACATGTTACATTGTTAATCATTTTACTCTTAATTGGGTAAAGCATTGATGATTGAGTTAAAAAAAATGTTATGAGTCTCCGAGTTTTCATTCATTACATGAAACATTATAGTATACGCAATTATCTACTTTTAAAGTGGCCATTGAAATCGGGTTTTCTTCTTTACTATTTTTGTTGTTGCAAGTACCATAATAAGCATATGATCATTTCTATATTCTTTTAGAAAACAATATATATAGGATTTTACATGTCAGTCTTGTTGCTAACGCTGATCTAATCACATCATAAGACATTTGTTGGCTTGTATTTACTACTATGAATTTTCTATAGATGAAATAATTGACAATTATTTTGAATGGAATTGAGTCTAAATAATTTGGAATAAATATCAGTTATGATGTGATGGAGAGAATTAAAAGTAAAAGTATAAAGTGAGATTAAGAGATTATTATTAATCGGTAATGATTTTGAAATGGTAGATGAAGATTTGTGAAGGGATTGAGATAGATAAGTCAGATTGAGAGCCTCTATCCATTTTTTATTCTCTTTCATTATTTTGCGCTGAATATCCTCATATGATGATTCCATTTTGTTCACATTGATGAAAACTAAGTTAGACTAATGCAAATAGCTAAACAGATAGGATTTTCAAATAAGTCAATATGTATCCATTTAATCATAACTAATGAGCAATAGTTCATAATTATGCCTAACACAAAACGAACTCAATAACAAAAACTACCACAATAAACAAAATGCACTAGTAAACCGTAGTAAATAAAATAAAATGAAGAGTATCATATCATAAATAAATAAATCATAGATCGAGTAAGGACAAACAAAAAAATCATAAATTCTTTAGAGGTTACAAACAACAAACTAGACTTCTTAACAATCATAAATTAATATCTTGATTACTGTTATCAAAATCATTATTAAAAGTTGAAGTTTCACGATAATCATCTAAAGCCATTATTGCCAATTGTAAATGTTTGGTCACATTAGAAAACATTTGTTCCAAATTTTGAGATGGATACGGTTCAATGGGTGAAGGTGCAAACACGAGAAGGGGGATCAAATTGTGATTGCCAAAGTTGACAACTTTTTGATAATTTATAAACAATTAAAATATTAGTTTGGTTTTGGTGACTTATTTGGAGTATAATCAATCAAATTCAGAGGCCGGAAGCAATGAAAGCATAAATAATTTCACATGAAGATTTATCCTGGTTCACCACTAACTTGACTTCATTCAGTCTCCTCATTCAGAAGGCTTTAATCAACTAATTCAAATACCTTGAATTACAAAGAAACTGATCCTCCAAGCTAGTCTTCCCAACCAATTTGACAACCTTAGACTTTTGAGGAACTAACTACCTTGACCCTACTAGCCAAGTCGTCTCCTAATAACCTGACAACCCTAGATTGAAGAACGAACTAAACCACTATTGGGTTGGACACAAAAGGTTGGAACTTCAGTAGTTGCTTCTTACAAATTTAATAATAATAATAATAATAATAACTCTCACACACTAAGAAAATAACACTTAGAAAATATTTCTAACCTTAAAAATTGTTTCTCTCTTTCTCTCTTAACAATCATAAATTCATTTATTGATTACTGTTATCAAAATCATTATTAAAAGTTGAAGTTTCACGATAATCATCTAAAGCCATTATTGCCAATTGTAAATGTTTGGTCTCATTAGAAAACATTTGTTCCAAATTTTGATATGGATACGGTTCAATGGGTGAAGGTGCAAACACGAGAAGGGGGATCAAATTGTGATTGCCAATGTTGACAACTTTTTGATAATTTATAAACAATTAAAATATTTGTTTGGTTTTCGTGACTTATTTGGAGTATAATCAAACAAATTCAGAGGCCGGAAGCAATGAAAGCATAAATAATTTCACATGAAGATTTATCCTGGTTCACCACTAACTTGATTTCATTCAGTCTCCTCATTCAGAAGGCTTTAATCAACTAATTCAAATACCTTGAATTACAATGAACCTGACCCTCCAAGCTAGTCTTCCCAACCAATTTGACAACCCTAGACATTTGAGGAACTAACTACCTTGACCGTACTAGCCAAGTCGTCTCCTAATAACTTGACAACCCTAGATTGAAGAAAGAACTAAGCCACTATTGAGTTGGATACAAAAGGTTGGAACTTGAGTAGTTGCTTCTTACAAATCTAATAATAAGAATAACTCTCACACTCTAAGAAAATAACACTTAGAAAATATTTATAACCTTAACAGTTGTTTCTCTCTTTGAACTCTTAGATGAATTGAGAACCTTGAGATTGAGTTCTTCTACGTATTTATGCTTTTTGATAATTTTCTTCTTCAGCCTTGAGTGTCTAAATACTACGAAAATTTGGGCTTCAATTTAGTCCATGTTTAATTCTGAATTGCATCTTGTTTAGATTGAGTTTGTAAATTCTTCAAATTTATTATATTTCTATTTTGTTTGGATTGAGTTTTTAAACTCTTCAGATTCATTTTGTTTTATCTTTGTTTAGATTGTGTTTGTAAATTCTTCAAATTGATTTTGTTCATATTTTATTTTAGATAAATCTTGATCAAATCTTCTACAAATCTTCTTCACATCTTAATCAAATCTTAATTACATCTTCTTCAAATCTTGACCATGTTTTCTTTTCAACTTGGTCAAAGATTTTCTTCAATTATAAATTTGAATCAAATCTTATTTTAGATTTTCATTAGTTATAATTTTGAATCAAATCTTATTTTATATTTTCTTCAATTATAAATTTGAATCAAATCTTATTTTAGATTTTCTTCAAAAACAAGAACACTATTTAATACTCTTTGAAGTCAAATATATTGTTCTCGTAAAATACTTTTACTAACATCAAAACTCTAAATGTAAAACCAACTTGGTTCTAACAATGGGTGCCATAATTTTATCATCTCCACGTATGTCATACAAGTCTCTTGGCTTCAAATGAATAGGTATGTTCAATTCTTGTTCCTTTTCATCATCGACATAATAAACGATTTGAGCTTCTAACGTTTCAATGTATGACTCATCATCTCCATGTTCTCCAATATGTATTAGTCATGTTCTCCAGTATGGCTTATCATCTTCATCATTTTCATTTGATCTTATGACGCTTTGATGATTGGCTCCTAAGGATGTGCTATGATGCCAATTGTAAAACGTGAAACACAAGAAAAAAGGGGTTTGAGTTGTGTTTCTTTTTATAAACTTTTTAACCTAACTAATCTATAGTGAAGAAAAACACATATGATTTATTATGCTTTACCACAAACCTGGTAGCTACGTCTAGTCCCTTCAACCTATAGGATTTAATCCACTAGTTGACCATAAAATAACAATTTCACTAAGGACCTATTAAACACACTAATGGTGTTTCAACAAGTGTAATGAATCGTTGCAAGTAATCATTAAACAGTAGTACCAAGTGTCGAACTCAAGGATTGCATTTTACTATTAAATTATATTTGAACAAAAAATTTCGAATTGATTTTAATAATATTTAAAACTAACAACAATAATAAAATTGAACTTTTATAATAATAAAAATGTCAGGGAATTCTCTTTATTATTCTTGTCCTAATGTCTTAGTGACATAACATTTAATTACAACGTAACCATTAATGTGCAAGAATTCTCTTATTAAACTATTGCCTTTGTAACTAATTTAATTGGTTTCATGAACTGCATCTATCCCTATAATAAACTATCATGAATTTCTTATCTTAGGCATTTGTAAACTACACTTTGGTTTCAAAATATGAATCGTATAATATATTAAGGTTGATGACCCAATAAAAAACATTAAACACATAAATGAGGAATATAATTCAACAAACACATTCATATATTCATGATGCTCAATTCTCAAAGTTCCAGCTACTACAAAATATTCATGATGCTCTATGGTTGCCTACATAAAAAAAAAATAACATCATTTGTACACTTAGCATTCTTTCATCAAGTTTAACTCTCTCTTCGTATAATCTCACTGAAATTTCTCTCAAGTGTTTATCAAGGGTTATGGATGATCACTTAACTCCTAAAACATGTGTCACGCTACCATAAGCTTGAAAATATATTAGTTGGCACTCACAGTGCAACAAACACATACACTTTTGTAGGACTTTTAGGTTGTAATGGGGCTTAGGTAAGGGTAGGAAGTTTTGGGATAGTAGGCTTTACCATGATGAGACACAATTTTTTTTACCTAACTCCAAGTAAGGGGACTTAAAACATAAGTACGTGTACTTTAAAAAAAAAAAAAAGGATTTTGTTGTTTGATATTATGATCCCGATTTCATTTTGTTGATGGAAATTTTGAATTTATGTGACATGTTTATGATTATGTGATATTCTTTATCTAAAAAAAAAAAATTATTTGGGGTTTAGGGTGTCACATTAGTGGTATCAGAGCCTAGTTTGTCCAATCAGACCGTAAATGTGTTATGTGTTCGCTATGTTTCCTTGTGTACTCTGTTATGTATTTTGTAGTTATGATCATTATTGTGTTAGTGTTGTAGAGCTAAGTTAGTTCCTCACTTCCCTAAGTGTCTCACTATATTCGATTGGCTTATCTGATTGATGTAGGTAGTGATGGCTAGTGGAAGGAATGATGCTGCAATTGCTGAGGCTCTAGAGTCCATGGCAGGAGTTATAGTGCAGGCTCTCCAAGCTTTGGCTGAATCTCAAGCTACTGCACAAGCCTCTGCGCAAGCTGCTACCCAAGCTGCACAGATTGCTGCTCAAGCTGTTGCTCAAGCTACTAGCTACGGGGGTGGCCAAGGAAATGTGCAAATAAATGAATTCATGGTGATGGATCGATTTCACAAGGCTAACCCCCCATAATTTGAAGGTCACTATAATCCTGATGGAGTTCAAAAGTGGTTACAAGAAGTTGAGAAAATTTTCAGAGGAGTGGCATGTCCCGAAGGTCAGAAAGTACATCTTGGTACCTTTATGTTGACGGAAGAAGCTGAACATTGGTGGGATAATGCACGCCAACATTTAGAGAATGCAGGGACTGTAATTACTTGGGCTATATTCAAGAACATGTTTCTAATTAAGTATTTCCCTGAAGATATTCGTAATAGAAAGGAGATGGAATTTGTTAAATTGGAACAGGGGAATATGTCAGTAGCGGAGTATGCTGCTAAGTTCGAGGAATTATCCAGGTACTATCCACTATATGTTGGAGAAGCAGGAGAAAAGTCTAAGTGCATCAAATTTGAAATGGGACTCAGGCCAGAGATCAAAAAATAGGTTGGAATGCAAGAGATCCGCGACTTTCCTACCCTAGTGAATAAGAGTAGGATTTATGATGAGGATAGCCGTGCTGAAAAGGAACATTACCGAAACACTGGAATCATGAAGGACAAGAGGCCTATGCATCATAATAGAGGAAAACCTTACTCTTTCCCTCCTAGTAGATCTGGAAGTCGTTTGAATTATCAACGACATAGTTTTTCAGCTGGAAAAGGAGCTAGTAGTGGTAACGGAAAAGGAAATGGGAAAAGTTATAGTTATGGGAGTGGTAGAGGAAACCCCAATGGACGAGGAGTTAGTAGCGGAAATAGTAACAACATGAGTCAAGTCTCGCGCAACAACAATGGTAATAATGGTTATCTAGCTACTCCTATCCGATGTAGCAGGTGTGGAAAGCAGGGTCACATGACATATGAATGTAGAGATGCTGGAATTACTTGTTTTAATTGTCAACAACAAGGCCACATTAGCACCACATGCCCTTACCCAAGGAAGACTCCACAGCCTGGAAACCAAAGTTCCCAAGCCAGCCGACCTAAATCCAATGGAAGAGTCTTTGCCCTCAGTGGTGCAGGAGCGTCTGAGAAAGACAACTTGATCCAAGGTACATGTCTCATAAGTGATACTCCTTTATTTGTACTATTTGATTGTGGTGCCACTCATTCTTTTGTTTCTCTTGATTGTGTTAGACGTTTAGGACTACATGTATCTCGTTTACAGTATGAGTTGATTGTGAATACCCCAACTAGTGATTCTGTTGATACCTCTAGTATTTGTCTTGACATTTCTATCCATGTGTGTGGAAGGGACTTTCGAGTTGACTTAGTGTGTCTACCTTTGCGTCTGGTTGATGTGATTCTTGGTATGGATTGGCTATCTGCCAACTGTGTCCGCGTATATTTTTTTAGTAAAACCATTGAATTCATGGAGTCAGAAGAGAGGGAAAAGCCTAGCAATATATCCACCAACCAAGTGAAGGCATGTAACACCCCGTTTTTCAAAGCGAGGGTGTATTTTTTTTTTTTTTTTTTGAAATTAAAATACAACAGAGAAATAAATAAGGTAAAACCTTTGGATAAATAATTAAGTCATTAAAATTTACAAGCAGCGGAAAAGTTTTTCAAAATATAAATCCAAAGCATGTCCTGATGTCAACAATAGAACAAGTACATCCTTTCAACTTAACATAAAGGTAGCCCAAAAGAAAGACATATGTGTCCTGTATAACAACATAGTCTGATGATTCTATACATACCAAAAAAAAACTATACGCCTTGAGTAATCTCTACGCGCCCCGTGAGATTCTCCTAACGTAGCTCCAATCAAGCACTCCCATCCACTTTCCCATCCAGAGGGTACGAACTGGTGGGATCATCCTGACTCTCATCTGAGGGCAAAGCCCAGATTTCCACAATAGTTGTAAAGGGTCACCAACCGAAATTAATAGTTAACACATAACATTTAAGTTCTTAAATGCACAAAATACCTTTTCAACTTAGCATGCACCTTAAAAGGATTTTCCATATGCTAAAAGTTCATACAATGCTTGCCAAATGTAAATGAAATCAAATAGAGTTCTCAATCCATAAAGTAATACACAACTGAACAAAACATTGATAAGTTAATTGAGCAATCGAGTATCTAACTCAAAATAAGAATTTCCACTAAAACAATCGATTGGGAAATCGATTAAGTGGATAATTGAGCCCCTCCATTAAAGCCAACCGATTTCCTGAAGGTTTTTAGTGAAGTTTGAATTCTAGGCTTAATTCAATCGACAGTTGATTGGGCAATTGTTTGGGCAATTGATTGACAGCATAGCTGAGCCACTAACTTAATGCCAATCGATTGGGCAATCAACTGGGCAATCGATTGGGCAATCGATTGACAGCATTGCTGAGCCACTGACTTAATGCCAATCGATTGGGCAATCAACTGGGCAATCGATTGGGCAATCGATTGATAGCATTGCTGAGCCACTGACTTAATGCCAATCGATTGGGCAATCGATTTCCCTGCATATTCTTCCAAAAATACATAAACTAACTCGATCACATTCATACACCAATCCACATCATAACGCTTAGCACTGATAACGCAATCGCTACAACAACATGAGTTTCGAAAAAATATTGCAACCAAACATGCTATCACCAAATTTCAAAACATAACACTTAACAATTTAAACACAGTTACCATGACAACTCGAGTTTCAAACTCTCAATCATACACTTGAATCAAAACACGACTCGTGTGCCAAGCACCCTAATGCAATGCGTATATGCCAAAATGCATGGACTCGGAATTCCAAACCAAAACCCTCCTCGAAGGACCGTAATTCATAATTGTACCGCCTATCGCAGGCCAAAGTACCAATTACCGAGGTGCCACCTATCACGGGTCAGCACGATCTACTAAAAAACGTATATCGTAAACGTACCACCTATCACTGGTCAGTATTGTTTACCGAGGTGCCACCTATCACGGGTCAGCACGATTTACTAAAAGAAAAAGCTTAAGTCGTAAATGTACCGCCTATCACAGGCCAAAGTATTATTTACCGAGGTGCCACCTATCACGGGTCAGCACAACTTACCAAAAAGTAAATCATAAACGTACCACCTATCACAGGTCAGTACTGTTTACTGAGGTGCCACCTATCATGGGTCAGCACAATTTACCAGAATGAAATGCATGAACATACACTGACTCCATCCACAAGAATCATTAAGTAAATGCAGATATTAAAAGATTCCCCATTTTTAATACTCATTTAACGTTAACGAATTTCACGCCAAACATTAAGCAAACAGACATATTAAGAGATTCCCCATTCTCAATATTCTTTTAAATGATTTTCAAAACAACCTTAAGTAACCAAGACATTAAGAGATTCTCCATTCTTAACTCCCAGTTAACTTAAACGATTTTTAAAACAAACATTAAGTAACCAAGGCATTAAAAGATTCCCCATTCTTAACGCCCAGTTAACTTAAACGATTTTCAAAACAAACATTAAGTAACCAAGGCATTAAGAGATTCCCCATTCTTAATTCTCATTTGACTTAAACGATTTTCCAAAACATTAGTAAACGGAGATATTAAGAGATTTCCCATTCTTAATACTCTTTTAACTCAAAACGGTTTTCACAAACACACATTAAGTAAACAAGACATTAAGAGATTCCCCATTCTTAATACTCATTTAACTTAATGGTTTTCAAATTCCACGCAAAACAACTCAAACATATTATCAATCCACATCAAAACACATCAATTCATTTTTCCACAAAATCCAACCATACACATTTCAAATTCCATCAGTATCAATTAAGAACACGTCAAAAACAACGAACACAAATCAACACAATCCACCACTCAAACACACAAGTTTCATTTGCTCAAAATCATACATAAATGAGTTTTAAATTCATTTTCCACGATTCATTCATCAAGATAACCAAAATGTAACTCTAAGGTTTTACCCGAATAGCCTTAGATACATTTTCCCCAAATCAATACTCCAACCATAACAAAATTCTTCTCCACACAACCACATATTAGGCCTAAATGCAAACTAAAAGTTTGGAAGGAGCCCTTACCTTAACGTTAGCTTTAACGTCGATTTACGGCACCACGATCAAATCCGGTAAAAACTTTGCTCGCGACGTCGCTTCCAAAGTTAGCTCACTAGCACCGTAGTGTAGTGGTGAGCAACATTCCCTTTTATCCCTTCGCGAAGCGAAGCTTGGATCCAGAAGAAACGGCGAGATTTGTGCTTGACGGTTTTGAAATCCCTAAACTGTTTTCCTTCGTTTTCGAATCAAAGAGGAAGAGTGAAGTTGAGAAATCCTTGTCCTATCACCCACTATCAATTTCGAACTCAAGGAAACAAGGAAGAACGAAAATGGATAAAGATGGAGGAAGGAAGAAAAACGCACGCGAGGCAGGGGAGGAAGAAGATGGAATTTTCTGTTTTCTCTCCTTCTCTTTTCCTTTCTTCCTTTTTCTTTCCTTTCTATTTTCTTTTCTTTTCATTTCCTTCCTTTCCTTTTCTTTATATATATATATATATATATATATATATATATTAATAATAATTAACAAATATCTCCAAATCTTTAGATATTTATTAAATTACCCTTTTACCCATAACGCATTTAAACTCTTCGCAAAAGATTCCCTGAATTCAATACCAAAATCCATTAAAATACATACGGTATAATTTAAAATTATGGGTCTTACATTGCTACCCCCCTAAAATTAGTTTCGTCCTCGAAACTATGCGTCGATAAATAACTCTGGGTGTTGTTCTCTCATCTTGCTCTCCAGTTCCCAGGTCGCGTCTCCAATCGCTTAATCTTTCTGTCAATCGCTTAATCTTTCTGTCATCAATCGCTTAATCTTTCTGTCATCAATCCTCACAGGTGGTACTTCAAACGACAAGTTATCCTTTAGCTGGATTGTGTCTGGTTCGATCACATGAGATGGATCTGCAAGATATTTTCTCAATTGCAACACATGAAACACATCATGGATATTGGACAGTAGCGGAGGCAATGCAATCCGATAAGCAACGGGCCCAATTCGTGCAGAAATCTGATATGGTCCAATGAATTTCGGAGTCAACTTCTTCGATTTCAATGCTCTACCAACTCCAGTAGTAGGTGTGACTCTTAGAAACACGTGGTCACCCTGTTCGAATTCTAACAGTCTGCGACACTTGTCCGCATAACTCTTCTGACGATCCTGTGAAGTCTTCATTTTCTCCTTGATACTCCTTACCTTAGCCGTAGTCTATTGCACCATCTCTGGTCCGACAATTATATTTTCACCGTCCTTATACCAACACAAGGGCGTTTGACACTTGCGCCCATATAAAGCCTCATATGGTGCCATTCCAATACTTGCGTGGAAACTATTGTTGTAGGTGAACTCAATCAACGAAAGTACATCATCCCAACTTCCTCTATCATCTAATACACAGGCTCTCAACATATCTTCCAAGGACTGATTTGTCCTTTCAGTCTGTCCGTCTGTTTGTGGATGGTAAGCTGAACTCAATCGTAGTTTCGTTCCCAACGCTTCATGCAATGCTTCCCAAAAATGTGATGTGAACTTCGGATCACGGTCTGATACAATACTTGATGGTACCCCGTGTAACCTCACAATTTCAGCAATGTAGATCTCTGTTAGCTGATCTACCTTATAGGTGGTCTTTACTGGCAAAAAGTGTGCGGATTTAGTCAGTCGATCCACTATCACCCATATAGAATCATTCTTTCTCGTCGTCTTAGGCAATCCAGTTATAAAATCCATGGAAATCTTGTCCCACTTCCATTCAGGTATATCTAAAGGATGCAACATCCCAGCAGGTCGCTGATGTTCCACCTTCGCTTTCTAACAAGTTAGGCAAGTCGATACATACTCCGCTACATGCCTCTTCATTCCTGGCCACCAATAATTCTGCCTCAAATCCTGATACATCTTTGTCGCTCCAGGATGAATACTCAACTTACTCTTATGAGCCTCTTCTAAAATCGCTTTCCTCATATCTGCAATTTCTGGTACACAAATCCTACCATTACATCGCAAAATGTTATCTGATCCAATCTTGAATTTTGTGGTCTTCCCTTGCACTATTAGGTTCCTTTTCTCTTGAATTAAGGCGTCATCTTGAGAATTTGCAATGTCTTTAAGTAGTCCACTCGAAATCTTAATCATTCCGAATTTCAAAATTCCCGGTGCAAACTCTACGTTCAAGTGTAGGTCTCTAAAAGCTTCCCACAACTCTTGTTGTCTAGCCATAATTGTAGAAGACACCGACACACTCCTTCTACTCAACGCGCCAGCCACTACATTGGCCTTCCCAGGGTGGTACTGCAGTGTGAAATCAAAATCCTTGAGAGTTTCCATCCATCGCCTCTAGCGCATGTTCAATTCCTTCTGATCAAGCAAATATTTCAAGCTTTTATGGTCACTGAACACTGTGAACGTGCACCCATATAAATAGTGCCTCCAGATCCTTAATGCAATAACAACCGCCGCAAGCTCCAAATCATGAGTAGGATAGTTCCTCTCATGAATCTCCAATTGCCTTGAGGCATAAGCCACAGCTTTCTTGTGCTACATCAGAACACATCCCAACCCTTGGTGAGATGCATCACAATAAACTTCATAGGGTTCATCTGATTGCGGTTACACCAACACTGGTGAGGTCGTCAATTTTCTCTTTAGTAATTGAAAATTTTCCTCACACTTCTCCGTCCATGCGAACGGTTGATCTTTTCTGGTAAGTTGTGTCAATGGAGTTACAATCTTAGCAAAACCTTCAATAAACCTCATGTAGTACCCTGCCAGTCCTACAAAACTTCATATGTTAGTGACAGTTTGAGGCTGTTTCCAAGCAAGAACCGCCTCGATCTTAGCCGGATCTACAGCGATTCCTTCCTTGGTTATCACATGTCCTAAGAAATTCACTTTCTCTAGCCAAAATTCACACTTTGACAGATTGGCATACAGTTTCTTCTCGCGTAAAATCTCAAGAACTTGACGTAAATGTTCTCTATGCTCCTCTTCAGTTCTTGAATAAATCAATATATCATCAATGAACACCACAACAAATTTATCAAGGAATGGATTAAAGATTCTGTTCATGTAGTCCATGAAAATTGTTGGTGCATTGGTAACTCCAAACGGCATCACGAGATATTCATAATGTCCGTAACGGGTTCTGAAAGCAGTTTTCTAAATATCTCCTTCTCTTACTTGAATCTGATGGTAACCCGACTTCAGGTCAATCTTCAAAAATACCGCGGCCGCCCTTAATTGATCCATTAAATCATCAATGCGTGGCAAAGGATAACGATTCTTAATAGTTGCCTTATTAAGTTGTCTGTAATCTACACATAACCGCGAGCTTCCGTCTTTCTTCTTAACTAGTAAAACAGGAGCTCCACATGGCGATTCACTTGGTCTAATAAATTTCTTCTTCAACAAATCTTCAATTTGGCCCTTGAGCTCATTTAATTTCGATGGTGACATTCGGTACGGCGCAATCGAAATTGGTCCCGTTCCTGGGTGCAAATCAATGAAAAACTCCACTTCTCTTACCGGTGGCAATCCTGGAATTTCTGTTGGGAATACATCCCGGTACTCTTTGACAAGAGTCACATCTTCTATGTTCACATTTATCCTTGCCTCCACATTAGCCAGAGACAAAAACTCATGAGTCCCTTCACTTAGCGACACTTGGAGTTTGTTAGCGGCTAAATACTTAACAACTCCTGGTTCGGGCAAAAGAACCAATTTACGAGCACAATCCAAGATCACATAATGATAAGACATCCAATCCATACTGAGAATGACCTCGAGTGATTGTAGGGGTAAACAAATCAAATTAACCAAGAAATCCCTATTCTGAATAGTCATTTGACAATGTAAACATGCAGAATTTACTGTCAAAGTCTTAGCAGGTGTGGAGACAACCAAATCAAAAGGTAAAGCAGATACAGATAACTTCAACCGATTCACACAATCCATAGCAATGAAGGAATGGGTTGCCCCCGAATCAAAAAGTGCATTTAGAGTGTTACATGCAATTTCACAGTCACGTTGAATCAGATTGCCAGATGGATTCCCCTCTTCAGCACTCACACAATAAATGCGTCCTCTAGCGGTAGGACGAGTAACCCTAGCTACATTCACAACTGATTCCACCTTTGGAGCCGTGCAATCCCTTGCCACGTGCCCTGGCTTCCGACAATTGTAGCAGGTGAGAACATTAGAGGTACAAGTACTAGCATAATGTCCCTCTTCCCCACATCGGAAACATCGAAGCACTTGTCCCAATTGTCTTCCAAAATTCTGGTTCCCCGAGCGATTTTGGCCACCATTGTTATTTTGTGGTCGATTATAGGGTTTAGCAACATGTTTCCCCTTGTTGTTCTGATAATTCACCCGACTGGGCCCTCCAGCACTAAAATTCCCTCCTCGACTAGCCCTCTTATTCTTCATGTCCTCAACTTCCCTGCATTTTTCCACGAGGACTTGGAAACATTGAATTCCCAATGGCAAGACAGAATCTTGGATCTCATATTTTAGTCCGTCTTGGAAACGATGACACATGAACGGTTCATCAATCTCTTCATGGAAAAACCTAAAATGTCTTGATAGGGATTCAAACTTAGCGGCATATTCGCCCACGGTCATGTTTCCCTGCTGCAGTTTCAGGAAATCATCACCCAGTTTAGTCCTGGTGCTCATCGAGAAGTATTTGTCTAAAAACTTCCTTTTGAACGATTCCCAATTCACCTCCTCATGGGCCGACCTCATCAACAAACTTGTACTCCTCCACCAGTACTCCGCATCCCCTAACAACATATAAGTGGCATAGTTGACCTTCACTGCCGCGTGATAGTTAATCATTTCGAAGATCTTCTCCACTTCTTGGATCCACTGATCCGCTTTCTCCGAATTCTCATCCCCCTTAAACTTGGGAGGATTGTAACGACGGAAATCTTCCAACCCTCTTGACTCTGCAGCACGGATCTCTCTTTCCCTCTTTTCGAGATCACGTTGAGTCTTAGCAGCAGCCATGTTATTCATAGCCTCCGCCATTCGATCATCCCTGTTAGCATTGCCTCTCGGAGCGTCATCCCTTCTTGGCGGCATGGTTTTCCTATAAAACCATCATCAAGTAGAATCTTAACACTACTTCAAATAATTCTAAAATTAGCTTCCAACCACATCAACACCAAATAATTATTTCGGACTTGACCACTCAAACCACCTAAACCGACGCATGATTAGACGACAACTCCCAACCTATAGGTTGACCTACAATCTATAACCAAAGGTTCCACAGCTCCCAAAGAAAACCAAACCAAAGCTCTGATACCACAAATGTAACACCCCGTTTTTCAAAGCGAGGGTGTATTTTTTTTTTTTTTTTTGAAATTAAAATACAACAGAGAAATAAATAAGGTAAAACCTTTGGATAAATAATTAAGTCATTAAAATTTACAAGCAGCGGAAAAGTTTTTCAAAATATAAATCCAAAGCATGTCCTGATGTCAACAATAGTACAGGTACATCCTTTCACCTTAACATAAAGGTAGCCCAAAAGAAAGACATATGTGTCCTGTGTGACAACCTAGTCTGATCATTCTATACATACCAAAAAAAACTATACGCCTTGAGTAATATCCACGCGCCCCGTGAGATTCTCCTAACGTAGCTCCAATCAAGCACTCCCATCCACTTTCCCGTCCGGAGGGTACGAACCGGTGGGATCATCCTGACTCTCATCTGAGGGCAAAGCCCAAATTTCCACAATAGTTGTAAAGGGTCACAAAATACCTTTTCAACTTAGCATGCACTTTAAAAGGATTTTCCATATGCTAAAAGTTCATACAATGCTTGCCAAATGTAAATGAAATCAAATAGAGTTCTCAATCCATCAAGTAATACACAACTGAACAAAACATTGATAAGTTAATTGAGCAATCGATTATCTAACTCAAAATAAGAATTTCCACTAAAACAATCGATTGGGAAATCGATTAAGTGGATAATTGAGCCCCTGTATTAAAGCCAATCGATTTCCAAATCGATTTCCTGATGGTTTTTAGTGATGTTTGAATTCTAGGCCTAATTCAATCGACAATTGATTGGACAATTGATTGGGCAATTGATTGACAGCATAGCTGAGCCACTCACTGACTTAATGCCAATCGATTGGGCAATCGATGGACAACATAGCTGAGCCACTGACTTAATGCCAATCGATTGGGCAATCAACTGGGCAATCGATTGGACAATCGATTGACAGCATTGTTGAGCCACTGACTTAATGCCAATCGATTGGGCAATCGATTGACAGCATTGCTGAGCCACTAACTTAATGCCAATCGATTGGGCAATCGATTTCCCTGCATATTCTTCCAAAAATACATAAACTAACTCGATCACATTCATACACCAATCCAAATCTTAACACTTAGCACTGATAACGCAATCGCTACAACAACATGAGTTTCGAAATAATATTGCAACCAAACATGCTATCACCAAATTCCAAAACATAACACTTAACAATTTAAACACAGTTACCATGACAACTCGAGTTTCAAACTCTCAATCATACACTTGAATCAAAACACGACTCGTGTGCCAAGCACCCTAATGCAATGCATATATGCCAAAATGCATGTACTTGGAATTCCAAACCAAAACCCTCCTCGAAGGGCTGTAAATCATAATTGTACCGCCTATCGCAGGCCAAAGTACCAATTACCAAGGTGCTACCTATCACGGGTCAGCACGATCTACTACAAAACGTAAATCATAAACGTACCACCTATCACGGGTTAGTATTGTTTACCGAGGTGCCACCTATCACGGGTCAGCACGATTTACTAAAAGAAAAAGCGTAAGTCGTAAATGTACCGCCTATCACAGGCCAAAGTATTATTTACCGAGGTGCCACCTATCACGGGTCAGCACAACTTACCAAAAAGTAAATCGTAAACGTACCACCTATCACAGGTCAGTACTGTTTACCGAGGTGCCACCTATCACGGGTCAGCACAATTTACCAGAATGAAATGCATGAACATACACTGACTCCATCCACAAGAATCATTAAGTAAATGCAGATATTAAAAGATTCCCCATTTTTAATACTCATTTAACGTTAACGAATTTCACGCCAAACATTAAGCAAACAGACATATTAAGAGATTCCCCATTCTCAATATTCTTTTAACTTAAATGATTTTGAAAACAACCTTAAGTAACCAAGACATTAAGAGATTCTCCATTCTTAACGCCCAGTTAACTTAAACGATGTTTAAAACAAACATTAAGTAACCAAGGCATTAATTAAGAACACGTCAATTCATTTTTCCACAAAATCCAACCATACACATTTCAAATTCCATCAGTATCAATTAAGAACACGTCAAAAACAACGAACACAAATCAACACAATCCACCACTCAAACACACAAGTTTCATTTACTCAAAATCATACATAAATGAGTTTTAAATTCATTTTCCACGATTCATTCATCAAAATAACCAAAATGTAACTCTAAGGTTTTACCCAAATAGCCTTAGATACATTTTCCCCAAATCAATACTCCAACCATAACAAAATTCTTCTCCACACAACCACATATTAGGCCTAAATGCAAACTAAAAGTTTGGAAGGAGCCCTTACCTTAACGTTAGCTTTAACGTCGATTTACGGCACCACGATCAAATCCGGTAAAAACTTTGCTCGCGACGTCGCTTCCAAAGTTAGCTCACTAGCACCGTAGTGTAGTGGTGAGCAACATTCCCTTTTATCCCTTCGCGAAGCGAAGCTTGGATCCAGAAGAAACGGCGAAATTTGTGCTTGACGGTTTTGAAATCCCTAAACTGTTTTCCTTCGTTTTCGAATCAAAGAGGAAGAGTGAAGTTGAGAAAGGAAGAAAAACGCACGCGAGGCAAGGGAGGAAGAAGATGGAATTTTCTGTTTTCTCTCCTTCTCTTTTCCTTTCTTCCTTTTTCTTTCCTTTCTATTTTCTTTTCTTTTCATTTCCTTCCTTTCCTTTTCTTTATATATATATATATTAATAATAATTAACAAATATCTCCAAATCTTTAGATATTTATTAAATTACCCTTTTACCCATAACGCATTTAAACTCTTCGCAAAAGATTCACCGCAGTTAATTTAATTTATTTATCGACGAGTAATTCTAATCAGGCATCAAAATATCTCTTTGGTCATATAAACTCCAAAATATTAATAACTTGGCTAAAAAGTCCCTGAGTTCAATACCAAAATCCATTAAAATACATACGACATTATTTAAAATTACGGGTCTTACAAGGCACTCTTGAAAGAAGATGCCCAGTTGTACATGATCCTTGCCTCATTGGAATTTGAAGAAAAAGTGGTAATATGAGATGTTCCTATTGTATGTGAATTCCCTGAAGATGTCACTAGTTTACCACCAGAGCATGAAATTGAGTTTAGCATTGATCTTGTACCAGGTACTGGACCCATATCCATGGCACCGTATAGGATGTCTCCCTTAGAATTGTCTGAGCTTAAGAAACAATTAGAAGAGCTTTTAGATAAACAATTTATAAGGCCTAGTGTTTCACCATGGGGTGCACCTGTGTTGTTGGTTAAGAAAAAGGATGGCTCTATGAGGTTATGCGTAGATTACCGTCGACTTAATAAAGTGACAATCAAGAATAAGTATCCGCTGCCTAGGATAGACGACCTTATGGATCAATTGAGAGGATCATGTGTGTTTAGTAAGATCGATCTGAGATCAGGTTACCATCAGATCCGAGTGAAACCTTCTGATACCCCTAAGACCACCTTTAGGACCCGTTATGGCCATTACGAGTATTTGGTTATGCCTTTTGGTGTGACTAATGCACCAACAGTGTTTATGGATTACATGAATCGGATCTTTCATCCTTACCTAGACTATTTTGTGGTTGTGTTTATAGATGATATCTTAGTGTACTCTAAGACTAAGGAAGAACATGGTGAACATCTAAGGATAGTCTTGAAAACCCTTAAGGAGAAACAATTATTTGCCAAGTTGTCTAAGTGTGAATTTTGGTTAGAGGAAGTAAGTTTCCTAGGACATATAATTTCAAAAGGTGGAATAGCTGTTGATCCTACCAAAGTGGAGAGTGTCTTAGAATGGAAAGCACCTAAATCAGTGACTGAGATTAGGAGTTTCCTAGGATTGGCAGGTTATTATCGTAGGTTCATAGAGGGATTCTCCAGGTTGGCCTTACCTCTGACTAAGTTGACCTGTAAAGGGGAATTGTTCGTGTGGGATACTGAGTGTGAGAATAGTTTCCAAGAGCTTAAGAAACGATTGACCTCTGCACCAATCTTAGTATTACGTGACTTGAGTGAACCTTTTGTAGTATATTGTGATGCGTGTGGTTCCGGATTAGGTGGAGTACTTATGCAGGATGGAAACTTAATAGCATATGCTTCTAGGCAACTGAAGATTCATGAGAGAAACTACCCTACCCATGACCTAGAACTAGCAGCAGTTGTCTTTGTACTTAAGATGTGGAGACATTATTTATATGGATCTAGATTTGAGGTTTTTAGTGACCATAAGAGCCTTAAGTATCTTTTTGATCAGAAGGAATTGAACATGAGACAACGTAGGTGGATGGAATTCCTTAAAGATTTTGATTTCGAGCTTAAATATCACCCTGGAAAGGCCAATGTAGTGGCTGATGCCTTGAATAGAAAGACTTTGAGTGTGTCCGCCTTAATGGTTAAGCATAGTGAGTTGTTGGAATAATTTAGAGACCTTAGTTTAGTTTGTGAAGTGACACCAGAAAGTATTAAATTGGGGATGTTGAAGGTAACTAGTGGACTATTGGAAGAGATTGAAAAGAGTCAAAAGTTGGATTTATATCTTTTAGATAAGTTACAGTCGATTGACCAAGGGAGAGAACCTGACTTTAAAATAGGTGTGGATGGAATTTTGAGATTTAAGGAGAGGATTTGTGTTCCCGATGTAGAGGAGTTAAGAAAGATGATCTTAGAAGAAGGACATAGGAGTTGTCTAAGTATTCACCCTAGAGCCACAAAGATGTATAAGGACCTCAAGAAGATATTTTGGTGGCCTAAAATGAAAAGAGACGTTGCTGAGTTTGTGTATGCTTGTCTAACTTGCCAAAAATCTAAAGTAGAACACCAAAAACCTTCAGGTTTGATGCAACCTTTGAGTATTCCCAAATAGAAGTGGGATAGCATCTCTATGGACTTTGTGTTAGGCTTACCTCGAACTCCAAGAAGGTACGATAGCATTTGGGTCATTGTGGATAGATTAACTAAGTCTGCTCACTTTATTCCGATAAACATAACTTATTCTATGGAAAGGTTAGCTGAAATATATATAAAGGAAATTGTGAAGTTGCATGGAATCCCATCAAGTATAGTCTCAGACAGAGACCCTAGGTTTACCTCTATGTTTTGGCAAGGTTTACAAAGTGCTTTAGGTACGAACCTTAGGATGAGTTCAGCATACCACCCACAGACAGATGGTCAAACTGAGCGAACCAATCAATCCCTAGAAGACTTGTTAAGAGCTTGTGTGTTGGAACAAAATGAAAGAAAGAAAAACCTCGAATTTCAAGAAGGTGATCATGTATTTTTGAGAGTTACTCCAACAACTAGGGTTGGTCGGGCATTAAAAATGCGAAAGCTTACACCTCGGTTTATAGGACCTTACCAAATTCTCAAACTTGTCGGTAACGTAGCATATCAGATCGCATTGCCTCCGTCTCTTTCTAATCTCCATAGTGTCTTTCATGTGTCTCAACTTCGCAAGTACATTTTCGATCCCTCACACGTGATTGAGTCAGACAAGGTCCAAATAAAAGAGAATCTAACTTTTGAGACCTTACCGCTACGGATTGAGGACCAAAAGACCAAAGAATTAAGGGGTAAGGCGATTTCATTGGTTAAGGTTGTCTGGGGAGGGTCTACTGGTGAAAGTGCTACGTGGGAGGTCGAAAGCCAGATGCGCGATTCTTATCCCGAACTATTTTCGTCAGGTAAATTTCGAGGACGAAATTTTCTCCAACAGGGGGAGAAATGTAACACCCCAATTTCTCTTTACCTTATTTTAAATAGTATAATGATACAATACTATATTTTTATTTTATTTTTATATATGAGTGTTAATATGTGTTTTAATTGGTATCTTTAGCACTAATAAAATGGGTTAATGATAAGAATAACTATAGTCATAATAATAATAATAATAATAATAGTAACCATTACAATAAATAATAATAATAATAATAACTCTAGTAGTGAGAATGGGCAATGGCCACAAAAAGCCCATGTTTTCTAGCAGGCCTTGATCACCAACCCTAAGTTACCCACATATATATATGTGGAAGTGATAGGCTAAATAGGTTTTAAAAAAAATTCTGTCGTGCTTTCCATTCCAATTCCTAATCGTACTTTCCCTTCCAAGCACAGTGTCGTGCACACACATTGGTAATTACCAAAAACAAGCCTTATACATTGCTAATTTCCAAAAAAAAAATAAAAAAGAGAAGAAAGAAGGATTTGTTGTTGCCGTATTGCCTCTAGCCTTGTTTCATTAACCAAATATCAGGTACACCTTCCCAATTCTATCAATTATTTTAAAATAAGGCACTTATATCAATATAGGGCTGTTGATCAAAGCATGATAATGTTGAATAGTATGTATAGGGTCCTAGTTATTATATCGAATTATACGAGTACATAACATATATGCCGTTATTTCAATTTTTAGTAATATTTAAGCGTATGATCAGATCATCATAACACTAAGCATGTGTCCCTTTATTCTAAATTTTAGGATTAGACATACCACTGAACTACGTTACTGAATGTATATTCAAAATTAACTTAATTTACTTATTTATTTACTATTTATTTATTCAATTACTAAATTATGTATTTATTTATTTATTTATTTATTATTTATTTATTTATCATTTATTTATTTATCATTTATTTTATTATTTATTTATTCAATTACTTATTTATTTTATTATGTATTTTGTTATTTATTTATTTATTTATTTACGTATTTATTTATTAGTAAATTTTTATTAATTCATTTTATTATTTAATTATTCATTTACTTATTTATTTATTTATTTATCATTTATTTTATTATTTATTTATTCATTTACTTACTTAATTATTTATTATTTATTTTGTT
>JBBPBS010000799.1:11156-25224 GCA_037974835.1 Cicer judaicum | reverse complement strand
TATTCATTTATTTATTTGTGTATTTATTTTATTATTTATTTATTCATTTACTTATTTACTTAATTATTATTTATTTATTTATTTATTTATTATTATTTATTTATTTATTTATTCCGTTACTTATTTAATTATTTATTTAATTATTTTTTTATTTATTTATTCATTTATTTATTTACTCCTTAACGTATTTACTTATTTATTTATATATTTACTTACTTATTTATTATTTCGTTATTCATTTACTTATTTATTTATTTATTTATTATTTTATTATTTATTCATTTACTTATTCGTTTATTTATTATTTATTTTATTTATTCAATTACTTATCTGTTTATTTATTATTTATTTTGTTGTTTATTTATTTATTTATTCATAGTAATTAGTTTATTTGTATTTGGTGGTTGTGTGGCTATAATTTCCTCGCGGGCTATTAGAGACGACGACCGACAAAGAAACGACTCGTTAGCATATCAGATTCATTGGACAAAATCTTCAGTCGAGGTAAGGGGTGGGATGAGGTTCGATTTTATGAGTGTAAAATAACGTGAGATGAACGGGAATGCTGAAATTCCCAAAAGTTCATTCGGGGCTTACTATGTACAGTTGAGCCCTATTGAGTAATAATAATTAATTGATAAAATGTGAATGGTAATAGTGAGGACTAAAATATAATTTAACAACCCATAGAATTGTCGTGAATTTATATCAAGATTGCATTATGTCTGATTTTATGAAATCTTATACTGATTGTTAATGTATGAATGATATGTACTTGAATGTTTTTGACATTTTGATTGAATTTGTGATATTACTAAAATGTGCCACCTGTTGAAATTCCTTATTATGTGATTGATACAATTGAATTGTGTATTGTAAGTAGTGTAAACCAAATATTGTGATTGACTGATAAAGATAAACCATGATGAAATATTATGAAGTCAAATTGAAACTTATTGAGTTGTGATGATCGAGTAAGTTTGAGACATGTGTTGTAGATTTTGGAGTTAGGGTTATTTTGTCATCATATAGGGAGGGTTTGACAAACCTAGTGATTTGGGGAAGTACAACTGAATGAGCCTGATCGTGGAGGGCTACAGTCGAACTGTAAGGTAAGACTGGTAGACCTTGGGGGTACACCTAGTGGGGAATTCCTAAGTGGATTAGTGGGTTATTCCCTAAGGCCGGGACCTACCGTGCAACACAAGAGTACCCCGACTGTCGCGTATATATGTCTCGGGTTGAGTTGAGGGGATCTATGAGGACTTGGCCATTCATGAATTGTCCGTCCACTCTTGTAGTGGCATAGTATCAGGCCTCCTAACCAAGTACTTCAGAGTAGAATGGTACCAAATGATGAAGTATAGAGTATAGGACATGCATAGCATTGCATTATTTCGATTGTCTTATTATGAATGGATTTGATAAGTCGCTGATATTATACACTTGACATATTTGGAGATTGTGATAATTTGACTGTTTGCGTGTTCTCCTCGTGTATTTTATACTATTACATAATTTCGATACTCACCCCTCGTTGTTTGTGTTTGGCGTTTGCGACGGACGCAGGCGAGCTGTAAGTTGCAGGTGATGACTAATTCCATCAGAGAGGTGGAAGCCGTCATGTCTTGGAGACTCTATTTATATGCATTGTACTGATGTTATTTTGAGTATTTTATTTTGGGAATTTCCGCTCTGATAGTGACATCGGGTGGGGACTTTATTTACACTGAATTTAAAACATAAGTACGTGTACTTTAAATAAAAAAAAAAGGATTTTGTTGTTTGATATTATGATTCCGATTTCATTATGTTGATGGAAATTTTGAATTTATGTGACATGTTTATGATTATGTGATATTCTTTATCTAAAAAAAAAAAAAATTTATTTGGGGTTTAGGGTGTCACAATGGATACATATTTCAAGTGACGTGGAAATTGCTTGACTTTAACTAGTGGCGTTTATTTATTTTTCTCTACATACTCGTCTTTATTCCCTTTCAACTCCTCCCATCTAGTATGCAAGCAGGGGGAGTGAGATGGTGATGCTTCTAACATGGCTAAAATATCTTTTACTCTTGGATCTTCATTATCTTTAACAACATCTTGGGGTAGGCACAACATTCTTTCTATCATTGGTACTTGATTTTCAACTTATTCATCGATTATCGAATCTAACACCTCAATTTAGTTGCACCCTTCTCTTGTGTTTGAATGCTCTATGGCATTTAGAATATTGAATGTAATTTTTTCCTGATTTACCATGTGCCACATCAATCATAGCTCTCCCTATTGTTAAGTATGGTCTCCCCAAGGTCAAGGGGATATCATTGTCTTTCCCCATGTCTAGTATCACAAAATCCACTAGAAAAATGAACTTATCTACTTTGACCAACACATCTTCCACCACCATATATTGCAGCTGAATACAAATCCAAGTAAGTAGCAAAAACTACAAATCTTTAATCGACTAAAGGATGTTGTAGCCGAATACAAATACCAAGTTAGTAGCTAAAAATGCACTTTTGTATTCGACTACAACATGTTGTAGCCGAATACAAAATCAAGTCAGTGGAAAAATTTAATCATCTGTATTCGACTACAAAAATTTGTATTTGAATACAAGCTTAAAATTTTGAAATAAATCTGACCGTTAGAGAGGTAAATTCAACTATACTTAGATTGTAGTTGAATACAACTGTGAAACAATGCAATTTTTCAGTTCAGATTTAATTTGGATCATTGCATATGTTCATCAAACCTTTAGGAACGATTGCCCCTAATCTGAAGTGATGTCTAAGAAGTATAAGGACTTCTTAGTTTCAGATTTAACTTAAGAACCTTAACAACAATCATAGAACAACTTTAAACAACTTTCTAAAATATTTTGTGAATTATTTAAAGAAATACTTTCACATTTCAAGTACATGTTTTATATTGTCATATCATTGAGAAAAGTTCTCTATTAAAATTATATTAGACTGTTATCATTGTACTCAAGTGTTATACCCTCTTGATTTCAATCAAAATCAGTGATGTAAAATCATTCAAGTTATTGTGTAAATTGAGGAAAGTGGTGTACATTCTTCAAGTGTTGTAAACTAGGATAGTAGTGTGCTATCTTCAGCATACTTTCAACAACTTTGAACAACTTGCTAAAATATTTTGTGAATTATTCAAAGTCATACTTTTCATATTTGATGTAATGCCTAGTTACGTAGGTATAAAAAATGAGGTAATACTAGAAAAAATTTGAAATTATATAAAAGAATAAGGTATTGTAATAAATAATGAACTAGAATATAACCCGTGTGTTGCTCGGCATATATAGACTTTAACATATTAGTAGTATTGTGAATAAGATTTTAAAATTTCAAAAATAATATAATTTATTCATTTTGTTTGTAAAGTATTTTTTCAAGTGAGTTTATTTGAGTAATTATTATATATGAGTTGACAAACACACATTTGAGAATATGTAAAATATTTTGTAGAACGTAATTGAAACTAATTTATATGTTTAGTATTAAAAATCCATATTGAACATCATTTTACAAACAAAATTCATAAATTATATTTAGTGTTAAAAATCTTATTAGTATTTTAATAAAAATTAATATATATAATTATCTACCGCAAAATCAGATTAGTCATGCTCTTTTTTTGAATTATCAAATCTAAATTTATTTTCAAAATATTGTTTGAAAAATATAACATTTAAATTCTTAAATGCACAAATAACCTTTTCAACTTAGCATGCATCTTAAAGTATTTTCCATATGCTAAAAGTTTGTATAATGCTTACCAAATGAAAATGGAATCAAAATAAATTTCTCAATCCATCAAGTAATGCATATCTAGCCAAAACATTGATAAAACCATTGAGCAATCGATTATCTAACTCAAAATGAGAATTTATATTGAGCCAATCGATTGGGCAAATCGATTTCCCAAAATTTTTAGTGAAAACTGAACTTTGAACTTACATCAATCAATTGGGGAAATCGATTGATGAAGGTCTGAGCCCCTGTATTGTCAAATCGATTTCGTGAAAGACTGAGCCCCTGTATTGAATCCAATCGATTTCTCACTGTTTCTAAGAAAACTCATTACCAAATCGATTGGGTAAATCGATTTCCCAGTCAATTCTTCCAAAATTACATAATCAAACTCATTCACATTCATACACAACTCCGAATCCTAACACTTAGCAATTTCCACACATTCACTACAACATCATGAACTTCGAAATAGTTTTACATTCAACATGTTATCACATAATTCCAAAACATAACTCTTAGTAAAATCAACACAATCACAATGACATCTCAAGTTCAAATACTCAATAATAAACTTGAATTAACACACTTACACACAATTTCAAAACATTCTGCTTAACGGTTACGACGCAATACCCACACAAACAAGATGAACCAACAAATCACATGGCATCACCTTGACTCGACAATCCCAACACGGACAAGATGAACCAACAAATCACATGGCATCACCTTGACTCGACAATCCCAACACGGACAAGATGAACCAACAAATCACATGGCATCACCTTGACTCGACAATCCCAACACAGACAAGATGAACCAACAAATCACATGGCATCACCTTGACTCGACAATCCCAACACAGACAAGATGGACCAACAAATCACATGGCATCACCTTGACTCTATCCACTACAATCGTTAAGTAAATGCAATATTAAAAGATTCCCCATTTTTAATATTCATTTAACTTAAACGATTTTCACATCAAACATTAAGTAAGCAAGACATTAAGAGATTCCCCATTCTTAATGCTCATTTAACTTAAACAATTTTCACAACACATATTAAGTAAACAAGACATTAAGAGATTCCCCATTCTTAATACTCGTTTAACTCTAATGGTTTCCAAATTTCACACAAAACAAACTCACACATATTATCCAATTCAATCCAAAACACATCAATTCATTTCTCCACAAAATCCAATCATAAACATATCAAATCTCACAAACATTAATCATGAACACGACAAATACGATAAACACAAATCATCACAACATACCACTCAAACACAACCAATTTCATTTACTCAAAATCATACAAAAATGGGTTAAATTCATTTTCTCCAAATCAACTCCAACCCTAATAAAATTCTTTTCCACACAACCACAAGTAAGGCCCTAAATGCAATCTAAAAGTTTGGAAGGAGCCCTTACCTTCATGTTAGCTGTAACGCGCGATTACAGTGCCACGGTAAATCCGGTAAAGTATTCCGCTCGTAACTCCGCTTCCAAAGTTGGTTCCCTAGCACCGTAGCATGGTAGTGAGCAACTTTCCCTTCTATCTCTTAGCGAAACGAAGCTTAGATGTAGGTGAAATGGGGAGGTTTGTGTTTGACGGTTTTGAAATCTCTAACTCCGTTTTCGAATCTTGAAGGAGGAAAGGAGTTGGGAACTTGCTCTTTCTCGCCCACTAGCCTTGGGTTTCAATTTTCGAACTCAAAGGGAGCAAGAAAAACGAAAATGGAGGAAGGGGGAAATGGTTCACGCAAGGCAGAGGAAGAAGAAGAAGTTTCTGGTTTTTCTTTCCCTTCTCTTTCTTTTCTTTCTTTCTCTTTCCTTTTCTTTTTCTTCTCTTTCTCTTCCCTTTTCTTTTTCTTCTCTTTCTCTTTCCTTTTCTTTTTCTTCTCTTTCTCTTTCCTTTTCTTTTTCTTCTCTTTCTATTTCCTTTCCTTTTCCCTTCAAACAAATATCTATATATATATATATTTATATATATTTCAATTAATTTTAACAAATATCTCAAAATATCCAGATATTTATTAAATTACCATTTCACTCAAAACGCATTAAATTCATCGTAAAAGATTCACCGCAGTTAATTTAATTTATTTATCGACGAGTAATTCTATTCGGGCATCAAAATATCTTTTTAGGCATTTAAGCTCACAAAATATTAATAACTTGGCTAAAAAGCCTCCGAGTTCCATACCCAAAATACACCAAAATACATACAGTATACTTTAAAATTATGGGTCTTACATTACTACCCGCCTAAAATTAATTTCGTCCTCGAAACTATAAGTCGATAAATAACTCTCGGTGTTTTTCCCTCATCTTGCTCTCCAGTTCCCAAGTTGCATCTCCAGTAATTGGATTCCAAATCACCTTGACCAACGAAACTTCCTTGGTCCTCAATCGCTTAACCTTCCTGTCCTCAATTCTCACAGGTGGTACTTCGAATGACAAGTTATCCTTTAGCTGGATTGTGTCTGGTTCGATCACATGAGATGGATCTGCAAGATATTTCCTCAATTGCGACACATGAAACACGTCATGAATATTGGACAGTATCGGAGGTACTGCAATCCGATAAGCAACGGGCCCAATTCGTGCAGAAATCTGATATGGTCCAATGAATTTCGGAGTCAACTTCTTCGATTTCAATGCTCTACCAACTCCAGTAGTAGGTGTGACTCTTAGAAACACATGGTCAACCTTTTTGAATTCTAAAAGTCTGCGACGCTTGTCCGTGTAACTCTTCTGACGATCTTGTGAAGTCTTCATTTTCTCCTTGATCTTCCGTACCTTAGCGGTAGTCTGTTGCACCATCTTTTGTCCGACAATCATATTTTCACTGTCCTTATACCAACACAAGGGCGTTTGACACTTGCCCCCATATAAAGCCTCATATGTTGCCATTCCAATACTTGCGTGGAAACTATTGTTGTAGGTCAACTCAATCAACGGAAGTACATCATCCCAACTTCCTCTATCATCTAATACACAGGCTCTCAACAGATCTTCTAGGGATTGATTCGTCCTTTCAGTCTGTCCGTCCGTTTGTGGATGGTAAGCTGAACTCAATCGTAGTTTCGTTCCCAACGCTTCGTGCAATGCTCCCCAAAAATGTGATGTGAACTTCGGATCACGGTCTGATACAATACTCGATGGTACCCCGTGTAACCTCACAATTTCAGCAATGTAGATCTCTGTTAGCTGATCTACCTTATAAGTGGTCTTTACTGGCAAAAACTGTGCGGATTTAGTCAGTCGATGAACTATCACCCATATAGAATCATTATTTCTCCTTGTTTTAGGCAATCCAGTTATGAAATCCATGGAAATGTTGTCCCACTTCCATTCGGGTATATCTAAAGGTTGCAACATCCCAGCAGGTCGCTGATGTTCCACCTTCGCTTTTTGACAAGTTAGACAAGTCGATACATACTCCGCTACATGCCTCTTCATTCCTGGCCACCAATAATTCCGCCTCAAATCCTGATACATCTTTGTTGCTCCAGGATGAATACTCAACTTACTCTTATGAGCCTCTTCTAAAATCGCTTTCCTCATATCTACAATTTCTGGTACACAAATCCTACCATTACATCGCAAAATATTATCTGATCCAATCTTGAATTCTGTTGTCTTCCCTTGCACTATTAGGTTCCTTTTCTCTTGAATTAAGACGTCATCTTGAGAATTTGCAATGTCTTCAAGCAGTCCACTCGAAATCTTAATCATTCCGAATTTCAAAATTTCTTGGTGCAAACTCTATGTTCAAGTGTAGGTCTCTAAAAGCTTCCCACAACTCTTGTTGCCTAGCCATAATTGTTGAAGACACCGATACACTTCTTCTACTTAACGCATCCGCCACTACATTGGCCTTCCCAGAGTGGTACTGCAGTGTGAAATTAAAATCCTTGAGAGTCTCCATCCATCGTCTCTGGCGCATGTTCAACTCCTTCTGATCAAACAAATATTTCAAACTTTTATGGTCACTGAACACGGTGAACGTGCACCCATATAAATAATGCCTCCAGATCTTCAATGCAAAAACAACCGCAGCAAGCTCCAAATCATGAGTAGGATAGTTTCTCTCATGATTCTTCAATTGCCTTGAGGCATAAGCTACAGCTTTCTTGTGTTGCATCAGGACACATCCCAACCCTTGGTGAGATGCATCACAATAAACTTCATAGGGTTCATCTGATTGTGGTAACACCAACACTGGTGAGGTCGTCAATTTTCTCTTTAGTAACTGAAAATTTTCCTCACACTTCTCCGTCCATGCGAACGGTTGATCTTTTCTAGTGAGTTGTGTCAATGGAGTCACAATCTTAGCAAAACCTTCGATAAACCTCCTATAGTACCTTTGCCAGTCCTACAAAACTTCATATGTCAGTGACAGTCTGAGGCTATTTCCAAGCAAGAACCGTCTCAATCTTAGCAGGATCTACAACAATTCCTTCCTTGGTTATCACATGTCCCAAGAAATTCACCTTCCCTAACCAAAACTCACACTTTGACAGATTGGCATACAATTGCTTCTCGCGTAAAATCTCAAGAACTTGACGTAAATGTTCTCCATGCTCTTCTTCAGTTCTTGAATAGATTAATATATCATCAATGCACACCACGACAAATTTATCCAGGAATCGACTAAAGATTCTGTTCATGTAGTCCATGAAAATTGCTGGTGCATTGGTAACTCCAAACGGCATAACGAGATATTCATAATGTCTGTAACGGGTTCTGAAAGCAGTTTTTTGAATATCTCCTTCCCTTACTCGAATCTGATGGTAACCCGACTTCAAGTCAATCTTAAAAAATATCGCGGCCCCTCTCAATTGATCCATTAAATCATCGATGTGTGGCAAAGGGTAACAATTTTTAATAGTTGCCTTATTGAGCTGTCTATAGTCCACACATAAACGCGAGCTTCCGTCCTTCTTATTAACTTGTAGAACTGGAGCTCCCCATGGCGATACACTTGGCCTAATAAATTTCATCTTCAACAAATCTTCAATTTGACCTTTGAGCTCATTTAATTCCAATGGCAACATCCGATACGGTGCCATTGAAATAGGTCCGGTTCTGGGGTGCAAATCAATGAAAAATTCCACTTCTCTTACCGGTGGCAATCCTGGGATTTCCGTTGGAAACACATCCTGGTACTCATTGACAAGCCTCACATCTTCTATGTTCACATTTATATTTGCCTCCACATTATCCAGAGACAAAAACTCATGAGTCCCTTCACTTAGCGACACTCGGAGTTTGTTAGCGGCTAAATACTTATAAACTCTTGGTTCGGGGAAAAGAACCAATTTACGAACACAATCCAAGATCACATAATGGTGCGACATCCAGTCCATACCGAGAATGACCTCGAGTGATTGTAGCGGTAAACAAATCAAATTAACCAAGAAATCCCTATTCTGAATAGTTATTTGACAATGTAAACATGAAGAATTTACTGTCAAAGTCTTAGCAGGTGTGGAGACAACCAAATCAAAAG
The DNA here is from genome assembly GCA_037974835.1 of Cicer judaicum. NCBI lineage: Eukaryota > Viridiplantae > Streptophyta > Magnoliopsida > Fabales > Fabaceae > Cicer > Cicer judaicum. The sequence continues at coordinate 15,917 of JBBPBS010000799.1, read as the reverse complement.
GTAAAGCAGATATAGATAACTTCAAACGATTCACACAATCCAGAGCAATGAAGGAATGGGTTGCCCCCGAATCAAAAAGGGCAGTTAAAGTGTTACCTACAATCTCACAGTCATGTTGAATCAGATTGCCAGATGGATTCCCCTCTTCCGCACTCATACAATAAATGCATCCTCTAGCAGTAGGACGGGTAGCTCTAGCTACATTCACAACTGGTTCCACCTTTGGAACCGTGCAATCCCTTGCAAAGTGCCCTAGCTTTTGGAAATTATGGCACGTCGGTCTATTAGAGGTACATCCATTAGCATAATGTCCCTCTTCCCCACATCGGAAACATCGAACCACTCGTCCCAATTGTCTCCCAAAATTCTGGTTCCCCGAGCAATTCTGGCCACCGTTGTTATTTTGTGGTCGATTATAGGGTTTAGCAACTTGTTTCCTCTTGTTGTTCTGATAATTCACCCGACTGGGCCCTCCAGCACTAAAATTCCCTCCTCGACTGCCCTGCATTTTTCCACAAGGACTTGGAAACGTTGAATTTCCAAAGGCAAGACAGAATCCTGGATCTCGTATTTTAATCCGTCTTGGAAACGATGACACATGAACGGTTCATCAATCTCTTCACGGAAAAACCTAAATTGTCTTGATAGGGATTCAAACTTAGCGGCATATTCGCCCACGGTCATGTTTCCCTGATGCAGTTTCAGGAAATCATCACCCAGTTTAGTCCTGGTGCTCATTGGGAAGTATTTGTCTAGAAACTTCCTCGTGAGCTGACCTCATCAACAATATTGTACTCCTCCACCAGTACTCCGCATCCCCTAATAGCATATAAGTGGCATAGTTGACCTGCACTGTCGCCTGACAGTTGATCATTTCGAAGATCTTCTCCACTTCTTGGATCCACTGATCCGCTTTCTCTGAATTCTCATCCCCCATAAACTTGGGAGGATTGTAACGACGGAAATCTTCCGACCCTCTTGACTCTGCAGCACGGATCTCTCTTTCCCTCTTTTCGAGATCACGTTGAGTCTTGGCGGCAATCTGTGCAGCAATAGAAGCAACCATGTTATTCATAGCCTCCGCCATTCGATCATCCCTGTTAGCATTGGCTCTCGGAGCGTCATCTCCTAGCGGCATGGTGTTCCTATAAAACCATCATCAAATAGAGTCTTAACACTACTTCATAAAATTCCAAAGCTAACTTCCCTCCACAATCAACACATAATAATTATTGCGGACCTAACCACTCCAACCACCTAACCCAATGCATGATCAGATAACAACTCCTAACCTAAAGGTTGAGCTACAATCAATAACCAAAGGTTCCACAGCCCCCAAAGAAAACCCAACCAAAGCTCTGATACCACAAATGTAACACCCCGTTTTTCAAAGCGAGGGTGTATTTTTTTTTTTCCAAAAGATATTAAAATAAAACAGAGAAACAAATAAGAAAACACCTTTGGATAAATAATTAAGTCATTATAATTAACAAGCAGCGAAAAAGTTTCTCAAAATATGAATCCAAAATATTTTCACAATAAAAAGTGTTACATGGAACTCGTCAAAATAAGATGTCATACTGACAATATTAGTAAAGTTACAATCTTCCAATTTAAAATAAAACGCAATTCAAAATAAAGACATATGTTCCTTCTATGTCAACCTAATCTGATCATTCTACCAAAAAGCTATACACCCTGAGTAATCACCACGCGCCCCGTAGGATCCTCCTAATATAGCTCCAGTCAAGCATTCCCATCTACAGGGTACCAACCGGTAGGATTGTCCTGGCTCTCATCTGAGGGCAAAGCCCAGATTTCCACAATAGTTGTAACGGGTCACCAACCGAAATTAACAGTTAACATATAACATTTAAATTCTTAAATGCACAAATAACCTTTCCAACTTAGCATGCATCTTAAAGGATTTTCCATATGCTAAAAGTTCATATAATGCTTACCAAATGAAAATGGAATCAAAATAAAGTTCTCAATCCATCAAGTAATGCATATCTAGCCAAAACATTGATAAAACCATTGAGCAATCGATTATCTAACTCAAAATGAGAATTTATACTGAGCCAATCAATTGGGCAAATCGATTTCCCAAATTTTTTAGTGAAAACTGAACTTTGAACTTACATCAATCGAATGGGGAAATCGATTGATGAAGGTCTGAGCCCCTGTATTGTCAAATCGATTGGGTAAATCGATTTCGTGAAAGACTGAGCCCCTGTATTGAATTCAATCGATTGGGCAAATCGATTTCCTAAAAGACAGAGCCCCTGTATTGGATCCAATAGATTGGGAAAATCAATTTCCTGAAAGACAGAGCCCCTGTAATGGATCCAATCGATTTGCTGAATCGATTTCTCACTGTTTCTAAGAAAACTCATTACCAAATCGATTGGGTAAATCGATTTCCCAGTCAATTCTTCCAAAATTACATAATCAAACTCATTCACATTCATACACAACTCCGAATCCTAACACTTAGCAATTTCCACACATTCACTACAACATCATGAACTTCGAAATAGTTTTACATTCAACATGTTATCACATAATTCCAAAACATAACTCTTAGTAAAATCAACACAATCACAATGACATCTCAAGTTCAAATACTCAATAATAAACTTGAATTAACACACTTACACACAATTTCAAAACATTCTGCTTAACGGTTACGACGCAATACCCACACAAACAAGATGAACCAACAAATCACATGGCATCACCTTGACTCGACAATCCCAACACGGACAAGATGAACCAACAAATCACATGGCATCACCTTGACTCGACAATCCCAACACGGACAAGATGAACCAACAAATCACATGGCATCACCTTGACTCGACAATCCCAACACAGACAAGATGAACCAACAAATCACATGGCATCACCTTGACTCGACAATCCCAACACCGACAAGATGAACCAACAAATCACATGGCATCACCTTGACTCGACAAATCCCAACACAGACAAGATGAACCAACAAATCACATGGCATCACCTTGACTCGAAAATCCCAACACAGACAAGATGAACCAACAAATCACATGGCATCAGCTTGCTCCACAATCCCAACACAGACAAGATGAACCAACAAATCACATAGCATTACCTTGACTCGACAATCCCAACACAGACAAGATGGACCAACAAATCACATGGCATCACCTTGACTCTATCCACTACAATCGTTAAGTAAATGCAATATTAAAAGATTCCCCATTTTTAATATTCATTTAACTTAAACGATTTTCACATCAAACATTAAGTAAGCAAGACATTAAGAGATTCCCCATTCTTAATGCTCATTTAACATAAAAAATTTTCACAACACACATTAAGTAAACAAGACATTAAGAGATTCCCATTCTTAATACTCATTTAACTCTAATGGTTTCCAAATTTCACACAAAACAAACTCACACATATTATCCAATTCAATCCAAAACACATCAATCCATTTCTCCACAAAATCCAATCATAAACATATCAAATCTCACAAACATTAATCATGAACACGACAAATACGATGAACATAAATCATCACAACATACCACTCAAACACAACCAATTTCATTTACTCAAAATCATACAAAAATGCGTTAAATTCATTTTCTCCAAATCAACTCCAACCCTAATAACATTTTTTTCCACACAACCACAGGTAAGGCCCTAAATGCAATCTAAATGTTTGGAAGGAGCCCTTACCTTCACGTTAGTTGTAATGTGCGATTACAGTGCCGCGGTAAATCCGGTAAAGTTTTCCGCTCGTAACGCCGCTTCCAAAGTTGGTTCCCTAGCACCGTAGCGTGGTAGTGAGCAACTTTCCCTTCTATCTCTTCGCGAAACGAAGCTTAAATCTAGGTGAAACAGGGAGGTTTGTGTTTGACGGTTTTTGAAATCCTTAACCCATTTTCGAATTCGTGAAGGAGGAAAGGAGTTGGGAACTTGCTCTTTCTCGCCCACTAACCTTGGGTTTCAATTTTCGAACTCAAAGGGAGCAAGACAAACTAAAATGGAGGAAGGGGGAAATGGTTCACGCAAGGTAGAGGAAGAAGAAGAAGTTTCTGGTTTTTCTTTCCCTTCTCTTTTTTTCCTTTCTTTCTCTTTCCTTTTCTTTTTCTTCTCTTTCTCTTTCCTTTCCTTTTCCCTTCATACAAATATCTATCTATATATATATATATATTTATATATATTTGAATTACTTTTAACAAATATCTCAAAATATCAAGATATTTGTTAAATTACCATTTCACTCAAATCGCATTAAATTCTTCGTAAATGATTCACCGCAGTTAATTTAATTTATTTATCAACGAGTAATTCTATTCGGGCATCAAAATATCTTTTTGGGCATTTAAGCTCACAAAATATTAATAACTTGGCTAAAAAGCCTCTGAGTTCCATACCCAAAATACACCAAAATACATACAGTATACTTTAAAATTATGGGTCTTACACAAAAGATAGGAATTAAAGAAGAATTACAAGAAGGATTCATGAACCATTCATGATAAAACTCCTTAATCAAGGAAATAAGAACATAAACATTTCATTAAATCCAAAATTTAAAATCAACAAATTTATCAAATAAATCCTTAAATTAACTAATTATTAAAGATAAATAAGACTAAAAACAATGAAAAATATACATATGATTAAGAGTCATCACAACCCCAAACTTAATCTATTGCTTGTCCCCAAGCAACAATTAATTTCAGATTTGGTACAATTAAAATT
>JBBPBS010000799.1:0-11146 GCA_037974835.1 Cicer judaicum | reverse complement strand
GCATTACCTTGACTCGACAATCCCAACACAGACAAGATGGACCAACAAATCACATGGCATCACCTTGACTCTATCCACTACAATCGTTAAGTAAATGCAATATTAAAAGATTCCCCATTTTTAATATTCATTTAACTTAAACGATTTTCACATCAAACATTAAGTAAGCAAGACATTAAGAGATTCCCCATTCTTAATGCTCATTTAACATAAAAAATTTTCACAACACACATTAAGTAAACAAGACATTAAGAGATTCCCATTCTTAATACTCATTTAACTCTAATGGTTTCCAAATTTCACACAAAACAAACTCACACATATTATCCAATTCAATCCAAAACACATCAATCCATTTCTCCACAAAATCCAATCATAAACATATCAAATCTCACAAACATTAATCATGAACACGACAAATACGATGAACATAAATCATCACAACATACCACTCAAACACAACCAATTTCATTTACTCAAAATCATACAAAAATGCGTTAAATTCATTTTCTCCAAATCAACTCCAACCCTAATAACATTTTTTTCCACACAACCACAGGTAAGGCCCTAAATGCAATCTAAATGTTTGGAAGGAGCCCTTACCTTCACGTTAGTTGTAATGTGCGATTACAGTGCCGCGGTAAATCCGGTAAAGTTTTCCGCTCGTAACGCCGCTTCCAAAGTTGGTTCCCTAGCACCGTAGCGTGGTAGTGAGCAACTTTCCCTTCTATCTCTTCGCGAAACGAAGCTTAAATCTAGGTGAAACAGGGAGGTTTGTGTTTGACGGTTTTTGAAATCCTTAACCCATTTTCGAATTCGTGAAGGAGGAAAGGAGTTGGGAACTTGCTCTTTCTCGCCCACTAACCTTGGGTTTCAATTTTCGAACTCAAAGGGAGCAAGACAAACTAAAATGGAGGAAGGGGGAAATGGTTCACGCAAGGTAGAGGAAGAAGAAGAAGTTTCTGGTTTTTCTTTCCCTTCTCTTTTTTTCCTTTCTTTCTCTTTCCTTTTCTTTTTCTTCTCTTTCTCTTTCCTTTCCTTTTCCCTTCATACAAATATCTATCTATATATATATATATATTTATATATATTTGAATTACTTTTAACAAATATCTCAAAATATCAAGATATTTGTTAAATTACCATTTCACTCAAATCGCATTAAATTCTTCGTAAATGATTCACCGCAGTTAATTTAATTTATTTATCAACGAGTAATTCTATTCGGGCATCAAAATATCTTTTTGGGCATTTAAGCTCACAAAATATTAATAACTTGGCTAAAAAGCCTCTGAGTTCCATACCCAAAATACACCAAAATACATACAGTATACTTTAAAATTATGGGTCTTACACAAAAGATAGGAATTAAAGAAGAATTACAAGAAGGATTCATGAACCATTCATGATAAAACTCCTTAATCAAGGAAATAAGAACATAAACATTTCATTAAATCCAAAATTTAAAATCAACAAATTTATCAAATAAATCCTTAAATTAACTAATTATTAAAGATAAATAAGACTAAAAACAATGAAAAATATACATATGATTAAGAGTCATCACAACCCCAAACTTAATCTATTGCTTGTCCCCAAGCAACAATTAATTTCAGATTTGGTACAATTAAAATTAAACTTAAACTCAATTTCTCAAATCAAATCAGACTAAATTCTCAAAGTTCCAGCTACTACAAAATATTCATGATGCTCTATGGTTGCCTACATAAAAAAAAAATAACATCATTTGTACACTTAGCATTATTTCATCAAGTTTAACTCTCTCTTCGTATAATCTCACTGAATTTTCTCTCAAGTGTATATCAAGGGTTATGGATGATCACTTAACTTCTTAAACATGTGTCACACTACCATAAGCTTGAAAATATATTATTTGGCACTCACAATGCAACAAACACATACACTTTTGTAGGACTTTTATGTTGTAATGGGGCTTAGGTAAGGGTAGGACGTTTTGGGATAGTAGGCTTTACCATGATGAGAAAAAATTTTTTTTACCTAACTCCAAGTAAGGTGATTTAATTAAAGTCATGTCTTTGGCTTGTAATGGTGCTACTAAGCAAAACAAAAGGTCATGACTCAAAGTGGCTAGCACAGGATAAAATTTGCATAGGGTAGTTAGAAAGGCTCATATGAGCAAACAAAATTGCCTCAGTGTATGCATAAATTACAAGTGATGCAAGTCAAAACTAGTGCAAACTTTAAAGGGAAACACATGTTTGGATAATCAGACAACAAAGAACTAAAATGTTTAATCTCAAAAACTCATAACTAAGAGAATAAGAGAGAGTATAAACTTACCTTTGTAGGACTTTAATTATTTGATGAAGTATTTTATATTAATTAATTTATTGTTGGGGTTTTATTAACTAATTAAAACTTGTAGGAATATTTGTTTTGGATTGAACAATGAGCAAATCAATTTTGACTGAGTCAAAATTGAATCACCCACACTACTACTCTTGATAATTATATTTTATTTTTAATAGTATTTAGTTTATAGAACCGTGCATTTCCCCCCTTGCGTCCACTCAAATGAGTAACTAGCAAGAATAATATCATGAAGTTAATTAATTCCTAACGGTTGGTCATTAAATGATATTATTCCAATTTAATTCCTTATTCATGTATGCAATTAACCACAGTGAAGAGAATTATTCCTTCTCTCTAATTAGCTCCACACCTTCTTTATTAGTTGCACAGACCTCTCGCTCATAGAATACGATTAACTTGCAATACAACAAAAAGAAGTCCTAATCACCGACACGCCATTCTGAATATTATATTTTGTTTACCTCAAATATTTTTAAGCCACTCAAATAACCATCCACACATTCCATCTCATTCTTGTGGAAGTTCTTAATTTTCGCTCCTTCATCTTTGTAAGATTTTCGAGGGCTATATAGTGTTGCTAGGAAGTAAATCGCCCAAGGTAAAGACTTTTCCCCATTCAAGGTTAGACTAGATATTAAATTAACGGTTTGTATCATATTGATATGATGTCTTAAAAGAAAAATATTAATTTCATGTATGCTTTAAATAATTTAACTATAAGGTTTTGATTTTTTTGAGTAATATGTTTGCCTTGATAAACTTAATTTTAAAATTTCGACTTCTATTATTATAACATGAGTAATATGCTTGTTGACATAAATTTGCAATTTTTGTTTTTTTTAAGTATACTTAATTATCAAGTTATGATTTTTATTATGATTTCACGAGTAATAAGTTTGTTAGGATGTATTTAATCTAAATTTTCGATTTTTGTGCTATTTCATTTCAAAGTAAATTTTATGAATACTATATGAGTTTTGGGGAAATTGATGAAAATTTTAAAATTTTAATTCTAATAACGTGATTAAGTTGATTTTTATGATGTTTTTAGTGAGAAACCTTGATTTGTATTCCTAAATGAATAATAATGGGTGAAAAATTATATTAAAATAAAGTTTATATTTGTATGTGCTCTACATTATTTGAGTTTGACGTCTATCAATAATACATCACTAAATCTAAAATTTATAGTTTATCAGATAAAAGTTGTGACTCACACATTTATTCAGATGCTCGTGTGTTATATATTTGGGATCGAAACATTATTGATTCTTGATTGTAAGCATCCATGAGAATAAAACGTTGATGTCATACGTGATTAAAATTTAACCTTTAATATTTTATCTTTATGGTTGCCTAAGTGGCTGATGAGTTGTTTCAAAATATTGTTAATATTGTGGTTGCCTAAGTTGCTGATGATTTATGTGTTGAACATTGTTCCCTTTGTGATTATCTAAGTGGATTGTGACATGTACCTTTTGTTTTGAGCATCATTATCATTTCATGATAAATCATATGCATCTTTGTGAACGCCTATGTGGCTGGTTTAATTTTTCTTGTTACTATGGGTGACGTCTGTCTAGACGCCTGTATAGCTGGTTATATTTGTATCATATACTTTTAGAAGCATTCATAACTAGCATACATTTTATTGTTCTTTTTATTTTTCTATAGTTATGTGTTCTAAGGTGAGTTGCCACTTGATTTATCTAGATGCATATTATGATTTTTGGCACATCCTTGTAAATTATTAAAGAATCAATTTCTTTAAATCTTTTATTAATAAAAAATTTATATTCATATTTTATGGATGTTAACTTACTAATTTTTTTAATTTTTCTTTGGGATGAACTGACCCCTTACAGCAATATTTAGGTACTAATGATATGAAGAGGTTCATGAATGATGTTTGCTTGGTGCACGCGCGTGTGGAAAAGTGGATTTTGACTTGAAAATCATATATGTATTGATAAATCTGAAGTGGTACATTTCTAAAGTTTATTTTATATTCATTGTTAATTTCAAATAGAACTGCAGAGGTAAGGTTCCTTCCGCTAGGAAAACTTTGAGTTAGTCAATCTTGTTTGTTTTATTTACTTTAAAGGGAGTATATTCTGTTTTTGGACGTAAGTGAATGTTTTTCTAACAACAATAATAATAATAATAATAATAATAATAATAATAATAATAATAATAATATTAATAATAATATCTAGTAAAGCGCATTATGTTCCTTTACCCAAAATGATATTAAGTTATTTTCTAGCGAAATTTTCCTTTGTTACATGATGTACCACTCTTAAGAAAAAAAATTATTGTCGTTTTTAAAAGAAAACAAATATCTTTAAGTTATATCTTGGATCAAAATCTGGGGCGTTATAGTTAGTATGTGTAACACCCTTATTTTAATTAATTAAATTAAAACCCTTAGTTTTGTTTATTCTTTTTATTGTTTTAGTGTGACGGTAATAGAATAATTATGACTTAGATGTTTGATTATTTGATGAAGTAATTTTATATTAATTAATTATTGCGATTTATTTTATTTTATTATTAACTAAATAAAACTCGTAAAAATATCTGTCTTAGAGTGAACAATGACCAAGTCAAAATTGAATCACCCACACTACTCTTGTGTCCATTCAAATGTGTAACTAACAATAATAAATACATGAATGCCAATTAATTCCTAACGGTTGGTCATTGAATAATATTATTCCAATTGAATTCGGTATTCATGTGGGCAATTAAACTCAATGAAGGGAATTATTCCTTCTCTCTGATCAATTACCTACCTCCTTTATTAGTCACAGACACCTCTCCTTCGTAAGACATGCCATTACCAACATTACATTTATCTCAAATATTTTCCGAGTCACTCAAACAACCATCCTCACATTCCCTCACATTCGGATCGAGATTCTAAACTTTTGTTCCTTCTTGTTGAAATTTTCGAGGGCGATATAGTGTCACTTGGAAGGAAAGCACTTGAGGTAAGGGCTTTTCCCCATGCAGAGTTAGGCTAGATATTAAATTAGCGAATCGTAAAATATTGATATGATGTCTGGATGTCTTAAAAGAAAAAGATTGATTTTTATTTTTGTTGTAAAGGAATTAACTATAATTCTTTGATTGTTTTATTTTATTTTTATATACCTCTATTTTGATGAATTAATTAGAGTTATATTTTTATTATTATACCTTGATAAATATGTTTGTAGTAGAAATGTTTAGTGTTTTACGTATTTTAGAGTATTTAATTATAAAGTTATAATTTTTATAATGTTATAGTTAGTAATATGTTTATCATGATGTGTTTGATTTTAATTCTTGACTTGGAGTATTTTAAATTTAAAACGTGATTTTTATGAACAATGTATGTGTCTTGAGGAAAATGATGAGAAATTTTAGATCTTTTTATTTTAATAATATAAAAAAAAAATTGATTGTTAAATGCAATAATGAATAGTCTGTTTTAAGAATCCAGAAAACTTTACAGTGAAATGAATGAAATTTATGTTATTTTATTCTTGGTGATATGAGATTAAATTGTTATCAATAACACGTACTCAAATCAAATCTTATGGATTATTAAAATGAAAGTGGTGATTTTAAGATATTTGATCACGTACATATTTGATGTGTTGAAAGTTATTGAGTCATAATTATGAAAATCCATGATAATGTAAATTTGATGTTTTTGTGATTTACAAAAATTTGATCTGAAATAATTTGTTCTTGTGATTGCCTTAGTGGCTAGTGATCTGAGTTTGAATAGTTTTTCTTTGTGGTGCCTAAGTGGCTGATTATTTGTGTTATGATTTTCTTTCTTTGTGGTTGCCTAAGTGGCTAGTGATTTGTAATTTTTTAACATTATTATCATTGTCATCACATATCATATGCATCTTTGTGGACGCCTTAGTGGCTGGTTTAATTTTTCCCATTGGTATGGGTGACTTCTGTGTGGACGCCTTAGTGGCTGGCTATATCCGGATCATATATTTTTAGGAGCATGCATAAATTGCATACATGTTATTATCATTGTTATTTTCATTTTAAAGTGAGTTATTATTGGAGTTATTTATATATTTTATAATTTTTCATACACTCTTGCGAATAAAAAAAAACTAATATTATTTCTCTAAATCTTTTATTACAAAAAGATTTTATATTTTTATTTTATGGTTGTTAACTTATTGTTTGGTTTGATTTTACTGTGGGATGAACTGACCCCTTACACCAACATTTAGGTACTAAGGATTTTGAAGAATTGCATTAATGACGTTTGCTTGGCGCGCGCACGTGGGAAAAATGAGTATTTTAATAAATGAATAAAAATGATGTTTGTAGTGATAAAATTGATGTCGTACATTTTTATTTTATTTTTGAAGTTATTTACTTTTATGACTGATTTTAAATAGAAATACGGAGGCGGGGTCCTTACGCTAGAAAAAACTAGAATTATTCTATTTTAATATGTAAGTGGATATTTTCTATAATTGGTAAATTCTCTTTGCAAAAATAATAATAATTTCAATTAAATTGCACTACTTTATTTCTTAAAGTGAAATCAAACTATTTCTAGTGAAATTTTATTATATGATGAAATAAAAAAAAATATATTTTGAAAGAAAATAAATATTTTTGAGTAATGTCTTGGATCAAAATCTGGGGCATTACAGTATGCGTTAGACAATTTAGTGTTGTCAAGTTGTGTGGAGAAGACTTTGCTTGCAGGATCAAGGTGTTAGTGTGACTGCAACAATCTGGGTTTTCAGGTTGTGTGAAGAAGACTTTGCTTGCAAGATCAAGGTGTTAGTGTGACTGCAACAATCTGGGTTTTCAGGTTGTGTGAAGAAGACTTGGCTGGTAGAGTTAGGGTATTTGTGTTTTTCAAAAGTTTGGGGTTGTATGCTTGTTTTGAGAAGACTGGCTTGTGGGGTCAGATGCTTTGTAATTCAAGTTGTTGAATTAGTTTATTAAATCCTTCAAAGTGAGTGGTCTAGATGTAGCCAAGTTATTGGTGACCATAATAAATTACTTGTGTCACTTTAGTCCTACATTCCTTAGTTTTGTTACTACTTCTACTCTAATAATGAAAAAGAATCTAACTTAGACCAACACAATTCAGCCCCCTTCTAGTATTTTCACCTTCAATTAAAATGTATTTTATTTTTTTTATTATTCTCTTAAGAAAAGGCATGAAAAAAAATTTTCAACTCTTTTTGTCTGATGGAAAAAGGGAGAGGAAGATATTTGAGAAGGATTTCGTTTTAGATTTGCTTATGTGGGGAGATAAAGTGTATGCATGTTTGGAGAAAATAATTGTAACACTATTTAGATTTAGGGGTAGCCTTATATCAGGAGGAGTCAAGTAATAAAATCCAATATATTATTATAAAAAGTTACAGTTTTTAAGCATAAAAAATAAGGAGATTGTTAAAATCAAGTTGGTTTTCCTCTTGTGATTTTGATGTTAACAAATGTATTTTATGAGAATAATTTGTTTGGACTAATGGCTTCATTAAGTGTGCAACAATTAAAACAAGAAAATCAGAATAAGGTACCAGAGGAAGGTACCAGTGGAAGTGACCAGAGAAAGCTACCAAAGGAAGTGACAAGAGGATGAGATCAGAAGAGCATAAAAGCATGCACGTCTACCTTTGAACATATGCCTCTAAAAGCAACGTGCCACAAAATGTTATGAAGACTACATTTGATGTTTGGATGTGAATTTTTGCTCTAAAGTTTGGCTCTAAAGATTGTCTCTCATAAATGGGTCAAAACATTTGCTCTAAAATTGGGTCTAAAGAGTGCCTTGGAAGACTATATGAATACTGAATTGGAAGCATGTCTTTGAAGCCCTTGCGTGTCTTTGATGTGGTGAAGATTTAAATAATATTTAAAGAAGATTTGGTCAACATTTGATGAAGATTTGAAGTTTTAAAGAAGATTTAATTAAGATTTAAAGAAGATTTGATTAAGATTCGAAGAAGATTTGATCAAGAATTGAAGAATATTTAATTAAGATTTGAAGAGATTTGATCAAAATTAATCTACAACAAAATATGAACAAAATTAATCTAAACAATTTAAAAACTCAATCCACACAAAATAAGAACATAATAAATGTGAAGAATTTACAAATCAATTTGAACAAGATACAATTTAGAATTAAACAAGGACTAAATTGAAACCCAAATTTTCACTATAAATAGACACTCAAGGGTGAAGGAGAAAAGCATCGAAAAACACAAAAGAGTATAAAAACCTAAGCTCAAAGTTCTTAATTCTTCTTAGAGTTCAAAGAGAGAAACACCTATTTAGGTTAAAAATACTTTATGAGTGTTCTTTTCTTAGTGTTTGAGAGTTATGATTATTATCAGCTTTGTTAGAAGAAATTACTCAAGTTCCAATCTTTTGTATTCAACCCGATTATGGTTTAGTTCCTTTTTCAATCTGGGTTGTCAGGTTGTTAGGAGAAGACTTGGCTTGCAGGGTCAAGGTGGTTACTTCCTTCTTCTATCTAGTGTTGTTAGGTTGTTAGAGAAGACTTGGCTAGAAGGGTCAAAGAGATAAGTTCCCCAAAAGTCTGGGGTTGTTAGGCTGTTTGGGAAGACTACATACCCGCTGTCGCACATGGTCAAATACAATTGATAAAATATCAATAGAGGTAATAACTTGAGTCGTTTCGCAAAGACTTCTCATATAATAATATTAACCAAATTGAAAATTAAAATTCGAAAGTTTTTTTTTTATATTTTTATTTTAACGGATGAGCATAACGATTAATCCACTTATTCGAGTTTCAGACCTATCACAGATTATATCAATGAGTTTAATTTCTAATACGTGATATGTTCTTATTTGACAATGGAATTGATCAAACAAGCGTAATAAGTCATATGCGAATTCAATTTCTTTGACTAGATTAAGCATCATAATCATCAAAATATTATAATTAACGATCAAGCGTCACAAAATTATAATTCAGTTAAATTAGATACCGAAATCAAATTCTATCAAATGAACTTAATCGATCCTATTGAAATTTAATTTAAACAATCAAAATATCAATATAATCAAATAAATAGAGATAAAATCATGAAGTGAAATTAACAGTGTAACCTGAATCTCAAGGTGTTGTTGAAACTCTGAACTCGTGGATTAACTTTATAAAATTAGCCTTCCATGAAATTAAAATAAAAAGTGTTTATTTCTTGTATCAATCGGAATCCTAAAATTTCCTCTCCTAGAAAAGAAAGAAAACCTCCAATATATAGTACTCGATTTTGGGCTTTAGGATTTAGGGTTTAAAAACAAGTGGTCCGCAATTTAAAATTATTTCAAAAGTCCAGATTACAAAATCTGCAATTTAGGCCCAGTAAAGTTCGGCATTGGGCTTTTATCCCAACACAAAAGTTGTAGCTCTAATTTTTAGTTTTCCAATGTCTGTTCATATGTGCCAATCTGATATCCAAATCTCAAGTTATGACCTACAAAGCGAGCAAGAGTCAAAATGCAAATAATAAAATTATAATTCAATTTCGACCCAAAGTTTAGAAACAAGTTAAAAATATTATTCTAAGCTATAAAGAGCTTTTAAAATACCAAACTAAAAAGCTAGAAACATATGCCAAAATTCTATGATAAATTACCTTTGCGGGTTAGGCACTTTGTAATTCAAGGTATTTGCATTAGTGGATTAAAATCTTATGAACGAATGAACTGGATGTAGCCAAGTAAGTGGTGAACCAGGATAAATATATGTGTAAAATTTATTATTCTTTCATTGTTTACTCCTTCTGAATCTGATTGCTTCTTATCTGAGTAATTCATAAAAACCAATTGACCTTCATCAAATTAGCAAAACGTTATCAAATTTATTAAACACAATTCAATCCCCTTCTTGTGTTTGCACCTTCAATTAGTATTAGAGCTCAGTCTCAATGATGAGCACTTTACAGTGTTTGATGAAAGATCCAAGGGTTCAACATGTCTCGATTTAGTGAATCAACATATGAAGAAATTGAGGTATTTTCTGTATTTACTTGATCTGATTTAATTAGTGCTATAAATCATTTTTTAAATATTAATAACAAATTTTCTTTAAAATTGAAAACACTTAGGAAATAAAATAAAAATCTAACTGAAATTAAATGCTTAAAAGAATCAAAATGTTGAATTTAATACAGAAAATGCAAATTTGAACATTGATTTACTGAACTTAAAATTGAGTATGCAAATCTAAAAACTCATATTACAAAACTTAAGATAAATAATGCAACTATGAAAACTAGTATTATTCAACTTAAAATAGACAATGAAAATCTAAAAACTGATATTGTTAAACTTATGGCTGAAAATCTAACTTTGAAAAGTAATTATAGTTCAACATCAATTGAAAATACCACGCGTAAATCTGATAAGCATGAAGAATTATTTCAAGATTTTCTTCATAATGATACATAAAGAAGCATGTATGCATCTATGATTAATAGGGTTAGTAAGAATGGTAAAAGAGGAATAGGATTTCAAGAAAAAGTAATTGAATCTAAGTTTATTCCCTCTGATGATTTATGTACTATTTACTATAATAACGCTCACACTAAAATATCTTGTCCTATGCTAACCACATGGAAAAACAAGAAATCTTTAAGATCTGACAAACTAGGACCCAACAAGATTTGGGTACCAAAGGATAAAATTGTTTATGTTGCATATGTTCTAAGCAACCAAATTGAACACCTACTATGTGCCTGGTCAATGGATGCTTGCAATATATGAAGGC
>JBBPBS010000792.1:43395-76265 GCA_037974835.1 Cicer judaicum | reverse complement strand
AAAAAAAATTGTGGGTGATTGGTAAATTGAATCTACATTACCTTATTTATTTTGACATATATATTCAACCACATTATTATTATTAATTTCCAAATCACATCTAATGAGAAAATCACTATTTTATAGTTATAATAAATAATAATAATAATAATTATTATTATTATTATTAATTTTTATTTATTAGATCTAGAGAAAATATATTGATTTTAGATTTTATTTTCACCTTGAAATAATTATTATAGAAGGTAAGAACTAAAAGAATATTAAATCTATAATTTTTAAAGAAACTCGTCGATATTATCTTAATATCTCGCTATCTTTTATAATATAATACAATTGCCATCTTGTAATTACTCTATCAGTGATGATGCTCTAATTATCTTAGGTTAAAAAAAGTACGTTTTAATTATATTTTTATTTAACGGTGTTAGAGTTTTTATAATGAAAGTTTGATGTAATGACTATTTTAAAATAAAACTATATTTGAAGGGATGTGAACCAAACAAAAAAAAACTTACGAGGACCAAAATAAATAAAAAAATAAATAAACAATACCGATACAACATTAATTATTTATTTTCATTAAGATTTCATTATTTATTGTATTTCAATTCATCAAATTTATCCCCTAATCATAAATAATATGGCTAATGTGGTTAATGAATTTCACTTAACCATAAATTATTATCAAGAATACCCCAATTCGAACAATTATTAAAATGAAACAAAGGAAGTTATAGAATGAGATTGAGAGAAATCAAAAGAACAACATGTATAATTTTTTTGCCGTAGAATAACTTATATTATTGATAATAATCAAAACCATACATTAACTGATTTAAACAAATAAATCAAGTTCAGAACATCTCTTAATGAAAACAACAACACCAAACTGGGATTGGGTTGCTAGGTATATCAACACAATGCCCACCATTACTATATCCATGACTACGGCAGTCCTGATCACAAAGATCATAGCAAGGCTCTTTGCATATTCCTCCAGGAACAGTCACTTGTTCACTTCCATTCACCAAACTGGTTTCAAGTCCTAAACCAAACAAAATAAAATATTTATCATATTACTGTCCTTTTAAAAATTTCTATTCAATTTTATTTGGACTTATGTAGTAAAACATCTAATATGTATCATCTAAACAACTTATTATTAATTATTTTCATATCTTGAATTTTTTTAAGGACTTATTCGGGGTAGTTGTAAATTTTTTTTTAATTTTAAAAGTGAATTTCAAAATTAAAACATGTTCTATTAAAATGGGGTTGCGTTGAAACAATTATTTTCAAAAACTAAAAAAGAAAAAAAATCATAATTATTTTTTATTCAAATTAACATGTGATCAATAAGTGGATGTTAACCACACTCCAACAACTGACTGTCATCATCACCACCTCCGATACTGATTAGTTTACCAATATTAATTTAATATATAGATTACATGAATACTAATATATAACAAACAATATCAAATTTGAATCGAATGCATAAGAAAAAATTTCATATTATGTAAGTAAAATCATATTAATTAGCTTTAACCATACCTGAACCCAAAATCAAAACAATGAATAAAACACCAAAAATATAAGATTGATTGATATAAAAAGACATTTTGTAAAATTTGATCGTATACTTTGGTTCTATAGGCTAATATAATCTACATTATATAGACTTATAAAATATGCTATTCATAAAAAAGGAAACAAGTAAGAAATTGAAAATGGTAACTCATTAAATTGGTTCATTTAATTGAGTTTCATAACGTTAATAGTATCAATTCAAGATACCCGTTCAAAGTAAAAGAAAAAATTATTTTGAGTAAAAATAAAATCTAAAACCAATAAATTAGTATATTTTAAGTTTATATGTGAATCACGATCCCGAGTTTCTATAATTCTTTGTATGCAGATGATTTTTTTATATTTTACGTGTGGATTTTTTATTGAAATAGTTTTTTTTAAATAACTTTACAAAACAAATTCAACCATAGTTTTATTAAAATAGTTTTTATTAAAATAAATTTTGCTTGAATTACTCTTTATTATCTTAAAGAAATTAAGTTTACTTGAATTTTTGTTGATTTATAAAATAACAATAATTCTATACTACTAATTTTGTATGATATATAAAATAGATGAAAATTTACACCATATGTTAATACATGTTGTTTTTAAGAAAACAAAAAGTATTTGTTGTTATGTTGTATGATATATAAAATAGATGAAAATTTACACCATATGTTAATACATGTTGTTTTTAAGAAAACAAAAAGTATTTGTTGTTATGTTGGTTTAGAGCGTTTGAAAATTGAATTGTGAGTGTGTTGATCATGAAATATTTGATTTAAATGATCGATTTACTTAATTCGAGTTAAACTTCATATTAGAGTTTTAGAATTTAAGAATTTATTAGTGATTTATAACGGTACAAATAAAAAGGATCAAATGATAAAATGTCAACTATTCTATAAAGGTAATGTAATTTTATATGATTATTTTGAAAAATGTTATAGTAATAATTACAGTTATTATTTTGAATATAAGGATTTTAGTTTATCTATGT
Organism: Cicer judaicum; assembly: GCA_037974835.1. Lineage (NCBI taxonomy): Eukaryota > Viridiplantae > Streptophyta > Magnoliopsida > Fabales > Fabaceae > Cicer > Cicer judaicum. Next base: position 73,690 of record JBBPBS010000792.1, on the reverse strand, counting down.
TAAGGATAAATAATATTCTGTTAAAATGAGTATTTTAGAGAAAAGTTTCTAAAAAAAGTAAAATAAATTATTTATTTATTAAGGATTTTTATTAATACTAAAAAAATGAATTTTGGACCAAACTGTTTACACCCTTATTTTCTACTTCTGCATATTAATTTGAGCTATTGTTGGTTTGACTTCTCCTTCCTACAGACTCATTACACACCTATTTCCGCCTCACACTTGACTACCTCTATTGGGCCATATAGGTTTACTCTTGTACCTGTACATCTGCTATCAGCAGCCCCTTCTACAATTAAAAAAATAAAATGCAAAAATCTAACAGCCAAATCGCAACAAACCATTTTCCACTCAAATTCACTCCCACCAATTCCTTGCCATTTTGAAATGATCTCAACCTCTATCTTACAGAAAATCGGCCACTGAATCCATTTTTGGCATCAATTTTAACGATTGTGGCTCCATTTAATCAGAAACAGATACACTTCTTTCCTTGGGCGAGCTATTTTTAGTCGATTTCGATCACCACATTTTTCGTCTAAAAAAACTGGTATCGATTTTGGATTCCTCTCTTCGAAACTTTTAAGAAGCACTACTCATTTGTATTTTTCGGTGAAGTTGACGTCGACCCCTTCAAGCACTCTACAAGTCGGTGAAACTTTTTCTGCAATTTTTTCTCGTCATTTTGACTCCACTTTTGTGCCTAAAATTATTATTAATTATTTAAAATTTATTTTTATGCTTCGCCATTATTCGGATTCGCTCGCTATACGGTGTTGATCTGCAGTTGCTATTGAAAATTTCCCATGTTATCTGTGTTTGAGAAAAAATCTAAATAAGGTAAAGGGTGAGAGAGCGTTTGAATTCATGAGTTTAATATACTGTGAGATAATGGAAAACCGTATTTCCCAACTATTCATCCAGGACTCGCTACATATGGCAGTAGCCCTTTGAGGGATAAATTAATTAATGTGCAACTATGGAAATTGTGAGATTAAAATATAGAATAGAAATATTTGTAAGGTACGTTGATTGATTTAATTTCTCTAAATGTGTGGTGTTTGATATTACTGTGATATTGAGTGATGAATTAATTTTATGTATATGTTTGATTAGATGAATAAAATGATGTTATAATAAAAGATGGATGCATTGTTATAATTTTATGTGATAATGATAATGTATGATTAATAATTGTGATGTTATAAGTTTGTGACGAGAATATGGAAGTAACCTCATCGTTGATCAAATAATGGTAATTTCGATTTGTGTTTGAGATGACAGTCTTAATGGAGTATCATAGGCCAACGAGGGGAGAAAATAAAAATTGAGAATTTGTGTAGTGGAGATTATTTTGTCATCATATAGGTAGAGTCTGACTATCCTAGTGATTCCGTGCAAGTACAACTAAATGAGCCTGATTGTGGCAGTGTGTTGTTGAGCATGAAGGCAAGATTGTTAGACCTTTAAGGTATTCAGGTGGAGAATTCCTAAGTGACTTGGAGGTAGCACTCCAAATATCGAGAGCAACCAAGCAAACCACGTTTACCTTGATTGTCGCGTATATGTGTCTCGAGTTAAGTTGAGGGATTTATGAGGACATGGCCAATTGAAATTGTCCGTCCAACGGGATGGTGGCATAGTATCAAACCTCCTAACCAAATACTTCAGAGTTAGAAAGGTACCACATTCTGAAGTAGAGTCTAAGCTCATACATAATATTGCATTTCCTTGTGATTGTATTATGGTGATTGATGTATTTCAAAAGTGATAATAATTTATCTGTGACGACTTGATGTTATAGTGAAAGGTATTCATATTTCGTGAGTGATTTTGAATTTTAATGTGATATTTTTCTTGAGCAATGTTTATGTAATGATACGGTTATATTATGATAATTTGTGTATTTTTCTTACTTATATTATAATATTAACATGATTTTGAAACTCACCCGCTTCGTTTTTGTGTTTGATTGAATTGGCCATGTGTTTGTGAATCGTAGTTGTTATAAGTTAATGAGCCTTAAAGTTAAAGTTTGGGAGGAACCCCGCTTTGATAGGTGATATCGGAAATCAGGGTTGTAATTTGTATTTTACTTATTTAATTTGAAACGACGTTCGTATAAAAACCAAATAAGTACTTGAAGTTTTTAGAATTAAATCCAATATTTATACTTAAATCAAGTTTATTGAAATTACATTGTGAAGTAAAGAAGTTTAAAGTGTTCCTTTTGATTTTAAAGAAACGTGATATACTATTTTTTTCGATAAAATTAATTAGTAATAACATTCCCTTATTATTATTATTTTTTTTTTTTTGTTGTCAGATTTGTCATCTCCATTCAATTTAGAGCTTTATGGTAATATGAAGAATAAATTATTTTTTTTTTAAATATTTTCTACATTTTAAAACATGGTTTTTTATGTTGATTTTTCATCATCTTATGTAAAACTCATCTTTTTTTCATCATCTTACTCTCGGGTCAAATATCATACTAAGGATAAAAATACAAATTCGTAAACATATCACACAAGAACCAAAAATATATATTCCTTATGTTCTATAATGTTTAAAAAATTTATAATATAATATTAATTTTTTTTAAAGAATCCACTCTCGGTTTAATCCTAAGTAGATCATTTCTTTTCTCTTTTGATAGATAAGTGTACACTCTTATGTCAATAATTTGAACTTATTTTTAAAATTACTATCATCTATTTTACATTTATAGTAATAATGAACACAATTGATACTTAATAAAGTTAATATGCTAAAATTAATATAATTTTTTTATTAGTATATAATTTTTGTTTAATATATGTCAAATAAATAAATGTGTCGTTGGTTATGTGTCATTTAGGATTAATTTGAAGTTCAAAAACTCTAACATCGTTAACTGTGATAATTTATTTTTAAGTTAAAAAAAGTTGTTTTAATTATATTTATATATATATTTATATTTATATTTAACGATGTTTGAGAAAAAATCTAAATAAGGTAAGGGATGAGAGAGTGTTTGAATTCATGAGTATAATATACTGTGAGATAAAGGATAACTTTATTTCTCAAATATTCATCCAGGGCTCGCTGCATATGGCAGTAGCCCTTTAAGGGATACATTAATTAATGTGCAAATATGGAAATTGTGAGATTAAAATATAGAATAAAAATATTTGTAAGGTGTTGATTGATTTAATTTCTCTAAATGTGTGGTGTTTGAAATTATTGTGATATTGAGTGTTGAATTTATTTTATGTATATGTATGATTAGATGACTTAAATGATGTTACAATAAAATATGGATGTATTGTGATAATTTTATGTGATGATGATAGTGTATGATTAATAACTGTGATGTTATAAGTTTGTTATGAGAATATGGAAGTAGCCTCATAGTTGATGAAATAATGGTGATTTGGTTTTGTGTTTGAGATGACGATCTTAATGGAATACCATAGGCCAACGAGAGTAGAAAATAAATACTGAGAATTTGTGAAGTGGAGATTATTCTGTCATCATATAGGTAGGGTCTGACTAGCCTAGTGATTCCGTGGAAGTACAACTGAACAAGTCTGATTGTGGCAGTGTGTAGTTGAGCCTTAACGCAAGATTGTTAGACCTTGGAGGTATTCAGGCGGGGAATTCCTAAATGACTTGGAGGTAGCACTCCAAATATCGAGAACAACCATGCAACACACCTTTACCTCGATTGTCGAATATATGTGTCTCGGGTGGAGTGTAGGGATTTATAAGGACAGGGCCAGTTGGAATTGTCCGTCCACCAAGATGGTGGCATAGTATGAAACCTGCTAACCAAGTACTTCAAAGTTAGAATGGTACCACATTGTGAAGTAGAGTCTAAGCTCATGCATGACATTGCATTTCCTTGTGATTGTATTATTGTGATTATTGTATTTCAAAAGTGATAATAATTTCTCTGTGATGACTTAATGTTATAGTGAAAGGTATTCATTTTTCTTGAGTGATTTTGACTTTTAATATGATATTTTTCTTGAGCAATGTTTATGTAATGATACAGTTCTATTATGATAATTTGCGTGTTCTTCTTAAATATATTATAATATTAACATGATTTTGAAACTCTCATCCGTCGTTGTTTGTGTTTGACTGGTTTGGCCATGTGTTTTCGAAATCATAGTTGTTATAGGTTAATGAGTATTGAAGTTTACTTTTGGGAGGAACCCCGCTCTGATAGATGATATCGGGAATAAGGGCTGTAATTTATATTTTACTTATTTAATTTAAAACGACTTTTGTATGAAAACCAAATAAGCACTAGTAAGTTTTTAGAATTAAATCAAGTATTTATACTTAAATCAAGTTTATTGAGATTGCAATGTGGTGTAAAGAAGTTTAAAGTGTTCCTTTTGATTTTAATCCTAAGTAAATCATTTTTTTCTCTTTTGATAGATAAGTGTACACTATTATGTTAATAATTTGAACTTATTTTTTAAAGTTATTGTCATCTATTTTACATTTATAGTAATAATAAACACAATTGATACATAATAAAGTTAATATGATAAAATTAATATTTTATTTATTTATTAATATATAATCTTTATTTAATATGTGTCAAATAAATTAATGTATTGTTGGTTGTGTCATTTATGATTAATTTGAATTTAAAAAATATTATAATTTAATGATAGTGGGAATTTGTTTTTAGGTTAAAAAAAGTTAGTAATCCCTTAGTTAGTAATAACATTACTCCAAATTAATCCAAATGTAGATAAAATTAGTTAGTAATAACATTCCCTTATTTTTCTGGTCAAATTTGTCATCTCCCTTCTATTTAGAGCTTTAAGGTAATATTAACAATAAAATATATTTTTTTAGTTAATAAAATATATATTTTTTTTAATACTTTCTACATTTTAAAACATGTTTAATTTTTTATGTTAGATTTTTCATTATCTTATGTAAAATTCATCTTTTTTTTCATCATTTTGCTCGCGGGGCGAATCCATAAACATATCATACTAGAGACCAAAAATACAAATCCATAAACATATGATACTAAGAACAAAAGATATGTATTTATTATGTTCTACAGTGATTGACAAATTTATAATATAATATTAATTTTTTTTAATGAATCTATTCTCGGTTTAATCCTAAGTGGAGCATTTTTTTTTTCTCTTTTGATATATAAGTATACACTCTTATGTCAATAATTTGAACTTATTTTTGAAGTTACTATCATCTATTTTACATTTATAGTAATAATGAACACAATCCATATTTAATAAAGTTAATATGATAAAATTAATATAATTTTTTTATTAGTATATAATTTTTGTTTAATATATGTCAAATAAATAAATGTGTCGATGGTTATGTGTCATTTAGGATTAATTTGAAGTTCAAAAACTCTAACATCGTTAACTGCGATAATTTGTTTTTAAGTTAAAAAAAGTTGTTTTAATTATATTTATATATATATTTATATTTATATTTAACGATGTTAGAGTTTTTATAACAAAAATTTGATAAAAAAACTATTTTAAAATGAAACTATATTAAGAAGATAGACTCACTTAATTTTAGTTCCACTAACAAGAGGTCACCAAAAGTCTTAGAAAGAAGAGGACAACTCTCAAATACAATGTGATTTTAAGTCTGTATTAGAAAATGATATTAACAAATATAAAATAACTTGGGTATGGTGTGTACAAGCCAAATTGAATAATAGCTTTCATGATGAAAACACAGGGACATCAAAATTTGAAGAGACCGTGTATATGTGGCTGCTTGCTAGCATAGGAAGATAATAAAATAAGAGTTAAGTTATTATGTAGGCTATTATTAGGTTATTATTCAGTTTAGCGAATTCAATTTAAGTCCATTAATTCTGCTTATGGCTATTACAATTTATAACTTATGCTATTAATAGATATTATTGGCTATTATACGGCTGTTTATGGCACATCGTCATTATATTTTATATATAAATAATAGTTATTTTACATTTATACTTCATAAAAATAAATTCAAATAATAAAGGTCTAGATAACAACATTACTAAAATATGAGGCATAAAATAATAGTCATCTAAAACCAGTATATTATTATTATTATTATTAATATTACTATTATTATTATTTTTAAATAAAATAAATCGGTTTTATAACAATGATCACTTATTTTTATTTAAATAACTATAAAGACAAACAAAAAGACAATTATGTAAACAATTATTACCACCGCAAGAAACACATGTATAAGAAAATATCACTAATTTATAATAATAATAATAAATAATAATAATAATAATAATAATAATAAACTAAGGTATAACAATAAATTAGGGTTTTACATCTACAATTTGAGGCAAAACGATAAAAGACAAAAGAAATTCAAGTCAATGATTAGCCCTCTAAAGATAAAGGAAAAAAACAGTACACTGATTATCTTCCTCTAACTAAAAACCCATATTGATCCTTTAACTCAATGATCAAAAGAAGGAAGCTCTACACGAAGGCTCTAATAAAGTCATTGCCTTGGTACAAGTTAGATCCTTTGATGAACAAAGAAAGATAATCTACTAAACAAGTTCACAATGAATCTGAATAATCTTTTACAGATCGACTCTAATAAATGTCTCCTCAACGTGCCTCTAACAAACTTGTTAATACAAACTCACTTTATTGACATTGCATCTGATTATTCATCTTACCCTATTAACCGTCCATCAATGTTTCTAGTCAATACTCTGATACCATCAATGCTCTAATAAGAAATCAATATTCTAATATTCTCTACTCTCAAGGATGCACTTATCCTCTAACTGAAGAAGCGAATGACATCCTTTCATATTGACTAACATCCTCTGATATATTTCTTCTTAATTGATGATATGTTTAACTAATGATGAAAATTTATTTGAATATGTCTTTAAGGTTAATTTGCTTAAATGTGTAGTCAAGATCTCTACTAGTAACATTCTCAATAGATACATTTTGAATTATTTAAGTAGAAACCGATCAATATGAAAGTGCAATTGAGAGAATGAAAAAGGCACCATGTTCATAAGAATGTTTGTAAAAGGCTAGAACACATTAAATGAAAATAATTAATGAAAAATCCTCTTAGTAGAGAATTATTAAAATTGGTGTAAAGCAATCAAGTTGTTTGATACACTTGAATTGATATAGGAATTCAAATATAATACTCCCTCAATGAGAGTTAGAGTTCTAGAAACAAACTTTATGTTAATTTGAACACAAACAGAAATTAATGTAAATTAGCCTAATAGTAGCAACAACTTTTTCTTCCATAAGAGGTACCTCAAGAGGTATATCAATAGTCATTAACCTCAACAACAGCTTGCAAGAAAGTTGAGAAGAGTTCTAATGGTGTTAGTATAGGGAGGAATATTGGTGTTATACCTAAATCTTAAAGAGGCATAATAAATAATACTTGAAAACTATTGTTTAAGTAATGGATTAAGAGATCGACTGTACCTAAATCTTTATTTTTTTTTCTGATAATATGTTTTTTATTTACCTCTCCAATTTTTGTTGTTAATGTAGTAATTTATTTCAGTTCAATAAAAGTTCACAAAAAAATAAATTCATTACACAAATATACAGAAAAAAAATTATAAATTACATGTTGATATGACATTATGTATGTTGTGACACGCATATCTTATGATATGTCATAGTCTGCGTATGGTTCAAGATGATGCAAGAATTTTAGATCTCTCAATAAAATTATAATTTTTATGTATATTTAAGCTTAGAAGAAATAAAAAATATAAACGTATAACAATAAAAGAAATCACAAGTGTAAAAAGAAACAAATTCGCATGTAAAAATTATTTATTTAAAATTGTTTTTTAGCTCTAAAATGCATTTATTTAATTTTTCTTTTTATCGAAATCTTGCTTTTTAGTTTGTATTAGGCTTGAACAACAATTATGTCAATCTTATATTGTGCAACATCTTCAAATATGAACTTTATATTGATTGCTTTTTATATTTAGTTATAATATTTTAAAAAGTTCTAATTATAATTTTGTTAAAAAATTTTAATCGTTATTTCTAAAATATAATTTTTTTGTGCATCACATGAATATAAGATCTAATTTTATCAAACACTTCAATCCCCTCAACAACTATTAACTATTTGCTAATTTTATCAAATAGTGCTTTAATATATTACTACATGACACTTTTTTTTTTTTTTTTGAAATATTGGGAAAGGGGGATTTCACTTCAAGAAAGCTTTAAATTTCCATAAAAAAATCCTCAAAAAAATATAATAGTAATTACAAGGAGCTTTGTCCAAAGAAATTCCTATTTAGTCAATTGTTCTTAATGCGCATAATACGAGGCCATTTGTAGAAAATGTGTTCCTCACAAACTACTAATTTGACCGTTGGAGACCATTTTGGAAGAACTAGTTCCTTGCAAATTTTTAAAACAAGACCGTTGCACAAATATAATTATTAATGTCGTGGATGCAGCCTTTTCATATGCTTTTCAAGTATCTATAGTTCCTCCCAAATATTTGATATAATAGCTGCATATTTACTATTTATTTTGCAATTTTTTTTTTCAATTAATTTAAATAAAATTTCCATTTTTATAATTATTTTGAATTAAAAGAGTTTAAAAATAAATATTAAATATTTTAATGAATTAAAAATTTAATATATAAAAATAAAATAAAATGAATACTCATTAATTTGTAAAGAACAATGTTCCTAACAAACATTAGAGTGGGAAATTGAATTTTAAAATTGAAATTTTTCGAGAAACTATGTTCCTCCTAAATAATGAGACCAAATTTTTCTATAAAACATATCATCCTCTTCATTCTTTCATCACTCAATGTTTTTTCATTATTTCATCTTCAACTATCTTCTTCTACTCCCTATCTTCTATAATATATTCAATATTTCACCCTCCTCCTTCTTCAATATTTTATATCTCATTCTTATTTATATTTTTCCTTTTTCTCTATTTAATCTATTTCTATTTTTTTATTAGAATTTATTCACTATATTAAATGCTTACAAATTTTATTTTATATCTAATTTATAATAATTTTTTAATAATTATTTAATTATACAACATTTTTAGTTTTATTTAAATTACTTTTTAATATTTCAATTTTTTTATTTTGCAAAGACAACCTCTTTTTGTAACTTTTTAATATATTAATTACGGAGAACAATAATTCCACGTAAATATATTATTTTATATATCTTTTATTTTAATTACAAACGGACTGTGACAATTTCTTTTTAATTTTTAATACTAAAGTTTTTAAGGAAATTGCTCATTGCAAATTTTTCGACAAAAAAATTTAAGACAAATCAAATTGGTGGTCAAACAAATATTGTTCGTTGCAAAATTTTTTGCCAAAAATTAACTAAGAGTGGCAATAGTTCAATCAAATCATAATGACATAAAAGAGAGTAGTTGGCAGAAAAAGTGAATGTATTTTTAATGGAACTTTGCAAAAACATTGTTTTTTGGAAATTGGTCCCTAGGACATTTGTTGGGTTTTGTACAGTAATATTATCCCATTTTTGAGTTTTATATATCAAAATGTCATACTTTCAAAAATATATACTATATTGTTTTATTTTTTTATCCAGTTGCGACCATATTCCATTTGAGTTTCATATACCAAAATGCCATACTCTCAAAAATATATACTAAATTGCCCTCTTTTTTTCTCCAGTTGCTGGTCCCAACTTGGGGGTGCGATCTCCTGAAGCCTTTTTTTTTTTTAACTCTTTCACATGGTTGCATCCCCAGGATGCGACCTCCTACTGGCCAATTCAAATTGTTTTCATTTCCATTTTGCCCTTAGGTATACTACTATGTTATATATATTATTGTTATATATTTTAAAATTAATTATAATCATTAAATTAATTAGTTAAAATAATAAAAATAATTATTTTATTAATATTATATAAATTTTATTAATTATAATAATAAATAGAATAATAATAATAATAATTATAATAATAAAAAGATAATTGTATTAATAAAATAAAAATACATTAAATTAAAAGAAAAAATACATTAAAATAAAAATATAAATACAAATACATTAAAATAAAAATACATTAAATTAAAAATACAAATACATTAAAATAAAAGAAAAAAATACATTAAAATAAAAATACAAATACATTAAATTAAAAGAAAAAATACATTAAAATAAAATGACATTAAATCAAAAGAAAAAAATACATCAATTTTGAATAGATGTGCCAGCAGCGTTTGGACAATGTTTCTTAGTATGACCAGATACCCGACATAATCCGCACTTTCTTGGGACTCTATGCGTAGTGTCCATTTCAGTTCTAATGCGTTTGGTCTTTGGGCGACCTTTCTTGTCTCTCCGCATTAGTGGATTGTGACACACCTTAACACCTTCATATTGTGGCCAATATCATTCGTTTGGTATCGGTTGGAACGCTTCACTGTATACTTTTAGTACTGTTTCCACTTTGTACACATCAGGTATAAGGCTCCAATAATCAAATTTGATGCTAGAACATGCTGCTATCACATGTGAACAAGGTATATGTTTAGCTTGATATTTTCCACAATCACACCACTTCTTAGGAAGATTTACACTGAAATGGCCAATTGGTCGCCCTTCTTTTGGAACAATTGTCTCGTGAACCATGAAAGTATGGTTGCTTCGATAAAAACAATCGACTCTATGACTATTTGATTTACGTATTTCTGATTTCATAAAACTCATGCATGTTTCTGTGTATACCTGACCAGAAGCTAAAATTGATGCATGTTGTTTTGCCATGGTTGGAAATAGTGTACTTGTTTTATAATATGTTGATTGGACCAAAGCAGTGATGGGAAGGTTGCGTGGTTCTTTTAATATTGCGTTCATCAATTCCACAAGGTTGCTGATCATCTGACCCCAACGACTACCTCCATCAAATGCTTGAATCCAATATTCTCTCGGTATATTGTCTAGCCATTTCAAAGCTTATGGGTTTATGATGCCAATTTCTCTGCGGTAGTATCGATATGTAGACTGATTGATTGAGTAACCTGTATTGAAACAATAGACAATGCATTATTACACTAATTATAAAACTTCATAATTTAATTTTTCAGTAATGATAAGAAGTAAGAATTAAATTATTACCCATAGAAATAACCTTTTTCTTCAAAGCATTATCCTTAAATTCCCTTGTAAAATTTTGTGAAATATGTCGGACGCAGAACATATGCTTTGACGGAGGATGTTGCCACCCATTATTCAAATTATTATAAGCACTTTTGATAGATTCGTGTCTATCTGAAATCAAACAAATGTTGGCTTGTGGAGTGACGTGCGATCTCAAATTTCTAAAAAAAAAACTCCAAGCCTCTTTTGTCTCACCTTCCACAAGAGCATAAGTAATGGGAATGATATTGCCGTTCCCATTCTGTGCAACTGCTACCAATAGAGTTCCCTTATACTTGCCGTATATCCAAGTTCCATCAACTTGTACAATTGGTTTGCAAAATTTAAAAGCAGATATGCATGTAACGTAAGCCCAAAATAGTCTATGAAAAATTGTCACCCCAGTTATCAAACCATGTGCATTATAAGCTGGGATTGTTTCCATTTTAATAATGGTTCTTGGAGCAAACGTTTGCATAACTAATAACCACCGTGGAAGTTGATTATAAGACTCTTCCCAATTGTCATAAATTTGTTGGATTGCCTTATTTTTTCCCATCCAAGCCTTTCTATAACTAATTGTGTAGTTATGCAAAGCTTGAATTTAAGCAATAATGACCTTCACTTTGATTGAAGGGTCCATCCTCATAACTTGCATTATACTTGCACATATCATGTTAGAATCAAGCTTTGTATGATCTTGTGATAGTGCAGAATTTGTGCAAGTATGAGGCAAACTTAATTTCCCAATCACCCACAATTCACTTTTTTTGTGTTTTGAAGCTCTACATCTAAACAAACAATTTGGATGTGAACAATTAATAACGTACCTTTCTAAATCTGATTTTTGCACCACAAAATTCATTGATTGTTTTAGATGATATCGCTTGATTGCATGTACACATTCATCCTTGTTTTGAAACTTCATTCCAACTGCAAGAGTACCGTCTAAATTTGGGTCTTCGTCAATGAAGATGTGATCAAATTCAGTTGGTTGGTTTGCGGTGGATAGATTGATGTTCTTCATGTGGAATGGTGGATCGAATACAGGTGACATAGGTTGATCTTCTGCTTGCATATCTTCATCAACATCAACATCATCATCATCATAATCACCAAATGATTCATCAAAGTATGTTTCATCATCTTCACTATAATCACTTAATTCTTCCTCGTTGATATTATAATGGACACTAAGTGGAAGATCACATTATGGACTTGTTGGGAGAGATTCGTGATGAAGTTGTTGAGTTTGTTCATTTTGGCTAGAGTATGGTTCATAGTGTTGTGATGGAGAGTATACGTCGGGTTGATAAAGACTAGAGTATGGTTCATAGTGTTGTGATGGGATGTAGTTGGGATTAGGCATGTTTGAGGTTGATGGTTGATTTGTTGAAGTAGGACCACTTTCAAATGTAATGTATAACTCAATGGTGCCAAGTTGTGACCATTGTGCATAAACATCAAACATGAGTTGAACATCTTCGTCATCACAAACTTTCATCAATTCAAATCTGGTTGTATTTTCACCAAAGAAGACAAGGTGTCGATAAACTATATCAGTTATCGTCACGTTGTCTTTGAATTGTAACTTTTTCTTAATGACATTCTTTAGACGAGCAAGGTTGCTGCTAGAATGTACTTTGAACGCCTTTTTGTAATCACTAACAAACGTTTTCCCTTCAACACCATCGATAATTGAACCATTGTAATAAACAATACAAATGACTTATTCAGAAGCCATGATTATGTAATTGATAGAATGTATGATGAGATAGAATGTTTGATGAGATAGAAGGTGTGGTGATATAGTGTGATCTAGTTTCCTATTTATAGAAGTTAGTAGGATTGAATAGAGCAATTTGATTGGTCCAAATAAAAGTATGAGGATTGAAGTTTTTCTAGTAAATCCTAACCATTGATCAATGAATTTGGATGGTCAAGATTAAAGATTGAATAGAGCAATTTGATTGGTCCAAATAAAAGTATGAGGATTGAAGTATGAGGATTGAAGTTTTGCTAGTAAATCCTAACCATTGATAAATGAATGAATTTGGATGGTCAAGATTAAAGATTGAATAGATCAATTTGATTGGTCCAACTAAAAGTATGAGGATTGAAGTTTTTCTAGTAAATCCTAACCATTGATCAATGAATTTGGATGGTCAAGATTAAAGATTGAATAGAGCAATTTGATTGGTCCAACTAAAAGTATGAGGATTGATGATCAAGCAATTTCAGCCATGGATTAAAAAAAATGAGTGGCTGAGATTGAATTTAAGGGCATCAATTTTTGGGCATGCGACCTCTCAAAGAAGTCGCTTTTTGGCCATGCGACCTCCTTAAGGCTTCGCATCCTGGGCCTGCGACCATCTTAAGGCTTCGCATCCTGGGCATGCGACCTCAAGGTACGTGGCTGCATGTGATGATCGCTACCTGGCCCTGCGATTTCCTATATAAACAAACCATCCTAGTCTCAAACTTCATCAAACACTCAACCATCATCAAACACACTTCCTTCATCTTAATCTCAAACACATTTGCTTCAACTTTACTCATGGAATTATCCAAAAATCATAGAGCTGAAAGTCGATATATTGAAGCATTTGTAAGTATATTTTATGTTATATACTTTATATTTTATATTAATTACTAATAATATATAAATTTATATATTATTATTATTGATATATTATAAATTTATATATTGTCTTATATTAATGTTAATTTTATTATTTATATTATATTAATTTTATATTTTATATTAATATGTTGTATTATATATTGAATACTTTTTTTATTATTAATTTTTATATTTTATATTAATTACTAATAATATATAAATTTATATATTATTATTGATATATTATAAATTTATATATTGTCTTATATTAATGTTAATTTTATTATTTATATTAATGTGTTGTATTATATATTGAATACTTTTTTATTATTAATTTTTATATTTTATATTAATTACTAATAATATATAAGTTTATATATTATTGTTGATATATTTTTATTTATATATTATTATCGATATATTATAAATTTATATATTGTCTTATATTAATTTTATATTATATTAATGTTAATTTTATTATTTATATTATATTAATTTTATATTTTATATTAATGTGTTGTATTATTAATTTCATATTATATATTATTAATTTCAGATTCCCTCGAAGGATAAATTGAAATGTCATGGTCATGTCAACAAAAAACCGAACGACACCATATTACCGTATTTGCAACAAGCTGGATTTGGTGAAGTGATTAAACTTGGAAATTATAATATCGATGTCGGTTTGATTACTGCTTTGGTTGAAAGATGGAGACTAGAGACACATACTTTTCATCTCCCAACAGGTGAGTGCACAATAACTTTAGAAGATGTGTACTATATTTTAGGATTAAATGTGTCTGGTTTGCCTGTGAGCGATTCAAATTTTGTGAATGTGAAACACGTTTGTCAAGAATATTTAGGAGTTATCCCACCTGAGGGAGCAACAAAGGATAATTTTATTAAATTAAAATGGCTTAAAGATACTTTTGACAATGTTGGGGAAAATGCATCCGAAGAAGAAAAACAAGCATCATGTCGAGCATATATATTACGTATGATTGGAGAATTGTTGATGCCAGATAAATCCAATAATCGTGTACATCTAAAATATCTTTCAATAGTGGGTGATTTAAATAATGCATCCAATTACAGTTGGAGTTCGGCAGTTTTAGCAACACTCTATAGAGAATTATGCCTTGCTACGAAACCCGATGTAATGTCGATGGGAGGATGTGCATTGTTGTTGCAAAATTGGGCATGGTATTGTTTGACTTGTGTTGCTCCGGATGCACCAAATGCATGGATATTTCCACTTGCACAAAGGTAACTATTGCATATAATTATATTTTAATTTTTTAAAATTTATTATTTACCGTATTACTAATTTTATTATATATTTCTTTTTTATATATTCGACAGATTTAATTCTGGTGGTCTAAATTTCAGTAGAGTTCCTCACAATGATATAGAAGGATACCGGAATACTATCGATCATATGATGGTTCATGAAGTAATACATTCATATTCATTCTCATGTAGTTACAATTTAATTTTTTTTATATCTCTTAATATTTACTTTATTCTATTTTTTTAACATTCAATTTCTTTGGAGATTGTATCTTGGGTTCCAACACGAGGTACCCGAACAAGAGATCAACACTTGAACTGCATGTACCTATCTGCACTGTTATCATATCGTCGAAAAACATCATGCAAATAGAGTTGCACTTCAATTTGGCTTTCATCAACAAATTCCGCAACCTCCAGAAGATATGACGCTCTACCATGAGGTCGACATGAAGCGTGGCATCGATGATAATTGGAGTGTGGTTTGGAAAGATGAGATTCAACATTGGAATGAACGTCATAATTACATATTGCAAGGTCAATACGTTCAAGGTGTTTTATGCCACACTAAAGAATATATGAATTGGTTCACACATCACACTAAATTATATATATCTGTGGAAAGGTGCCTGCGTGATCCACGTTTGCATCCTTTAACATATCCCGATGTTCACTCTATGCCTCAATCAATCCCACAACAAAATACCATGCACCAAACACCGTCTTTATCATCACCACAACATCTTCACGAAGCTGCAGATATATCGACTCAATATTATGTTCCTTCAGTGCCAACAATACCAACTCCCATTAATCCGACCGAGAGCGGAATTTTCTTTAATTTGTTTGGTACTCACTGCACAACTCCCGAGTCGGCTTATGCGGCTTTTGATTCTATGTATAATGTCGAAACTCAAAATGATATAGAACGAGGTGGTAGTGGTTCTAATCCACAAACAGATTACAACGAGGATCAACCACAACAACCTCAAATTGTTCAAAGGGCTAGACGAGTTCGACGACCGCGTAGATGTGGAACTAGAGGTAATTTAGATGAAAATAATTAAGTTTTATTTAATATTTTTTTTTTTATTAATGTCATTTTATTTTAATGTATGTTAATGTATTTTTTCTTTTAATTTAATGTATTTGTATTTTTATTTTAATGTATTTTTTCTTTTATTTTAATGTATTTGTATTTTTAATTTAATGTATTTTTATTTTAATGTATTTGTATTTTTATTTTAATGTATTTTTTCTTTTAATTTATTGTATTTTTATTTTTGTTTTATTAATATAATTATCTTTTTTTTTTATTATTATTATTATTATTCTATTTATTATTATAATTAATAACATTTATATAATATTAATAAAATAATTATTTTTATTATTTTAACTAATTAATTTAATGATTATAATTAATTTTAAAATATATAACAATAATATATATAACATAGTAGTATACCTAAGCGCAAAATGGGAATGAAAAAAATTTGAATTGGCCAGTAGGAGGTCGCATCCCAAGTATGCGACCATGTGAAAGAGTTAAAAAAAAAAGGCTTCAGGAGGTTGCACCCCCAGATTGCGACCAGCAACTGAGGAAAAAAAAAGGGCAATTTGATATATATTTTTGGGAGTGTGACATTTTGGTATATGAAACTCAAAAAGGGGATATTACTGTACAAAACCAGACATTTGTTCCTCGGAAAATATTTACAATAAAAATCTTCAAAAATTACATGACATTATTCAAAAAAATTAAAAGAAGTTTGGATTTTAATTTTGTTAATTTTAAAATTATGATTAATAGTAAAACAATTATAAACATAAAACAATAAACTTATAAATAAATGACGATTTTATTATTAAAAAATATAAAAAATTAATATATTATTTTTGTGTAACTTAAAGGATATAGGTTTTTTCCTACCTTATACTGTAGCACCGTCCCCTCACCTAAAAATGGCAGAATAATGTTCTGATTTTTTTTCTTATTTGATACCGTTTTAATATTTTAGTTTTGATTGATATAATTTATTTCCTTAAATAGACCTTCAAAATATTGATTTTTGGAGACGTATTAAATGGTATATTTGTCTAAAACTTAATACTAATGTTTTTGCCGTAGAACTACTTGTATTATTGATAATAATCAATACCATTATTACATTACCAGATTTAGACAAATAAATCAAGTACATAATATCTTTTATTTATTTGGATTACATTGATACTATAAAACTCCTTAATGAAAACAACAACACCAAACTGGTGCTGGTTTGGTAGGTATATCAACACAATGCCCACCATTACTAAATCCATGCCCACGGCAGTCCTGATCACAAAGGTCATAGCAAGGCTCTTTGCATATTCCTCCAGGAACAATTATATCATCACTATCATTAGTATCATAACTTCCATTCACCAAACTGGTATCAAGTCCTGAACCAAACAAAATAAACTTGTATCAGTATCATCAGTATTAAAAATTTCTATTCAATTTTATTATTGATTTTTATATCTTGCATTATTATTTTTTAAGTACTTATTCGGGGTAGATGTGAATTTTTTTTGTTTTTAATTTTCAAAATTAATTTCAAAATTAAAACATATCAATTTCAAAATCAAAACATGTTCATTTAAAATAGAGTTGCGTTGAAACAATTTTTTTCAAAAACTAAGAAAGAAAAAAAATTTCATAATTGTTTTTCTATTCAAATTAACATGTGATCAATAAGTGGATGTTAACAACACTCAACAACTCACCCCTCCCAAAACACCCTTATGGTGGCCTAAAAATAAAACTTTATAAAAGAATTGTTTACCAATAATGATTTAATATATAGATTACATGAACACTAATACAATAAACAATATCAAATTTGAATTGAATGTCTAAGAACAAAATTCATATTAAGCTAGTAAATTGTATATAAATTTTTTCTTTTAAATCATAAAATTAATTAGCTTTCACCATACCTGAACTCAAAATCAAAACAATGAATAAAACACCAAATACATGAGATTGATTGATATGAAAAGACATTTTGTAAACTTTGATCTTATACTTTGTTTCTATAGACTAATATAATTTACATTATATAGACTGAGAAACTAGTTATTCATAAAAAAAGGAAACAAGCAAGAAATTGAAAATGGTAACTCATTAAATTGATTTATTTAAATTTTATTACGTTAATAATATCAATTCAAGATATCCATTGAAAGTAAAAGAAAAAAATTATTTGCAGTAAAAATAAAATCTACAATCAATAAATTAATATATTTTACAAATTAATCAAATGATTTGTTCTTATTAATAAGATCAAATGCACTCACAATAGTAGAATTCAAATATAGATAAAATTAGTTAGTAATAACATTCCTTTATTTTTCTGGTCAACTTAGTTAGTAATAACGTTCCTTATATTTAGAACTTCAAGGTTATTAACAATAAAATATATGTTTTTCTTTTTAATATTTTCTACATTTTAAAACATGTTTGGTTTTTTATGTTTGATTTTTCATCATCTTACGTAAAATTCATCTTTTTTTCATCATTTTATTCTCAGGGTGAATCTATAAATATATCATATTAGGGACCATAAATACAAATCAGTAAACATATCATAATAAGAACCAAAAATACATTATTTATTTATTAAGGGCTTTTATTAATACTAGAAAATGAATTTTTGACCAGACTATTTACACTCATACTTTCTACTTCTGCATATTAATGTGGACTATTATTGGTTGGACTTCTCCTTCCTACATCTTCATTGTGCCCTAAACCCCAAAATAATATATATAATAATTTATATCATATTTCTATAAAATTCACGACGGATAAATAAAATGTTTTCAAGGAAATAAAACTTTTATAGCTAATTTAAGATATCATGTTTCTCAAAAATCAAAAGGAACACTTTAAACTTCTTTACTCCTATAAAATAATGCAGTTTTAATAAGTTTGATTTAAGTATAATTACTTGATTTAATTCTAAAAACTTACTAGTACTTAAAAGGTTTTAATACAAAAAGTCGTTTCAAATTAAATAAATAAAATACAAATTACAACCCTTATTCTCGGTATCACCTATCAGAGCGGGCTTCTGCCAAACTTTAACTTCAAGATTCATTAACTATAATAACTGCGATTTTGCAAACGTAGGGCCAAGTCAGTCAAACACAAAAAACGAAGGAGGTGAGTTTTGAAATCATGTTAATAGTATAATATAAGTAAGAAGAACACGCAAACAATTATAGTACACCGTATCATAATCACATTACAATATATCAAAATATTTTAGTAAATAGTATCATATTAAACATGAAAGTCAATCAAGTAAAATAATCATCTCATTGTAATATGCATCAAATCATCTAAGAGTAATTATTATTACCTTTGAAACACATCAATCACAACAAAACAATCACAAGGAAATGCAATGCTATGCATGAGCTTAGACTCTACTTCACAATGTGGTACCATTCTAACTCTGAAGTACTTGGTTAGGAGGCTTGATACTATGTCACCGTCCTGGTGGACAGAAAATTCAAATTGGCCATGTCCTCATAGATCCCATCAACTCAACCTGAGACACATATACGTGACAGTCGAGGTAAACATTTGTTACATGATAGCACTTGACATTTGGAGTGGACCTCCAAATCACCTAGGAATTCCCCACCCAAATACCTACAAGGTCTAACAATCTTGCCTTAAGGCTCAACAACAGACCGCCACGATCAGGCTCATTCAGTTGTACTTCCCCGGAATCACTAGGCATGTCAGGCCCTATCTATGTGATGACAAAATAATCTCCATTTCACAAATTCTCAATATTTATTTTCTTCCCCATTAGCTTAGACTACTCCATTAAGAGAAATGTCTTTAGGAATCATCATTATCTCATCAAGTATGGGGTACTTCAATATTTTCATCATAATTTTATAACATCACTATCATCAATCAAAAATTATCATTATCATCACGTAAGCATATATCATACCATGCATCCATATTTTATTATCACATCACATAAATCCGTCTAATCAAACATATACACATAATTGCATTCAACATCCAACATCACAATAATGACAAATATCAACTACCACACAAGTATCAAAAATTAAATCAATCAACACCTTATAAAAATTTCTATTTCACATTTTAATCTCACAATTATCATATTTCACGTTAATCATTTTATCAAAATAAGTATTCAAAATATACAATAAATAAGTATAAAATCAACACTTTATATTAATGACTAAATCATACTATATATATATGGCTAAATTACATTTGTGGTCCCTTAACTTAATTTCAGGTAACGTTTTAGTCCTTTATTTTTTTTTTCCCGAGTTGATCCTTTATTTTAATTTTAAGTGGCAATTTGATATTTTATGTTTTAAAATGTCAACAATGTTGTCCTTTTTTTTACAAAAATTCAAAAAAATCATCAAATTTTTTAAACAAAACTCATAAAATTCATTATCATCTTCAATAAAATACAAATTTAATCAAATTCATAACTTAAATCTTGAAATATGAGTGTATTTGAATATTTGAGTTATGAATTTGATAAAATTTGCATTAGATTGAAGATGATTATCAATTTTATGGATTTTGATTGAAAAATTTGATGATTTTTTTTAATTTTTGTATAAAAAAGGATAACATTGTTGAAATTTTAAAACATAAAATATCAAATTGTCACTTAAAACTAAAATAAAGGACCAACTCGGGAAAAAAAAAAGATAAAGGACTAAAACGTTATTTGAAATTAAGTTAAGGGACCACTGATGTAATTTAGCCTATATATATATAATCACAATATCATAATAAGTATATAAAAATAAAGAAAATCAAAGATAATATTACCAATATCTCAAGATAAATATAATTAAGTACACATTTAATATTAATCAAACCCATAAAAGAATGTTATATTAAATGGGTACGCATATATACACGTAAAATCGCATAAAATCTTATTCATCAAAATATTACACTAAAATACTATTATTTTAAAAAAAATATGTATATAATATAATAAAATAAGATATTTATTATTTATATCGTTCATTTAATATAATGTGTATGAAACTAGCACATCATATAAAACATCCATATAACGAAAATTAATCACATGATTTATTAACAAATATTTTATAATAATTTTAACATCAAGTTAATTATTTAAAATCCTATTTAATTAATAAAATAATTTATCATAAAATTTAGGGTGATACAATTCTCTCCTCGTTAAAGAAATCTCGTCCTCGAAATTTGAAGTAACAACAACCGAACTGATCTCTCATAAAGATTCATACTTAGTCTATAAATATATTTAAGGTATTCACTACTTTTTTAAGCATAATATGTCCAAAAATTAATTAATTTAGCATCATAGTATAACATGACACAATAAATCAATTAAACACATCATATTCAACAACAACATACCATATTCAGTTGTATCAAATAACACATATCAAATACGCTTTCAACTTCAACTAATTTCTCAAACAATATTGTATTAGTTTTACTCTCCTTAAAGAATGTCTAAATCCAAAAAATATTTGCTCTACAGGTTTCACAAAAGTTAGACATATAGAAAAACATTTAAAATATTTCACACCTTCAAGAATTACAAATAGGAATGCATATAACAACTTAATGACATACAATCACTTAATCTTTAAAAAAATTGGGTGTATAATAATAGTGAAATAAGATAAATATTTTCACATATAGTTAAACACACTCAAAGTCCAACTTAATTTTCAAAGTCTTATAAACAAAATTCATTTATAGAACTCATACAATAGTTCTAGTCCTTATGAAATGAGATAATATAGAACAAATAAGATACTAGCACAATGTTATTATTCATTTTAAGCAAATTAGTTAGAATATCAAACATCCTTATTTGAATGTTTAATTTAAGTACACACCACTAACCTAATATTCACGTCACGTAATCAGTTATTAGCATTCAACATTGATGTCACATATGACTCATAATCACTTAAAGTTGTATTAGAGATGCACACCTAACTATTTCCAAAATAAAATTAACAAATATTTATAACAATAATAACAATGGGTTATTGTTGCCTCTTTTATCGACAATGAATCATCGGGGTAGCTAGTCCCTCATACTCATGTAGTCAACTACTTAAGGTAACCATAACTCTAATCATTCAAATTCAAACATGGGTATTCAAAAGTATCTTTAACGTGGTTCAAGAGTGCGAAGGTGGCGCTACAACTCCTACAACTTACTTCAAGTTAAAAACTCACTTAATTACACATTGACAATAATTTATTGGTAATTTACAACTAGTTACAACAACAAGGAAATGACACTAATATCAATATATAATCAATAATCTGATTGAAGAAATATAGAACTATTTCATATGCTCTCGACTACTTTAACTCTATACACCAATTCCCAACCATTAGAATACTTGAAACACGAACAATTTAATATTTTCATAATCATATACACATTCAAATAACTAATCCAAAAATTAGCACCAAGATTTTACGTTCATCTCATAACTCAAACGATGATACTAGTACATTTTAACCTTGTTACATCGTTGATATTAGATCAGTTGTTATATATCCAATGTAATAAGCTAGACAGTAGCAAATTTGTAAATTTGTTATTATGGTAAACTTTGTTAGATCTGTTTTAATTGAATTGTTCTAACATACACATTAAAAAAATAAAACTATAAAAAAAAATAAAAGCAACAAATTTGTTATTAGATCAGTTCTAATTGAAGTGTTCTAACATATACATTAAAAAAAAAAGATTATACAAAAAAAAAACCTATGGCAAATTTGTTATTATTACAAATTTTATTAGATCTGTCTTATTAAACCGATCTAACAAACCTTTTAAAAACAAATAATAATATTAGAAATCACACGCAAATCCAATCATAAATTAGAGTTTTCTTTGTCTTCCTCTTCGATCTATCAAGGAGCATTTTCGTCGAGAAGTGTCAATTATCGAGAAGTATTTGTTGATTTCTCCGATAATTTTCTAATAATTCTTGTTTGTTACTCAACAATCTAAAATTATTTCATTGTTAATTATTCTTATTATTAATCTTTAATTGATGGAGAAATTTTTACATAAGTGATCGGGAAATTTGAGAAGTGATAATGCCTAAAAAACTATGAAAGTGATGGAGAAATTTGAGTAGTAGTAGTTACCTCAATTTTCAACCATCCTTTAAAACTGCATCCTATGTGTTTGTGATATTGTCTCTGTTAATAATAAGTCTAATGCTATAAATTTTTAAACACATTTGTCAATTTGAGTTTGTGATTTGTGTTGGTTGTTGCTTAATGTGTTCATACTCTTATACTCTTATGTTTGAAATAATGGAGTTATTTTATACAGTTATATTGCTTTGCTGGGTAGCTTAAATTTAAAAGTTATAGCTGAGATTATGAATTACTTAAAACTTAAAAGTATATCAGTTTTTTATGCAGATAGAATGATAAACACTACTTCAATTTAGATCTATTATTGTGATGTCTCAAATTCGAAGTTGGGACTCTTCAAATCAAATATGTGTAAGATTTATGGGTCACATATGTAATTAATTAATAAAGTGTGTTAGGGTCATTATATAATTAGCCAATAAACTAGGGGTCAAATAATATATAATAGTTTATGGCTAAAGAGCATAATAGTTATGAAAATTAATAGTGTAGATACTAGGCGGTTTCTAATTTAATGAGGGGCTGAATTAGAAATACTGCAATTTGGGATATAACTAATAATAGTTATATATAGGGGTAGTGGTCCTCAAGGCAAACACAACAAGACTATTCAGTTTCACAAACCCTAAGGAGAAAACTCTCTGGTTCTCTCTATCCCCACCAAGAGAGCAAGGTCTTCAGGGTGTTTTGCTGAGGAAGATCACCCAACCTATTGGCTCTATCATCATCATCCTAGTATTTCATCAATGACAATTCCCACAGGTACGCTTCCGCCTTTGGTTATTCATTATAGGGTTTTTTCAACAATTGGTATCAGTGCCTACCATGTTTAATTCATGATGAAATTCGGTTATTGTCTTTGTTTTTAGGATTCAATTTGGGAATTTTGACATGATTGAAATCTTAGGGTTTGTAATTTGGGAATATCCATATTTTTTTTTTTGGGGAATATCCATTATACATAAGACTCCTCATTAAGTAAGCAATCTACTGTTTATCATATCTTATATTTCAATTTTGTATTATTTTCTTCTACCAGGTTACCATGTTTTCCCTCTCTTGTATATTGGTTATTTTTCATATAAAAAAGATTTACATGCTTTTAGTAAAGTTGTTTGAAATGATATAAACAATATCTTACTAAAAAAATATCTACGTGTTTATTCTATGTTCATAGTTTTTTATTTAGGTATTTTTGGGGGGTGTTACTTAAGAGTTCTTTAAGATGTATAATTCGAATAATGATTTGTGGAGAGTTCTCCATACATTATTCAGCAAGCTAAAGTTTGTAGATATTTGTCAGGTGAATTGGTTGCTTGGATTTCCTTTCTGTCTTTTGGTAATCCGAGCAAGTTGAGTCTAATTTATTTCTGGAAATATATATTAAAGTCTAGCACTGGGATGTCCATTGAATATAGTCATGGTAACACCGATTTATGTATTAAAGAAGGATGCTTAAAGAGGAAACCTTGGAATTGTCCAAGAACATTGGTAGTGATCTTGTAGTGTTTCCTTGCTTGTAGTTGTCAACTCAATGAAAATTACAAATGGTTACAAGCCACTATCCCTGTTGATATTTTGTTGTCTAAAGGATTAACATTAAATCAGTATGACACTGTGATAGGCACTAGGAAATATTTATGTGCTTCTGCCTTGAATTTATGATGCTCTGCAAAATAATCTTATATGGTTTATGTAAGCTCATGTCTAGTGTTATTATGTGTTGTTATATATTTCTGGAAAGTTTTAACTCCTTACTTGAATTCTTTTACTCTCCATTTGGTCCATCATGGTAATTGGTAATGGTATAATGTTGAAAACACAGTTTATATTGGTGAAAAATATTTTTTTTTTAAATATTGTTTTATTTGGATATAATAAATATATGTTCAAGTCAAGTTTGACATTTTGAATGAGTTAATTGAAACTTGATGTCGCCAAAGTGACCTCTCTTGTCTAAATTGCTCGTGAAAAGTTATTTTAGCTGATTTAATAATTAACTATTTATTACAACGCTTGATGTTAGTTCGGATAAGAAACCGATCTAACAAGTTCATAAGAAACGATCTAATAAGGTTTAATTGCACTAGTGTGATTCTAAAAATTAAACATATTCTCATCGAGGTCTAACTGCTCCAAATTGATCACGATTAAATTTTCTTTTGAGAGTTAAAAGTTACAACAAATGGAATCATATATAGATTTTCTAAGTAACAGATAAGATAAATAATTATTTCTTAGAAGATACAACACATTACCAAACCAAATTGAATCAGGTAGGGCATAAACCACTTTCAAAGTTAAACATCATTCTAAAAATTGATTTCTAGATTTAAATTATTATTAAATATTTGATACCATTTTAATATTTTAGTTTTGATTGATATAATTTATTTCCTTAAATGGACCTTCAAAATGTTGATTTTTGGAGACGTATTAAATGGTATATTTGTCTAAAACTTAATATTAATTTTTTTTTGCCGTAGAACTACTATATTAATAATCAAGACCATAAGTACATTACCAGATTTAGACAAATAAATCAAGTACATAATATCTTTTATTTATTTGGATTACATTGATACTATAAAACTCCTTAATGAAAACAACAACACCAAACTGGTGCTGGTTTGGTAGGTATATCAACACAATGCCCACCATTACTAAATCCATGCCCACGGCAGTCCTGATCACAAAGGTCATAGCAAGGCTCTTTGCATATTCCTCCAGGAACAATTATATCATCACTATCATTAGTATCATAACTTCCATTCACCAAACTGGTATCAAGTCCTGAACCAAACAAAATAAACTTGTATCAGTATCATCAGTATTAAAAATTTCTATTCAATTTTATTATTGATTTTTATATCTTGCATTATTATTTTTTAAGTACTTATTCGGGGTAGATGTGAATTTTTTTTGTTTTTAATTTTCAAAATTAATTTCAAAATTAAAACATATCAATTTCAAAATCAAAACATGTTCATTTAAAATAGAGTTGCGTTGAAACAATTTTTTTCAAAAACTAAGAAAGAAAAAAAATTTCATAATTGTTTTTCTATTCAAATTAACATGTGATCAATAAGCAGATGTTAACAACACTCCAACAACTCATCGTCACCACCGCCACCCATCCCTCGCAAAACACCCTTATGGTGGCCTAAACATAAAACTTATAAAAATATTGTTTACCAATACTGATTTAATATATAGATATCACATGAACACTAATACAACAAACAATATCAAATTTGAATCGAATGCCTAAGAAAAAAAATTCATATTAAGTTAGTAAATTATATATAATTTTTTTTTTCAAAACATAAAATTAATTAGCTTTGACCATACCTGAACCCAAAATCAAAACAATGAATAAAACACCAAATACATGAGATTGATTGATATGAAAAGACATTTTGTAAACTTTGATCTTATACTTTGTTTCTATAGACTAATATAATTTACATTATATAGACTGAGAAACTAGTTATTCATAAAAAGGAAACAAGCAAGAAATTGAAAATGATAACTCATTAAATTGGTTTATTTAATTGAATTTTATTACGTTAATAATTTCAAGTAAAAGAAAAAAATTATTTGCAGTAAAAATAAAATCTAAATATATTTTACAAATTAATCAAATGATTTGTTCTTATTAATAAGATCAAATGCACTCACAATAGTAGAATCCAAATATAAATAAAATTAGTTAGTAATAACATTCCTTATATTTAGAACTTCAAGGTTATTAACAATAAAATATGTTTTTCTTCTTAATATTTTCTACATTTTTAAATATGTTTGGTTTATTATGTTGATTTTTCATCATAAAATTCATTTTTTTTTAATCATCTTATTCTCAAGGCGAATCTATAAATATATCATACTAGGGACCAGAAATACAAATCCGTAAACATATCATTCTAAGAACTAAAAATATATATTTATTATGTTCTACAATGATGGACAAATTTATAATATAATATTAATCTTTTTTTAATAAATCTACCCTCCGTTTAATCATAATACTAAGAACCAAAAATATGTATTTCTTATGTTCTACAATGATAGACAAATTTATAATATAATATTAATCTTTTTTAATGAATCTACTCTCCGTTTAATCATAAGAAGACCATTTTTTCTCTTTGGACAGATAAGTGTACACTCTTATGTAAATAATTTGAATTTATTTTTAATTATTTTTAATGTTACTATCATCTATTTTACGTTTATAGTAATAATGAACATAATTGATACTTAATAAAATTAATATGATAAAATTAATATATTTTTATTTTTATTAATATATAATATTTATATATATGTCAATGTCAATTTTCTTGTAGTGAATAATATATTAATGTATTTATATTAAATAGAGTATTATATATAACATATATATGTACAACACTCTATACTACTATAGTTTCTATAATTCGTTATATGCAAATATTCTTTTATCTTTTATGTGTGGATTTTTTATTAGAATGGTTTTTTTTATAAATAATTTTACAAAAGAAATTCAACCATAGTTTTATTATACTAGTTTTTATTAAAATAATTTTTATTTGAATTACTCTTTCATACCTTACAGAAATTAAGTTGAGTTGAATTTTTGTTTATTTATAAAATAACAATAATTCTATACTACTGATTTTGTATAATAAATAAAATAGATGAAAATATACACCATATTTACTACATGTTGTTTTTAAGAAAACAAAATGTATGTGTTGTTATGTTGGTTAAGAGAGACTGGTGTGAATATGGAATTGTGAGCGGGTTGAGATATTTGATTGATATGATTGATTTACTTCTTATGATGTTATAAACACATTAGAGTTTAATTTCATGTTAGAGTTTTAAACTTTAAGAATTTATTATTGATTTATAACGGTACAAATAAAAATGGTCAAATGATAAAATGTCTACTAATTGAGAGAGAAAAGAAGAAGAAGAAGGAAAAAAAAAAGGTTCGTTGCTTATATCAATTGAATGAATTTAATTATTAAATATATGTTATTGAGAAATAGTATCTCTATCATTAGTTTTTTTTTTCTTTCTCATTGAGTTTATATAGAGTATATTTTTATAGAGTAATTGATTATAAATCTATTATAATGTTATTAAGTTGTTAGATGTGTTTAATACTTCAAAAATTAATCTCTTTATCGGACCTAAATTAAATTTGTTGAATGTTTAGTGATAGGATTGAAACTTTATTTTATGGTGTAAAACTAGTATTATTTTGTTTGAAAGAAATAGCTGAAATTAACGATGTACTTGAAATGTGTATCATTTAACTCAACTAAATAAACTAAGTTATTATTCACGAAATATATATGATAGGTTTTATATGTATGACATTTTATTTCATAATTGCGTGATAAATAAGAAATGTGTTTAATTGATTTATTGTGTCATTTTAGTCTATCATGCTAAGATAATTGACTTTTGACATATTGTGTTTAAATGACTAGTGAATGCCTTATGTATGTTTATTATATCTTTGGTGGTAAGTTTGAATCTTGAGGGTATTTAATTATATATTAGTTTGCTTGTTGTTCACCACAAATTTCGAGAACGAAATTTCTTTATCAAGGGGAGAATTGTAACACCCCAAATTTTATAATAAATATGTGGGTAAATCAAGTGACTAACTTTTATTATACGATTGATGTCTATTTTACGCAAATTTTGTATATATTTGACTAAACACGTGATTGATATAAATAAAAATATTATATTTTATTATTTTATATATTTTTCTATAAATATTCATAATTTAGTGTAAATATTTTAAAGAATAAGATTTTAGGTGATTCTACATGTATATGTACGTTCGCAGTTAATGTGATATTTTCTTGTATGTATGACTCATATTAAGTGTGCACATAAAATAATAGTAACCTAGGTCACTATGTAACGTATACATGGCTAAGGCATCCTAGATTGCATAGCCGCTTCCCATTTTGGATCAGATTCCAATTTGCAATTTGCAATTCCAATTTCGTATTCCAGTTCCATTTCCAAAGCACAACCATTTCCATTTCCAAACTACAGCCAGGTATGCACGGAAATTATTATTCTTTTTTTTTTTTTGCCTATTGGTGTGTGAGTATGTAGGTGTTTATCTTGTTAGCTCTAAGCCTTGAAGATGAGATAAAAACAAGTATTTAGAAGAGTTTGATTAGTGTTTATAATATGATAGCACAAGTGTTTTATTTGGTTAGCAATTTTATAAAATGTTATACATGATAAAATGTTATACATGATTAGTAATTTTATTTGGTTCTTTGAAAACTTGCACAAGTGTTTTTATCCTAAGATAAATTCATAAATTTTTCGGACGCCTCCTAAATCCTATAGCACCTTAATTCAAATATATTATTTTGTCTCAAATACTGATTCTTGGATCACTCCATATTGTAATGTTTCTATTGGCGTGTGTTTTTCTAAAGTATTGATAATAAGTTGTGTATTAGGATTTAGAATATAATTTTCTTGAATACATGATTTGGAATGATGTACCTTCAAACAATATCATGTTGGCCATGAATAGTTAATCAACTGTAATTTTCTTCTATTTCCATCAACATTTTAATAATGGAACGCTAAAATTTTAAATCCATAAAAGTTTGTATTGCAAAGAATATTGCATGATGTTTAGAAACAATTGACTCGAATCTTGAGCAGTGTTAAACTAACCTATTGGAATTTAACATACTATTTCCTATTAAGAAAATTATTTATTTATTTTATTATTTATTTATTTTATTTATTTATTTATTTACTTATTTATTTATTTACTTATTTATTCATTTATTTATTTATTATTTATTTTATTATTTATTTTATTATTTATTTATTCATTTACTTATTTAATTATTTATCATTTATTTTATTATTTAGTT